>JACYXH010000425.1:3425000-3735000 GCA_026745465.1 Lota lota | reverse complement strand
TCCTCACATCTCAAGTCTTTTGTTTTGGTGTGGGGCCCCTAGCTTCTCTCCCTCAGGGGCCCCCAAACGAAGAGCGAGAGAAAAGTTTTACAACCACACACTACTCTATGTTCCCCCTTAGCCCTCCACCCTCCTCCTCCTACTCCTCCCCCTTCTCGTCTCATCACTCGTTTCCTCTCCTTCACATCCCTCAGCTCTCCATCTCTCCATCCAAGCCCCTACTGCACCCAGCAGCTGCTCAGAGGATAAATAAATGAAGGACTTTCTTTCTCTCTCTCTCATTCTCTCTGTTTCTCTCTCGTGCACATCTCTCTGCTTTCTATCTCCCTCTGCCAAGCTCTCCGTCTCCCTCTCTATATCTCTGACTCTCTCTCCCACTCTCTCTGTCTCCCTCTCTATATCTCTCTGACACTCTCTGTCTCCCTCTATATCTCTCTGACTCTCTCTTCCACTCTCTGTCTCCCTCTCTATATCTCTCTGACTCTCTCTGTCTCCCTCTATATCTATATATATCTCTGACTCTCTCTGTCTCCCTCTCTATATCTCTCTGACCCTCTCTCTCTTCCACTCTCTTGGTCTCTCTGACTCTCTCCCACTCTCTCTGTCTCCCTCTCTATATCTCTCTGGCTCTCTCTCCCAGTCTCTCTGTTTCCAGTTCTATTCTCTCTGACTCTCTCCCACTCTCTCCGTCACCCTTGCTATCTTTTTGTCTCTTGTACATCTCTGTTTCTCTCTCACACTTCCTCATCAGAGCTCTCTCTCTCTCTCTCTGTTTTTCTCTCTTTCCCCCCTCCCTCTCTCCCCCTTCCTCGTCCCATCCCCTCTGACTGACTGACAGAGGCCCATCTCCATGGCCGCTGAAAGCAGCCCTTTCTCTCGGCTAATTAGCAGATTGTGCCGTTAAATGATTTAAAAAGCAGGGGTTTACACGGGCGCTGGCGATCATCACTTATTCAGCCGGCGAGCCGCGCCTTGTGCCCGAGGTAAATTAATTTACTCCAATTAGCAGACCCTGTCCATGTGCATCACCGTCCACACTTTGGACCCCCTTTTAAAAAGTAATGCACTTATTGTGTCTCTGCCGTCGCCGCTACATCCAATGCTCGCTGAAGGGCGAAAGAGCAAACACATCACACACCCAAAGTGACGTCTCTCTCTTTTCTCTCGGTTCTCTTTCTTTTGGTCTCTTTCGCTTTTTCCGCTCTCTCTCTCTTTTTCTCTCTCGCTGTCTCTTCCCACTCTCTTTCTCACACACATAACACATTTGCACACACCTGCGCAAACACACATGTGCGTGCACTCTCCGTTGTGGTGGGAAGTTGGTTAGTGTGTACATAGTGTGTATATGTGTGTGTGTGTGTGTGTGTGTGTGTGTGTATGTGTGTGTGTGTGTGTGTGTGTGTGTGTGTGTGTGTGTGTGTGTGTGTGGTAGTGATAGTGGGGCTACTGTTTTATGGTTCTGGAAATGCAAAGGCTTTCAAGGGTTTCTGTACTACTACAAAACTACAGAGATAGAGATGTCATGCGTCCAACTGCAGCCAGGACAAACTAAAACGCAAGCCATGCTAACCGGCGTTAGCGCCGTGCTATTAACAACCGCGTGTGGCTAAAGATGAGCCGCCTACCTGTGTTGTGCTTGGCGACAGGAGAAGACGGAAAATGTTCTGATTCTGAGAGAACACAGAGACACAGAGGAGAGCCAAGTGTCCGTTCACTTCCCAATCTATCAGTATTTGGACGGAGGCAGACAGCAGGGAGAGGCATCCATACGCTGTCCAACTCCTCCAAATTCCCTGCCAGGAGGCCTGGTCCATAACTCAATGTTCACGTTCGTTACATATTTTTATTGGCAGCGTAATGGAAATTAATAAATCTTCATTTACTGTTTTTCTGATATCATACTAAGAAATACCAGATACTTTATTTTAATGAAAATCCAACGAAAGAAAAACATCCCGTTCAATATGGGAATTGGAATGTACCATATTTTTCGAAAATAAACCCGCATTTTCTCTAAGCCGCAGGAGCGGTAATATGGGGTTGAATGTTTCAAAATATCACAAATAAAGCCGCTCCATAGCATAAGCCACATCTTATGAAGCAAAATCATGCATTTTGCTGGAAAGGCCACCTGTATTTCTGTCCTCGTCCGACGGCCAGGGCTGTGCTTTTCTGTTTTCCTATTGTCTCCTCTGTGGCTCTCCACCGGCAAACTTGACTCTCATCGATGCCAAAACCAGGCGCAGCTGGTCTGTTACTGTTTCCTTTAGCCGTTTCAAAGACTTGTCATTTGAAGGCATTTGTGTAGGAACGCCTTTGAGGAGAGGCATGGTGAGATCGCCAAGTAACTTTGTCCGTTTATTTTTATTTTGAAGAATCCATGATCTTGCTGAAGCGCTGGTACCAATTACAAGCAATAACCCAAGAGCTCCCAAGGCAAGGGACGACTACTTGTGACTGAAAGACCACATTTTATATTAACATTGGACTTTGTGGAGCTCCGCTCATAAATATTGGATACATTTAATTTGAAGCGGTCAGAAGTGGAGGTTCAGCCAACACTAAACGCAACTATATCAAAAGATATATGCATAATGGGCCTTTGAGTGTGCACTTCCCCATTGCATCATAATTTTCGAAAAATGCCGTATAAACAAATAGTGTTAACAATTTCAAAAGTTGTAATGCTGTGTTAAATAATTATAATGTTAACCCCTTACTATTGATAAGGGTGATCTTATCTTATTCAACCAGCCCTTGCTACTTCCAGGTTAAGGTCAAGACGTGCGGGTTATTATAGATGAACAATGAGCCCCGAGATGAATCTGGTCCTCCACTTGCCTGTTAATAATTGTATTTAATTCAACCCCAATTCAATTCAATACCGATTTCAATCAAACAGCCTTTCTGGATATCATGGTTATCAAATGCTAGAGTAAATTAAAAACAATGTGCACCCACTCACCCACACACATGCACGCACGCACAGACACACACACACACACACACACACACACACACACACACACACACCATGCCTGGAAAAGTTTTCTCAGCCCTGTGCTACGCCGTCCAGTGCAACAGGGTCGACGAGTCCAAATATTTCCCCAAATCTCCTCAACAGGACCTGGTTCCATCTAGACGTTGACCAATGGAACCTTCTAGATGTTGAACGAGGAAGAAGCATGTGAAGACCCACCCCTTCCAGGAACATCTCACAGGCAGACTTGCTGATCTGTGATTATCGAGCTCTGGTAGTCTACGCACTTTGTTGAGTTGTGCCATTGGTATGGCATTTAGAAAGCACTTTGAAACGTGATATCTTCAGTTACTGTTTGCACCACCACTAATTAAAACAAAATAAAGTACTAACCTTGTTTCTTTCTGATTCCTATGGCTACTTTGCACTCTGTCCAGTTGTTTGTAAAACTACGTTGTGCAGCACTTTAACTTTGTATTTGTTTTTGTATCGGCTCCAATTTTGATTGCATGCTTGCTTTGATTGTTCACTTGCAAGACACTTTGGAAAAAACTGTCTGATAACTGACTGTAAAAGATAGTTTACTCCAAAGTTATTTAGATTGTGAAGTGTGGAAGCTTCTAGATGTCGAGAGCAGCAGAGTGAACAAGAGCGGTCCGTTTTTTTCCCCGTTACCATCGTGAATTTTTCAAGCCACTATTAATGGCACCGTTTGAAATTCTCCTCAAGTCTCACCACATTTAATATTTTTATGTAATTTAGGTTTTTAACCGTTCATCTGATTGACTTCCCACTTGACGGGTGTATTGCTGAGGACCCAAGGAAGTGCAGTGTTGAGTGTGAATAGTTTTGGATGTGCAGTTCTCAAAAAATCTGCAAGCAGCAATACCAAAGGCCAAGCAATCAGCCTGTTCCGAACAGGCGTGTTTTGAACAGGCTGTATCTGAATACAAGACAGTGAATTCAGTAGCTGAATAGTAACTAGTACTAAACGGATATAGATTTAGTACGGTTAAGGACTGGGGTCACAATCTGGGGTTTGTTAGGGGTTAAGGGTTAACCTTGTCTCACTGCACAACACTCTGCACAAACAGGCTTTGGAAGTGAGCTCCATAACGGCCACAACTCATCAATCCTCATTACACATTATAGGTTTGTCCATCTATGATATATGTCTGCTTCTCTGAGCTTGAGTTGCTAGATAGTTGCTCCCAAACAGGGTGCTCAGAGAATCAAGTTGTGGGTGGGGGGACAGAGAAGTCGTATCGGGGGCGATCAGAGATGAGGAGAAAAGAGAGAGATAGTGAGTGGCCGGGATGACATCATAAGTGGCCACAGCTGGAGAATAACTTCAGGTCCTGTCAGGAGAAGAGCCATTTGTCAGCAGTCACTGCAGGCCAGATGTGGAGAGAAAACAAAAAACCCACTGCAACTTAAGGTCACGGTTGTGTATTGAATAGTTATGTATTTCATTGTCGTTGAAGTGATGACCTGTAGAGTGGAGAACCTGCTAGAATCATGCAAGATTACACACATATACGCGCTCGCACACACACACACACACACACACATTTCCGAACGCAGAGATGTAACTCTATGATAAAGCAGGTCCATTAAAGACACTTCATGAACTGGATCTTGACTTGGACTTGACGAGTGAAATGTTGTCATTCCTCTCAGTTATCCTTCTGCTCCGTAACGTGACATCATGCATTCAAGTACAACAGGATATGAGGGTGGGACCTAACATAGGAGGGAACAGGATTCAACCGTTCAGAGTTTGATTGGCAGGAGTGAGTAGGTGTGAGTTACTCCTTCCTACTTTCCCGACGGTGTAATCACAGGTGGGAATGTGGTGCCCACCTGCTCTGGTGGGGCAGCGATGTTATCACAAAAACTAGCCTTAAAGGGGAAGTTAAGGCCATTTGATCATTTTTAATGAAGATTAAGTACAAAAATATGTATTTGACTTGACTTTCTGGACTAGGTGGATAATATGAATAGGAACATGAGAAATGTTTTCAGTTTTTATGTTTTCTTCATTATAAAACTCCACAGTGGAATTAACGCTGTTGTTGCCAAGATGGAAACACGCTCCAGTGAGCCTCTCTTGATGAATGGGTCCATACCTTCTTCTGGGTTTAATGTTTATGAGCCCGTACTGCAATACCTTCGGGTATTACCTTCGGGTATTGCAGTAGTAGCGACTTATATTCAGAAAAAAGCCTAAGACAGAAATTGCTACAGCTGTATTATGTGTGTGTGTGTGTGTGCGTGCGTGCGTGCGTGCGTGCATGTGTGCATGTGTGTCAATGCATGCATACATCTTTGTGTAAGTGTGCGTGCATTTGTATATGAGTGCACATGAGCGCGTGGTTTCTGTCTCAAACAAAAGAATTATCTGCTGATAAATCAATCTCAAGCCTCAAAAACTGCTAATCCAAGCAATACTCACAACACAATATAACACACCTTCCATGGGCTGTAACTGCCCTGTTTCCTCAACACACACACACAAAAAAAAATCATGCACGCACACAAACACACACACACACACACACACAAACACACTCTCACACAACACAGCGGACAGCTTGTGTATACGCCCGGCTGGGATTTGGGCAGTGCATGGCTACCGATTCAAACAGGTTGCCTGATGCAATAAGCGGGAGGATTCCTCATGTGCGTCCCACATGCCAGAGTGAATGGGCCCCAATCAACGGCGCGTCACCTCCACTGTAAAGCAGTCAGGCTAGATTAGCCTCTCCCCCACCGCACGGCCCACCATGTTTACAGTCCCGCCGTAAACCACATATGGTAATACTCTGCAATCCAACACTACTATATAAACGGTGAGTGTGTGTGTGTGTGTTTGTGTGTGTGTGTGTGTGTGTGTGTGTGTGTGTGTGTGTGTGTTTGTGCGTGCTGCTTTTCGACCGTGATTCACAGCTCGGAGTGAGGAACCTGTGGTTTTCCGAACAGTTTACAGTTTGTAGGTTCTGTGTACGGTCATGTGGTCAGACGGTGGGTACTTATAAACTCCCGTCTTCATTAGATCACGAACTGACTAGGAGGCGGGTGGGCGGGCGGGAGGGGGGTGGGGGGTGGGGGGGAATACAACACAGTTAAGTGCAGGAAATGTCACCAAGCTCAACCTCTGTTTGGCAACTGTGCTTCTCTGCACATATGGCTCCAACATGGCCGCTGGTGTGCCAGTTGCTGGATCTGCACAGGCGCCAGCGTTTCCGAGTCCCGAGTCCCCTCTCTGAAACAGCTGCCGCTGCTCTCTCCTAATGGCTTCAGGAGGGACGGGCCAAACACAAGGGCCACGGAGACGCTGGGCTAAGCCTGTGAGGGTTCTAATGAATGAATCTTCACCTGGAACTGTTAGGTAAAGTGCCCTTGTGCAAGGTAACAAACAATTATCTGGTTATCTGGTTAAGGAAGAACTTTAGTGATGGCTGGCCCTCTATACCAAGTCTGAGATGTAGTTCATTTACATAATTATTTACTATGAAGTCGCCTAGCGGACACCTTTATAAAAAGAAAAGGGTCCTTCGTTAGCTGGTAGGGTTTAGACCTATTTCCAATGGATGCTTAAAACTGTGGACATTGGGGTTTGAACCCACAACCCTTTGGCTCGGGGTCTTCACTTGTATATATAACTACTTAGTGGGCAAGAGTGCAAATGAATGCATGCGTGACGCTAGTGTATGCACCCATTCGGGATTTTGTTCAAATCTGTGCATGTGCACGGTGTAAGCGCATGCGTGAGTGTCCTCCACTTGGTGTTTCCAGCCACCAACACAAACAGGGAACGCACGGTATTAAGGGGCTTGCTAACACTGCTAACATCCCCTCAGTCTAAAACACGAGCAACCCAGCGCCTGCGTTTAGCTCTCCGTTTTTTATTTTATTTTATTCCTCAGCTCAAGGGCCCCTGGGCAGCGATCATCCAGCAATCCGTCCTTTACCTTTACTGCATGTCCATGTCCCCCTTTTGTCCATCCACACTCTTTCCCCTCCCCTCCCCTCCCTTCCCCTCCCCTTCCCTTCCCCTCTTCCTTAAACGACAGGTCCTGTCGCATCCGGAGACGCATCCATCAAGATGAAACAAATGAGTCATTATCACAGCTTACAGTGCACACCAGCAAGGGTAATTTAGCCCTCCTCTCGAAACGTGTGGGAGTTTTTAATATTGTGGAGAGCAGAAGACTCTGTCATCCAGGGACCCGTTTGGCTTTTCATCAATCTCCCATTTTGCCCTTTTTTTCTTTTTTTGCACTCCTCCAAAAACCACCCCCAACCATGCACACCTCCACACTCTCCTAGCCCCAACCGCCCACATGGAGGCAACCAGCGATAGAGAGTCACACAATATGAATTAAAAAAATAATAATACAAAGAAAACATCATTAAAGTTTCCTGCTTTGGGTATTTTTGGGGGGTTTGAATCAATTCTTTTTTTCGTTTTTTTTCTGTGCGTCTCGCAGGATCCAGTGGACTTCACAGATATTTCCTCATCACACAATGGTAAAACGATGGGGATATTACCGAGTCTCTTTTATCTGAGTGTTATGTGTGTTCGCCCCCCAAATCGGTTGAATACCACAGTTTCCATTTGTTAACAGAATAATAAGCATTCAACCGCTTTGTTCTCGCCCGTCGACGAATCCGATCTTGAGATGGAAGTATGAATATTATAAATGAAATAAACGTTAATACAGAGCATGAAAAAAAGAACGGTAAAATAGTTACCCTAAGGCCTCAGTGGCCTGGATTTTTAAATGGCAAAAGGTTATAGATGCTGTTGAATATTAATTTTGACAGTGGGTCATTAGTCTCGTGTCTATCTGAGAGGCAGTGACGCGACCTGGCTATATGGGTCACTATAGACATTATCCCATGAGCAGGCATGAGCTATCATAAACAAGGGGCTGTCAATACAGGAGAATCATTCCCTATTCGAGTAGCCTGCTTTGGCTTGTTTACCAATGCTTAAAACACATCATAATAAACCATTGGGCATTTGCTGCCTAATGTTTTACTACAGGACAACATTTACCATGATAAGAACATATAATAGGCAAAACTTAAATATGTCCCCTTTTTTATTTCAGAAATACCAGGATGAAATCAGATATTTTGTTGATATATTGAATGCCAAACTACAACTGGTCCCCTTTTTCCATTTCAGAAATCTGGTCACCTTGCTTAAAGAACAAATTATCCTGGGATAAGGACATCCAACTGCATGCAAAACAAGCATCTGAACATTGCAGTCAGAGGGTATGGAAGAAAAATTTGCTTTTAGATGTTTGGTCCAACAGTAGAATTTTACAAACCCAGGATTGAATCCTGAATGACGCACCCATCTACCATAGGGTCTAACCTGACTCTCACATCCGTCTCCCTACGGCCACTGTGTTTGATCACACCGCTGTTTGTTCCCCACACCACTGTCAGGTTGTGTTTGTTTAACGCCACAGTAACAACCTCCACTGTCATGTCAAAGTGGGTGAGACTCCTTGATCAAAGACGTTGAGCGAAGGTACACCCAAACAGGCTCTGGTGCCGACAGCAAAATGCACAACCTGACGCTTCACCTCAACACATCATATCCATAAACAGTGAACTCAGTCACACCGCAGCTCTAGAGAGGAAAGGACAGGACCCGAAAGGAGGGACAGGCATAGAGAAGGAGGAGAAGAGGAGGGCAAGCCCTACTCCTCCGTTCACAATGCAACGGAAAAATGATCTTGGAAAGAAAGGGATTAGGGAGAGTTATAAAGAATGGGTTCCATCTGGACAAAAGGAAGATGGGGGCTCGGGAGAGGGAGGGTGAGGTGAGGAGGGAGTGGTGGGGGGAGCTGGGGAGTTCTCCCCCCCCCCCCACCCTAAAAAACATCTGGAGAAGCAATCTGGTGTAAATAAGCAGGCAGCGATTCGCTGCCCACCCAATAAATAACGCAAGGAAAAGAACAGCGCACAATCTGCACGTTTTTTTTTAATGCCTGTTTCTACAAGACAATGAATTAGTCTGAGCGCTGTGAGAACATCATGGTTGGCTTCACACGCATGCACACACACACACACACGCAAACACTTTTCATGCACTAGCCCACATGCACACTACTACGCATACATGCAAATTCATACGCACACACACATGCATATGTATGTCGGCACAGAAGTTCACATACATGCAGTTTGTACATGTGTAGACATTAGAGGAAATGGGCATGAATATTGGGTTATAGTGGGTTGGGGGTTGTTTTTGGTTGTTTGGTGTGTTGGTGGGTTGGTCGGTCAGTTGGTTAGTTAGTTAGTTGGTGAGTAGAAACAGATAGTTAGTTAGTTGGTTGGTTGGATGGTTGGTTATTTGGATGGTTGGTTGGTTAGTTGGTTAATTCGTTGGTTGGATGGTTAGTTGGTTAGTTGGTTGGTTGGTTGGATGGATGGTTAGTTGGTTAGTTGATTGGTTATTTGGATGGTTTGTTGGTTAGTTGGTCAGTTATTTGATTGGTTGGATGGTTAGTTAGTTCATTGGTTGGTTGGAAAGTTGGTTGGTTGGCTGGTTAGTTGGTCAGTTGGTTAGTTGGTTGGTTGGTTATTTGGATGGTTGGATAGTTGGTTGGATGGTTGGTTAGTTTGTTGGACGGTTCGTTAGTTGGTTGGTTGGATGGTTGGATGGTTAGTTAGTTGGTTGGATGGTTGGTTAGTTGGTTGGTTAGTTGATTGGTTGGTTGGTTGGTTGGATGTTTGGATCTTGGTTGCTTGGCACAGGCAGATCCGATGAAAGCCATTTGGCACTTAGTCTGTGTTTCACCTATATCCACATCCGCGTGTTATCCCAGCGAATAGGATTCATACTCACAAACACAGGCGCCCACTCTCTCTCACCTACACCCACACAACCACACACACGCTCCCCCCCCCCCCCCCCCCCCATCCCTTCCTCGTGGGGCCTCTCTTGGCTTGGTCTCCCATCATCTCTCTTGTCCACGCCACAAAGAGAGCCTTCCCCGTGTGGGATATGGGCATGTGCCAATCCTTCTGAGCGCGGAGAGCCACGCCACCATTACCACCGTAATGTCTCTCTCCCCTCCGGTCTCCCGGGACGCCTCGCTTTGCTCTCGTCCTCAACCAGGAATATCTACTTGTTTGTGTTGTCGCTGCTCTTGCTACTGCACCGTGTGTGTTTTTCCTAACCCAGATACAGGGGGGAGGGAGGGGGGGGGGGGGTTAACACAAACAGCATATTGCGCGCTAAGGTTGGCAGCTACACACATTGTTAATTATGTCTTCCATGCCAAGCGCACAATCACACAGTAATTGGAGTTGGAGCAATGGATTGTGGGAGTGTAGCAAACGATAATGACTTCTTGGTCATCTGCATTATCACAATCATCAGCAACGTAATTACTTAGTCCGTTAGCTGGATAGTTAAAAAGGGTAGTTAGTTCGGGGGGTTTGTTTCCCTACTTGCAAATGCGGTTTATACCAGACGTGAATTATTCTGGCTACCCCCATACTCCCTCATCACCATCGCATGTCTAGAGCTGGGGGTTTCTTCTGGGAGAGCAACTGGCACCAGATATGCATGAAGGTCTGTATCGATTGGTCATTCACTCCTTCTCAATAGATCTCCTGACCAGATCACCTTTCTGTGAACATCTCCCTGCCGTCGATGGTTCTGTGAACATCTCCCTGCCGTCGATGGTTCTGTGAACATCTCCCGCTCTGCTGGGGTTCCTCCCAGCCGTCGATGGTTCTGTGAACATCTCCCGCTCTGCTGGGGTTCCTCCCAGCCGTCGATGGTTCTGTGAACATCTCCCGCTCTGCTGGGGTTCCTCCCAGCCGTCGATGGTTCTGTGAACATCTCCCGCTCTGCTGGGGTTCCTCCCAGCCGTCGATGGTTCTGTGAACATCTCCCGCTCTGCTGGGGTTCCTCC
Organism: Lota lota; assembly: GCA_026745465.1. Lineage (NCBI taxonomy): Eukaryota > Metazoa > Chordata > Actinopteri > Gadiformes > Lotidae > Lota > Lota lota. Next base: position 3,724,065 of record JACYXH010000425.1, on the reverse strand, counting down.
CAGCCGTCGATGGTTCTGTGAACATCTCCCGCTCTGCTGGGGTTCCTCCCAGCCGTCGATGGTTCTGTGCTTGAGGGAGGTTTAGCATCCTCTCTGGATCCTCTCTGGCCGTGTACGAGCTCCTTGTCTTTACTTCACGGTCCCGTCAGACCCCTTGGAAATGTTATTTGCTGAAATATTATATTATAATATTGTATTATCTCGTCCAACCGGATAAATATGGACACTTTTATCGGGTTGGTTGTTGACATGTGCATGTTTATCTTCTTCTTTTTTTTTTCTTTCCTCAATCAATAGTCATGTGATGGATCCAGCCATTGGTTATTGGCTCTTTGATGAGTACTGAAAACTGATGGGATTGGTCAATCACTCAGTGTTCCGACACCTAGACTCATTCCTTATTTACTGCTTAGCAGATACTTTAATCCAATGTGACTTTGTCACTACAGACCATGACTATTTTTTAACAACCATTGGTTGCCAGTACAGGGTTTTAAAGATATTCTTGATGGTGACCAAGTCTTATTTGCAAACACAAAGTTCATTAGTTGGATGATAGTTGTCCCAGTGTGCGCCTGTATGTGTGTGTGTGTGTGTGTGTGTGTGTGTGTGTGTGTGTGTGTGTGTGCGCGCCTGTGTGTGTGTGTGTGTGTGTGTGTGTGTGTGTGTGTGTGTGTGTTTGAGAGAACACAAGCAGATTGTTTCCCTCTTTTAAACAAAAGTTTTAAAGTGTGGACGGTAGCGGTCGGGGGGGAGGGGGGGGAGGGGAGGGGGGGGGGATTCAAGCGGGGATTCAAACCAGCGTCCTATTGGCCGCACGCCAGTGACGCTCTCACACCGTCGCTCTCCAAGGTCTCTCCGCTCGTTCGTCACCAGAACCCCGGCGCTCCTGAGTCCCGGCACAAAGGTCTTTTCCCGCCTCTTCCTATTGTCACCTCGTCCCCCCGTCCCCGTCCCCCGTCCCCCCAGCTGTACCGGGCGCCACCAAGGCCCAAGAAAGGGGAGTGCGGGCGTGGCAGATGGCACCAAGCCTGATGGGAATACGTGGAGGCCATTTTGACTGCCACCCCCCCCCAAGCCCCCCCCCCCCCCACCACCACCACCACCACCACACCACCACCACAACCATGGTGAGGTGAGTGCCTGTCTCCCCCACACCACACACTCCACCCCCTACATCCACATGGGGGGAGCAACAGGAACACAGCAGGGGGTAAAGTGTGTGTGAGGGGAGGGGGAGGGGGAGGGGGGGTGGGACGTGGGGAGAACTGGGGTCTTCCCTCAACATCTATCAGGGCAGAGTGTTAATGAGAGGAGGGAGTGAGAGAGAGAGATGGGGAGAGGGGGAGAGAGAGACCCAGGGAGAGGGAGACAGAAAGAGAGCGAAAGAGAGAGAGAAGATCGAGCTAAAAAGGTAGAACAGGTGAGAAGGAGAGGGAGGAGGGGGTGGGGGAGGGCCCTGAGGAGCAGGGGTGACAGGTATCAGCACCGGCTATAAATAAAAATAACCACAATGGGCAAGCTACAGAGAGGTGGGACTGAGGGGGGGGGGGGGGGGGGGGGGGGGGGGGGGGGGGGGGGGGGGGGGGGGGGGGGGGGGGGGGGGGGGGGGGGGGGGGGGGGGGGGGGGGGGGGGGGGGGGGGGGGGGGGGGGGGTGGGGGGGAGAAGGGGGGAGGGAGCGAGAGAGAGAGCCTGTAAAGTAGAGAAAGACCACAAAGATAGAGAAACAAGAACAAAGTGAAAGACAATAGAAAAGCAAAAGAACAAAGGAGGACAGAGAAGCCGGTGAATAAGAAGTTAGCTCCACCTCCATGGAACCCGGCTGTTTACTTCAGAAAAGGAAGGTGGACTCCCATGACACACCTCTCCACCACCACCATCTCCACCCTCACCTTATCTCTTACAACCACCACCACCACCACCTCCTCCACCCCCTTCAGCACCACCCTCAACCCCCCCCCCCTCCCCCCACTTCACAACCATCACCCCGCTCTCCACCTCCACCATCACCTCCACCATCACCCCCACCATCACCCCCCTCTCCACCTCCACCTCCACCATCACCCCCACCATCACCCCCCTCTCCACCTCCACCTCCACCATCACCCCCACCATAACCCCCCTCTCCACCTCCACCTCCACCATCACCCCCACCATAACCCCCCTCTCCACCTCCACCTCCACCATCACCCCCACCATCACCCCCCTCTCCACCTCCACCTCCACCATCACCCCCACCATCACCCCCCTCTCCACCTCCACACTCACCGTCACCACCATCTCAACCCCCACCATTCCTCCGTCTTTCAGGACAGTGATCCAAAGACCGGCCAAGCATCACTGATGCATCATGGGATGTGGGGGAGGTGGATGAGACGGTGGGGGTGGAGGTGGAGGGCAGGTGGGGGGGGAGGGGGGGGGGGGTTGAAGGCCTCATGAATACTTGATAAAACATGAGAGGGACCAAACGGGGGTCGCCGGGGAGGGAGCGGCGCTCCATCAATATTCCATCACGCCGCGGCCGGGACATGTGATGTTCCAGGAAGGAACGCGGGCCACCTCTTTGTCTTCCTTCAAGGAGGAAGTGGCCGGGGGGGGGGGGGGGGGGGGGGGGGGGGGGGGGGGGGGGGAGGGGGTCGAGAAAAGTTTTCTCCAAGTCGTCGTGGTCTTCAGGCGCTGGCGCCAACAACAATTACCTCGCCACCATCACCGCGACAACCCCCCCCCCCCCGCCCCCCCCCCCGCCCCCCCTCTGTGCACCCCCTCCCAGGTCAATTAAAACTAAATGACAGCGCTTACTAATCAGTTTGACGGGCATTATAAGCCGGGGCGCTGGAGCACAGGCCCGACTCGCGGTCCAGTGTACGCATGAACATGAAGTTATAAAAATGTTTACAGCGAGACTGTGTCTCAGACAGAGGCCCTCCTGGGGGGGAAACGCGGCTGTAATTAACGCCGGCGATACTCTAACTCTGTGATGTACTTTGTTGCTAAACTGTTCAGCCGCGGTTGCACAGTTTGGCGAGTGAAAGCGCTTGCCGGAGCTTTGCTGAGTTGATTCTCCGGAGGGGGATGGAATCAGCAACCCACCGTGCGCCACGCTATAAATAGGATAATACACGATGCTGTTAGACTGTTTTTCACGGCGGCTTAATGCTCTAATCGTTCCTGTGTCTCTGTGATTTTCCTTGCTGCCGCTCGGCTGAACTTGTGTGTGTGTGTGTGTGTGTGTGTGTGTGTGTGTGTGTGTGTGTGTGTGTGTGTGTGTGTGTGTGTGTGTGTGTGTGTGTGTGTCGCGACATCACCAAGTGACCAAGCTCTGCCCTCGAAGCGCACAGTGACTTTGCCCGCCGGAGATTGCAGCCGCTGGTGAAGTTGTACGACAAGTGTGTCCGAACAAGATGTGTGTGAAGGTTAGCGTTCCCACTGCGGAGGTGGCTTATTGGCTGGCTAGAGGGGAGGGGGGGGGGGGGGGGGGGGGTCGTCTTTGTGTTTTAGTTACGGTTTGTGGAATTGGGCTGTGATGCACAATAAACATAAACACAGACAAACACCTGTCCGCAAGGTTACAGGGCTGAGAACGTCACTCGTTAACACGTTCCCTCGTTACGTGTTGACCTTTGACATGGTTTCCTACAGTGTTCGTTTTGGTTCTGCCAGGACAGAAATGCCTCAATGCTTTACATTTGAAAGACATTTTTTGCCGTGTAAAAACGACATACAGGTAGTAACTTTTCATGGCCATATTTCTGCTCTTATGAATTTAGGACTAATACTGAAATGTTATGTACATTTTGATAAATAACACAAACTCGCGTACAAAAAGAGAAGAGAAAAATAAGTGTCTGCAAGTTATATATTATTTTGCTATGTCTCACTGTCCTGATTGAGAATGAACATTTAAAATCATCTGGAAATATGCAGCCTCAGCCGTTAAATACAGTCCAGTTCACTGGCGGGTAATTTGGGTTTATTTGACTTCTGCAGACCCTAAACGGGGGGGCATTTACCCCAAATCTCTCCTTCCGCTGAGAGGAGTGAGAAAAAGAGCCACTTGTCTCCGGCGTGGTGCGATGAAACCGAGACGGTGCGCTAATGTCGTGACAGCGTCCCACCTGCTTCACATCAGCCCACACACACACACACACACACACACACACACACACACACACACACACACACACACACACACACACACGCGCGCGCGCGCGCGCGGGCACGGACTACACGTGTTTACCATTTACACGTTGCAACAGGCCACATATATGGACGTGGACAAACGTGCAAGCGATCGTGCAGCCACGTGTGTACGTACGCATACGCGCGCACACACACGCATGCATACGCACACACACACACACACACACACACACACACACACACACACACACACACACACACACACACACACACACACACACACACACACACACACACACACATACACTTTCTCTCACATAGCGACACGTTATAAAGAAGATTCTCTTAAAAGCGTACGTCACTAAATGGAACCTAAAGGCAGAATTCAACCCGGGACGGCGGGTATGAACCATGGGACGTGACGGAAGTGATTTCTGCTGCATTGAGAGATACAAACGGAGTTGTCTCGTGTTTTTCGGTTTGATTCCTACCTGTAACATGTAGCTTGTCTTTTCTACGCCAATAAAACAAGACTTCACTTTCTATGAATTGTTTAAAATGAATGTATATATTTCACGTAAAGTTTACAGGAAAAAAAACGTCATTATGTTTGACCTTTGACATTCCTGGACGTTACTGTTTTATTAATAGTTCTAGAAAACGATGTATCTAGTATTACTTTACAGAATAATACAAATAAAGAAGCCACGTTTTATTTTGCTTACAGGAATATTGCCGATTGTATTACCATAAAGTGTTTTCTTCTATTGTACACTATATCGTTCTGAGCTGTTCATCTCAAACAGAACACTTCTACCAGTAAAGCAACATTGAGCAACAGCTGTTATCCAATCGGACCATATAACCTATATATTATAAGCTTGCTGTCTGTTTTACAAGACAAAGAACTTCTGCCTTTATCGATCTCTAAATACGTCCATTCAAAATCGGAACTATTGCAAACAAATACTCAAGGTAAGAAGCCTACATTGTGGGATCATTTTCCAGCTCTGTGCCATAAAGCGGCCTTGGATGGTGGATAAAAAGCGCACTCCGTTGAAATCACGCAGTGTGCAGAAAGACGCGCGCCATGGAAGCAAACGATGTCGTCATATTCAGGCGGATTTACGGTTTTTCGTCCAAAGTTTTTACCGTCTGAAATAAAATGCCTATAAGGTCATGTTTTATTTATCTGTTCGATCCCAGAGTAATTAGCAATTTAAATGATAGTGCTGCATTCACAAAGCAAGTTTCCCTCTGGGAACCATTGGAGATGGAGCGGGGTCCTACCTAGGTCTGTGACCCCCCCCCCCCCCCCCCCCCCCCCCCCCCCCTTCCTACCACACACACAGAGATTAGGGTCTCGGCGAGATTTATAGACAGTGTGAAAACCAATCGTTTAAATACCCTACAAATTCCCCGTCAGTTTTTTTCCTCTTCGCGGCTGAAATGGTGATAAATATTCACAGCCTGCGGTCTCCAAACCGCTCACAAGTCAGAGATATAGTGGGCTGATGTTGTCGAGTCCTGTCGTGAGGACAAGGACACGTTAGGCTTTGAAAGTTCTTAAGAAAAGAACAGAAACCATGATGTTCCATGCTGTTACTCTCACACACGGACACAAACACACACACACACACACACACACACACACACACACACACACACACACACACACACACACACACATTTCACTGATCCAAAAGTGGGTGGTCAATGTCCTGTAACCAACATTTTTTGATCAATGTTTTAAAATCCCCTATAACACACACACACACACACACACACACACACACACACACACACACACACACACACACACACACACACTAAGACAAGCACGCACGCACACACACATACACTCAATTGTTAGCCTATGTGTGCATGTATAAACCTCCAACTCACACACAAAGGTCATGTTTCGACTTTTGACTGTCAGTAGGGCAATATATGGAAGCTTTCAGGAGACGCAGGCTAGGGCATGTATAAATAAAACGAGTGGGGATAAACTGCCTCCACAACGATAGGAAATATAGAATCACAGCGAGGGGAGATTGTCTCCGTCGAAAAGACGATTTGCATCTCATCCCAAACAAAGGATACAAGCGTTTCATTTAAACATTTATGTTATTCTTAATCACCGACAAACACGCAGAGGAGTGAAATAGTGCGGAATCGCTACTTCGAGAAGCTCATTGTAACAAGTGAACAACCGGCGTCACAGCAACTTCTGAATGCATAATGCAAACACACGAACGCCACTCCGTCATACTGTGTGTTCTGTGGGCCTGCTTGGGAGGAATGCAGCCCATATAGGAGCCCTCCCAAACACAAAGCACATCAATCAAGACGGAAAATAGAATTTTCCCGAGTTTCTTCTGACGAAACGAAACGATTAACGACGTTCCAATAAACTCTTGATGGTCCCCATGCGTTATAATTGCTTCAGGTCGCCATTGAACAACGCAGAATAGGCACGCCAGTGATTAAAATGGAATATGGCTACTAATATAGGCCTACCGGTAGCAAATGTTCAAAAACGATCGAAAATCGTTCTTCATGTGTTATGGTTTTTAATCCTCTTATTGGTGGTATTTTCCAAAATGACGTGTTAACAGTTTTGAAAAATATTTTTTAATTACAATTAAATTACAACTACCTGAATAAACCATAGGCCTACATTGAATAAACTATACTTAAATGAAGAAATACATCGATAAGGTTAAATAAATATAAATATAGTTGGACAAACAAAATCGATGCAATTTCTTTTTATCTGATAATGATATACTGCCGGTGGCTTTGGGGCCTAACATGCGGTCACTGGCGCCCTCTAGTGTCCATTAGGCCAAATGACTCAAGCGACAGTCCGCTCGTCTGGTCGCTTAATCGAATCACTTTGATGTAACACCTTTGTTGAAGTGTAACTGACTGGTATAGGGGGTCAAGACTGTGGATGTTATATCCATAGTACAAGTGAATCCACAGACTATAAAAATAGGCCTTCAAATATTGCCCATCGGACCGTCTTGTGTAGTAAATTAGTCTACATTGGTTTTCTAACAAATATGTTCGTTTCATGATTATTCTCTCATCCTCTCCTTTGATAATCCATATTCCTTACGTTTGTATAATAAAACGGGATAAACCCTTAAGAGAAGGCCGAAGCATGAACATCAAACCGGCAGCTGTTGTTCTTTCGAGTGTGTGCAAAATCTGAAAACTAAAATGAGGTCAAATAAGGAAAATAATGAAACCCAAAATATTTTTTATACAACCCACTGTCTACAATATTACATAGTTATTCATTTTGAATTGCCATTAGGTCCAACCCCACTCATATTTCCACTTCATTTTCATTTAATGTAATTATTGTAGGCTAACTTTTAATTATCATGGTGCTCTACATCACATGTTTTCTGGGCCGTTTTACAATAAATTCAAATGGTAAGTTTTCAACAGAGGAAATATGGCACTTACAATTATATAGCCTGTTTCTTTATCCCAACAGTCTCAAATATAGTACAATTAATGAAGCATTTACATTTGAATGGAATAAGAACAAAAAATAATTATCTGTAGCGTTCGTCAGGAACTGATTGTGTATTTAGAACAAATGGTGACTGATGTAGCCTACATTTTATACAAAGTTCTGTAACGATGTACTCTGCGGACCTTCAGACTTGTGACGTCACCGATGAACGTTCATAAAATCCGACCTCGACAAACTCAACGGTCCTCCAGAGCCCCCTGCTGGACTGAAGAGAACATACCCGATCACGTTTTGCTGAGGTATCCTGCATGAACCCACCCATTAGGTTACATAGCCAATGGAAGACGGAGAAGATTTGGACCAATTTGTGGATGTGATTCTTCAGTCAGATACGTAATACTGCAATGAACACATCTCCTTGAAGAGCTTTCCAAACGTAATCTTCCTCCCTCTGTACTTTCTTATTCTTCCGATCAGTGGTGGTTGACGCATTTTTAGCTTCTGCTTCCTCAATGCACACCTGCTGGTAGTATCGATGTCCAAGTGAATATACTGCATGTGCATCGCACCACATTTGTAGTTAGCTTGTGGCTATAAATCATTAGGAAATCAAAAGTGCCAAAAGTCAGCAATGTTCTGCGACCCAATACGCCCAATCAGGCCCACGGTTGGGAAACACTGCCTAAGAGCATAACTCTGCTGACAATGGACAGAAAATGTACCATGTTGTCCTCAAAAGAGAGGAAATATTACACCTACAAGTTGTATTGCTACTGCTATGATCGTAAATTAGACATGACCAACAGGAAGGAGAACTTTCAGCATGTTCCTTTATGAATCCACACTCATAACGCTTTTATTTTACAACTTTAAAATGAACAAAACACTACTTGAGAATCGTAAGTTTCCATTTGACCCCGCTTCTCATCTTTGGCACTGTGGGCATCTCTGCATCTACAAAAAGATGACAGAAAATAATACATGAGTAAAATGTTACTACACACTTATTGTAGTATTCCTGAAAACAAGAATTAGCTTTGACCAAAAAAATAATCGGTTCCATGTTAAAATCAGCACCACTTGTGTCCATGTTAATTTGATAAGGGGAACGGACAGGATGTGTGACGAGCCGTGAAGTCTGGAATACTTCACAGAACAACATTGAACAGTTGAACAAAACCAAACTGTACAGCTGGAGCCTCTCACTTTTTTCTTTTCTCTAAAGTTCCCACAAAATGAAAAATGAGCTCTCTTAGATCCAAAAGGGGTATTTTTCAAATACATGTGCCCAAAAATGTATTTGTGCTTACTTCTGGTATACGGCTGTATTATGCAGTGATGACACATGCCTGCACTGGCGTTAAACAGACAAGTATTTTAACAAATTAAATTGTTCTATTGTCAATTGTAACTCCTAGCCCAGTGATTGACAGGCAGCTTTGGTTTTTGATGGATTCAAATATCAAGGAGAAGCTCTACTCTAGCCACGGCAACAAACCCTGACACCTTTTGAAAAGGTATGTCCCGTCCCAACCTCCGGTTTTATGCAGAAGCCTGATGAAAGACGTTCGAAAAATGCCACCTTATAAATGCCACGTTGTTTTCGGCCTTTACATCTGAAAGGGCCTTTAGTCTAAAGCAAAATCAATTTTTCTGTTCAATTCTGAGGTGCAAGGGTTTCTGGGAAACATTTTTACAGCCTAGGCGCTGTAGTAGGTTGTGTTTTACTATCGCCATGGAGACGGGCTCACAACGGAAACTCTTGAGCTTGACCACTGACCTGGAAGTGGAAGGGCGGTGGGCCTGTGCTGGTTCTGTAAGGAAGCCATGATGCTATTGGCTGTGGAGTCGGGACCAGTGATCTGGACCAATAGGAAGGAGGAAGAAGACGGTGAGCTAATTAACATATTTATTATTCTATATTCACATCGTTACCGCCTAACTGCTGCCAATACTGCAGTCTGACAGTGAGTTATTATTCCGTAAAAACCTTAGAAACATATCAGTCATTTACCATGTTACTATCCTGAATCATACTAACGTGAACAAACAATACAATTATCTTAAAAAGTCTCTTTAAAGACAAACGGCAACTAACAGACTAAAGGACTACAACTCCCATAGCGTGTCCCTTACCGGGGTTTGGCTCTGCAGTGCGCATTCCTGCCACACCTCAGGAATAGCCGCCTCCATCATCAGGAGAGCCTCCTCGTAGGCCAGCTGCAGCTTCTGTGCCTGTCTGTCATACTGGAACAGAACCAGGGCCTTCAGTAGGCTGTGGAGCTCCTCTGGAGAGGGGGGCGGGACAAAGTGAGCTGTCAGTCATCAGTCACTAATATGTATATAAAAAGGTCCTAACTACAAACAGTGCTTTGTCCAGAAAGGAGAATAATAATATTATATAATAGACAGCCTAATGATTTGTACTCGGGAGCGAACTACTTCTAAATACTGTGTTTGGTCTGATGAAAATGATGTGTGGGGAAGCAGAAATGCACAAAAGCGTGTAAAGTCGGGGGTCCCAAATAGTACAGGCCTGCCAGGGGCCGACCAAAGGTTGGGAACCCAAGTCCCAGTGTATTTTAGTCCCACCTCGTATCTTGTCGACGGTGCCGATGATGTCGGCCAGGGCGTGTAGCAGTGCTATGTCCTCTAGGGGGCTCCCTTCCTTCAGACTCCACTTCTTACGCTCCGCCTTCCGACGGTTCTTAGAGGACCTCCTGCCAGGGGGAGGGAGGGAGACAGGGAGGGAGAGAGAGGGGAATAGAAAGCCGAGAAAGGTAAAGAGAGGACGAAAACAAAAGAGAGAGACAAGAGGTAGAGGAATATTGCCAGAAAGTGAGGGAAAAATGTAATGCATTATTTAAGCTGACTGGATGTTTGCTGAGGGCACATGCACAATGTTCATCTGCTTTATAAGCAGCCAACTCATTCAGCTTTTCATTATGACACTCAACAACATGTAGGGATTTTACTCATTTTTTGCTAAATACTGTTGAGGTAGCCTGATAACGTCAGACCGATTCGCAAATACGTATTAGTCTGGAACATCTCCGTTTATTTTCAATTTCCAAGGGGCGTTATCAACGGGTGCAGACCAAAATGCCTCTGGACGCATATGGATAGACCTACAACCAATCAGATCAACGAAATCATAGCTATCATAGGGCGCTCCTCTGTACAGTCATGGTATCAAACCCGCCCCCACATAAGATAAACGGTTGTGATTGGCCCGACCCGGGCATGGTCTGTTGGAAATCTGTTTGAACGGGAGGGGGTCAGACAAATAAGCCAGAGCTCACAGATTCGTCTGGTTCCCAGGCTACTGTTGAGGCACAAAGAAGAGAAAGCAAAGAGAGAAGATATATTCCTTGCATTCAGACGTTTGAAAGAATGGGGCAAATTTGGGTAGCGGCTAGGTGTTGCTATTGGAAAAATAGGCTATAGTATTAAAATATATATGCGAGTTGAGTATCAAAAGGAGGTATATGCCTTCTCGAAAGGTACCGAAAAAGGTATCAAGTTCGATCCCCAATGTCCACAGACTACATGTAGGCAACCTTAAGCATGATGCCTAACCCCTAAGGGCTGTATCTGAATACACTTTAGGTTGCTTTTGGACAAAAGTGTCTGACTGACTGACAGACAGAACTAAATACACTGAGACACAGACAGAGATAGACAAAGACAGACAGGGAGACAGAGGTCTTACGAGGAGATCCTGGAGTTACTATGGGAGTATTTAGAGTTGCTCATCACACTGCTGGCCTCCGAGTAGAGCTCAGCATCAGGACAGTCTGGTCCGTCCTCATCTGAACACACACACACACACATTAAAAAGACTACACATACCGGAGACTACATTTCCCATCTTCTACAGCTAGATGCTACTATAAACAACCTGCTATTCAGTAGCTGCTGTGTGTTCAGTCTGCGATGCCTGAGTGTGTGATCTTGGGTCAATGCCTTGCACTTGGGACATAATGCATAGGACTACATATGAATGTAGACACATATTCATTAAAATTCAATTGAAACGTGGCATTTATTTGGTAATACACAAATTATATGGCCTTTAAGCTAAGCTAGATTAAGCTAAAAACCGGTTGGTGCTACCGAGCATGTCCAGCCTGGCTTTCTCCTTCAGCTCCAGGACCACGGACAGGCGGTTCCTATGGCGACCGAACAGGGCCGTGTTGTTCTCCAGGAAGGCCGTATGGGAAGTGAAGGCTGGGAAAACAATATACGTATTTTACATTGGAGCTCCCTCTAGTGGATTGTTGTTGAAATACCATCTTTGGGCAGAGCCATGTTTTGGTCTACATGTCGAGTCGAAGGTACAATGTGGTTCCCTACACCGGCGCTTGCATTGGTGCAAGTGTAACCTATGGCAACAGCCTCTGTGGGCCACGCCAGGGACGTAGAGATCCACGGCGTACCTAGATGGGCTATTCGACACCAGAATAATTCAACCTTCATGCTCATCTCTCCCTGGCCGGTCCGTACCTTCTAGAAGCGCAGGTTTGAGGTCGGTCTCTATGATGTCTTGTCGGTTGTGCCTGTAAGCCTAGAGAAAGAGAAAACCATCAGTGACTGACCTATCAATAGAAGGTTAGCTATATAAAAGGAAATGTTCAATGGACTGCACATAAGCTTGGCTAGTTATACCAAATAAAAAGGAAAGTATAACCTAATTATCTTAAAAAATTTATAATAACAAAACTTAACAAGAGTCATTTAAGAAACCCTTGGCAAAGCAGCTTCAGTAAGATCACGATTGGTTTAATTGTTACGAATACGTTGTGTTTGACCAACTGACCAATCGGAGGGCCTCCTCCCAGACGGCTCCTTTGATCAGGGCTGAGATGGCCTCCTCACAGTCCTGTGAACAAACACACAAACACACACACAAACACAGATTAGCTGAGGTAACTGGTAAGTAACAGCACAGTGCTAAGTAAGCGTAAACCACAAAGCACATGGCTGTGTTGGGACAGATACAAAACAACGTTTTTGAATTTTCATGTCTTAAAAGACTGGAGCCCTAGCCGAAGCAAACGAAAAATAGAAAAAAAGAATGCTACATAAAACAATTTTATATTTACAAATATGAGTTAGTACAAATATTAACCTAAATGTGCTTCAGAGTGGTCAGTGAGTTGAGATAAGTAAACCAAGGCAGAAAAAAATTACATGAGAAGATAGCATACAAATTAGAAGAAGGTCGAATAAAGAATTAAGAAATACAAAGTGGAATATCCACATACAACACCTATGTACAACATCTGTCATGGAATTAACCGAGGTAACAAAGAGTTCAGTACAGGGCTGTGTGTTACCTTGGCATACTGGTCGAGGAGCAGAGCGCCCTCAGCGTATCTTCTCTGCTCAATCAGCTTCTCTAGAAGAAGGTAAAGAAGCACAACATCTGATCAGCCAATGAAAAGCCGTGATTACGTTTTTCTTGGTTCACACCGGCTAAGTGACCAACAGGTGATCTGTTAGCCATCTAACTGAATGAGATGCAGCTAAGCGGCTAACAGGTGATCTGTTAGCCATCTAACTGAATGAGATGCAGCTAAGCGGCTAACAGGTGATCTGTTAGCCATCTAACTGAATGAGATGCAGCTAAGCGGCTAACAGGTGATCTGTTAGCCATCTAACTGAATGAGATGCAGCTAAGCGGCTAACAGGTGATCTGTTAGCCATCTAACTGAATGAGATGCAGCTAAGCGGCTAACAGGTGATCTGTTAGCCATTTAACTGAATGAGATGCAGCTCAGCGGCTTACAGGTGATCTGTTAGCCATCTAACTGAATGAATGAACACATGGCTGGTGTGTGGACAGCTACCTGCCATGTCTCTAGCCAGCAGAGACAGCTGATCGGGGGGGAGGGGCACCTGCTGTGCTACACACAGGGCGTGTCTCCAGCTGCTAGCGCTGACGAAGGCTTGAAGTGCGCGGCCCGGCTCGCCACATCGCCATAGCAACAGGCCCGCCTGCTCCGGCTGCTGTTGCGCCACAAGGTGCTCGGCATAGGCACAGCTCAGCGCCTGGGGGGGGGGGGGGTCAAAGGTGAGGGGTCACAGACATGGGTAGGGGTTATTTATGGAATACCACATAAACCAGGGTCCGCATAAAAGTGGGGTCCCCTTAAATATATGAATGTAAATATATGTATATAAACACAAATTGCATGTAGAAATGTACATTTGATTTATTTACATACATTTATTTGTATGCACATTTGTCAATTATTTCGCTTTGGCATACTTTTTGTGTTCCATATTTTTGGCTTAAGATTTTATTCTCTTCTATAATGTTGAGCAGCGTAATTGAAACACAAACTATTTAAATAGAGTAATATGAGTAGGAAAAGCAGGGTGAACTGTACCTTGTACTGAGGGCTGTGGGCCGGGTACAGCTCCAGGGCTTCACTGAAGAGCTTCTGCTCCCTCACCAGACCCAGAGCTTCAGAGAAATGCTCCTCTCCTGCAGAATCAGCATGCAGTCACATTCAGTTTCTGAATTCATTTTAAATGGTTTTTAATTTCCTAGATCAAGTTGCCCTAGCCCCCTGCCTGCTCCTTATAGACATGCATCAGAATTCAATGAAAGTCCTCTTGCATAGAGTAGTTTGATAAAGCAATTCATAATAATAATAAATCTCCAATCACATCTGAACACTGATATTGTTAATGTCACTGTATTGTAACCTCCACAGGCAGTGAATCATCTTCCAGGGCACCTGGGAGTGTGAGCGGACTCACCACACTTGCTGAGGTGGTGCAGGGCCTTGCTGTATCTCTTCAGGTGCTTGTCGATGGTGTAGCGCTGGTAGTTTGGCTCCAGAGTCTTCAGCTTGTTCAGGAAGGGAAGGTACTCTTTAGGGTCCTTCGGAACATAAACAAAAGAGAATACAAAATAATGTAAAAAAAACAATGTGAATATTGTAAATACTAAATCTTACTTTTTTGGTTTAGCTCTTCTCATGAAGTAGGTTGCTGCCTCTCATAATGTCACTCACTGTTTTAATTAAATTCCTGTTCCTTCTTAAGCAATTAGGATTTGCTTTCATGCAAAAAAGCACTATACAAATAAAGTTTGATGGATGGAAGGCGTGACATCGTCACAACTTCCTGGTCACCTTTTGGGACTTCTCGGCCACCATGAGGACGAGGTCGAAGTCGTAGGTGCCCAGCGAGTGGTCGTACAGGTCGTTCACATTGACCAGGAAGAGGAGGTACTTGAGGGCCTCTTCGGCCCCGACCGCACCTGCAGCGTCGGGGGGCTTTGCTACACACACACACACACACACACACACACACACACACACACACACACACACACACACACACACACACACACACACACACACACACACACACACACACACACACACACACACACACACACACACACACACACACACACGATAGTGGGCAGGATATTCTAGTGGCTGGGTGTACGACTGCCAGTCAAAACATACTGGGTTTAAACACTCCTACTGATCCCTATGTAAGCCTGTTATAAAGCCTGGGGTCAACCCTGAGTGGTGGGGTCAGTTTTACCTCTCAGGTCGTGAACCTTCTGCAGAGCGATCTCCAACTCAGGAACTGTCTTCTTCACGTGGCTGGTCAGGATGGAAAGGCAGTATCTGGACAGACAGACGAAAACAAGTCAATGAACCAAGAACTCTTGGAACAAGTCACATGACTAATCACGTGACACGGTACCTAATCCTTGGTGGTTGATTCTAGACTCAAACCCACTGTTCAATATAAAGTCAAATGAATAGAAATGGATCAACCTACTTGTCAGGATCCATGGATTCCATTGTGTGGCGCAACGCATCACACACCACATCCAACTTCTTGGCTCTGGTCATGGGAGACGGCACTGGGACGTTCAGAGGCCTGGGGTACATGGTGGCAGTTGTGTCTTCCTCTCTGTGCAGGGAATGTCACAAATATTAACCAACTGTATCAGATCACATTTATTCAAAGAAAGATACTCTTGCTTTTTTTTTTTTTTTAACTCTACTCTTACCAGAATTCCTATTTTTAAGTTTTAAGTTTAAGTTTCAGACTTCCTAAACAGTGCAAACTACTTTTTAAAATCTTTGAAAATTAAAAAAAAAGAAATTACAAGGAAAATATGTACAAACAACTAGCTGACTTCATAAATCGAAGTGAAATATGTGTATGTTGTTACTGTATAATGAATGCTACGTAACACAATGCTGAAAGTGTTTGATTAAATTAATCTCAACCCAGTTCATCCTTCGATTGACATGTTCTATTGAGAACCACTGAAGAATTGAGGCAGGGCCTGATTCACCTGAGCTCCGTGAGGAAGAGGTTGATGTGGTTAATGGAGTTCAACTGAGTGATGAAGGTTTCCACGTTCTCCAGGAACACCTGCAGACACACACACCCACACCCACACCCACACCCACACCCACGTTAACTTCTCAAGGTATTTACTCAAGAAACGGGGATGTGCAAACAGAGCAGCAGCATTTATGTCAATGGCATCAGGGTACATACACCATTGGTTGGTTTCACTTCCTCAGGTCTGTTTCCATTGTGTGATGAAAGATGCAGCACACCCTCTGCAGTCACTGTGCATCACTCTGTTCTCCAATTTATTCAGTCAACCTCGGCTATTTTTCTAATGAAAGAGCGTACTGCTTCATAGTTTTTCACAACACACGTACGAAGAAGTATTCTTTTGAAGAAATAGCCTAACAGTTCCCCTTTAACCATATATACAGATCCTAGATGGACTGCCAGCGTGTCATGGTTCTGCTCTACTGTACAGCAGGTTTGTGCAGCAGGCAGACGCACCTTGGGGTTGTGGTCATAGATAAAGTTGAGGTTGATCCTCAGCTTCCTCATGCACTCGAACGCTTCTCGGAACCTGAGGCTGAGAGAAGGAACAGATCGTAACTTCACTACAACGCTAAGCACCAATCATGTCACAGCAAGTATTTTTATTATATTGGGCTTAATCCCAATGACCTAACCACATTGTTAGACACCTATCCCTAAGGCAAGGTACAGGGACTTCAGGTTCCACTATGCAAAGTTGCCTCGCATGTTGGAATTGAGCCTTACAGATCAGCGCAACTGCAATTTGCAGCATTTAATTGGAAATATGCCAAATGTCATTCTTTAATTTTTGGTTTTTCATTTTGTACTAAAGCAACGTTGGCAGAGTTAGTGCATTTAATAGTCTATGATACGGGATATGAATGATAAACCCTACAAGTCCAGCTGCTTCCTCAGCTGGGCTAACACCAGGGCTCGGTGATGGATCGTCTCCAGGTTCCCCCGAGGCATCTAGACACACACACACTTTCATTACTAACATAAACATACATTTACAAATGCACGTCTTCAGGAGTGAGTGAGTGAGTGAGTGAGTGAGTGAGTGAGTGAGTGTGCGCGCGCATACCTGCAGGATCAGCCTGGTGTCCTGGGTTACCACGGTAACAATCTTGGAGCCCCTCTCCACCCGCCTCAGCGTCTCGTCGTTCTGACCTCCGTCTGACCCAAGGGCCTCTTGTAGCCCTGCCAAAGGTCAAGGGTCAAAAAGTCAAGCTTGGTGCTAGAAGGACAGAAACTTAACGCAGCTGCTGTAACTCGATAGCAAGAGTAAATTAAATATGGACGCGTTGGGTAGGTTTAGGGGTTAAGTGTTCGATAACAACTAGTCAAATTACAGAACACCGACGTAGTCCTTTAGGGCAAAACTGACCAAATCTAGCTAAACACCATGCTTGTGCTGTTATTTATAACAAGAGCATGTAGAAACAGACCTTAGCATCAAGATAGAAGAAATGTAGTCTTTATTGCAGGAAACTACTTATACTCCAAATCTACTATTCCATGATTGCAGGTTATATAGAAATAACACGTGTGTGTGCATGCGTGCGTGTGTGTGTGTACATGTTTGTTTGTGTGTGTGTGTGACTGTTTGTGCGTAATAGAAGGTAACATATAAATGTGTATGTGCGTGTGCGTGCGTGCACCTTTGACGGTGAGCGTGCCCAGGTGGAGGCAGCGGCAGGTGTGTGCGTGCGTGGTCACGAGGAGGAAGTCGTCATAGACCACAAAGGAGGAGACATTGGAAGCCAACTGGCGAACACAGACCAATCAAAACACTCGATTAACGTATAGCATCGAGAATGACCATCCGAACACAATACTGCTAAATATAAATCCAACATGACAACACAATACTGCTAAATATAAATCCAACATGACAACACAATACTGCTAAATATCAATCCAACATGACAACACAATACTGCTAAATATCAATCCAACATGACAACACAATACTGCTAAATATAAATCCAACATGACAACACAATACTGCTAAATATAAATCCAACATGACAACACAGCGGTGTTGTAGTTTGCCGGTACCTGGGTGTCTCCAGCGTAGAGGTGGCTCCGGTCCGTGAGGCCCAGCAGAAGCTCCTGAGGAGACGGAAAGCAAGACGACCATTAAGAGTCTGACCTCAGGTACATCAAGACCCGGTTCACTGTAAGGATGTTCTTCAGCATCTTAAAAAGACAACTTTCTAGTTCAGCCCTACTAGAAAATTGCCCAGCTTGACGACTAGAAGCTCTTTGAATTGCCAATTTTTCATGAGAAGCGCTGTGTAAATAAAGTTTGATTTGATTTGACCAGAAGGATAATACAATGATCTTCTGCTACAGTCCGTGGAAAAGTGATGGTTGTGGCGTCCAAGCACTTCTAGCTGTTATTTCCACAACCACTGCGGCTGTTTAAACACGGTGGTCCGCCTACCTCTCCACTGACGGTACACAGAGCCATCTGCACACACGGCACCGGGAAGTTGATCCGACAACCGCTGGAGTCCGTCCAGTCCCCCACCGACGGCGTATCTGAATCTGAAGCAAAACCATCAGAGGAAACTGCTGGTCATTTCACTTGGGATCACGGTCTGCAACGTCAACTTCGGTTCCGAGAAAGATTTGGACCATTCAAGTCATTTCCCTGAGTCGTCCAACTCTCCTTTATTAGAAAAGAGCGTGACGGTTCCCATTTAAGACGTACATTCTCCTCCCTACCTCAAACCTTTTTAACATAACGAATTTAATACGTTACTGGATAGTTTCAGTTGTATTGGTGGTCTGAACCCACTCCAGATGAGTAAATAAAGTCTGACTTTCCCCTCTCAATCCACCCAATACTGGGTATTCAATGAACTAATTGAATACGCTCCTGGATAATGGCTGGTCGTGGTGGTAGTGCTGGGTGTGTGGACTCTGAACTCACCCCAGATCAGCTTCCGTGTCTGGCCGTCCTCCAGCTGCAGAGCCACCGTCCTGCTATTGAAGCTGTAGGCCATGCTGGTCACAACGCCCTCCACCGCCACCTCCCTCCTGGACGCAAACACAGGGAGCTGGGTTCAGCTGGTGTTCTGAGCATGACTAATACTGGCCGACACTTGGTTTCATTGTGGATGGAGCCGATATGGCTGACACAGGTCCCATCGTGGCAGGAGCTCACATGGCCACAATGGGTTCCACCATGGCAGGAGCCAAGATGGATGACACTGTGTTCATAACGGATAGCCATAACATGGCTCAATTTGACACTAATATTTTACAGCATAGATGGATGACTAGAGTCAATATGAACGACCCTGGATTGATCATATATTGTTGTAACAACAGTCAAGTATATATTAAATACTAATATGTCATCCATTGTGTACGTGTGTTTGCATGTGCGTGTCCCCTTGTGTGCAAGACACACAGTGTGGCTGACCTGTTGCTGAGAGTGTTTTGGGCATCTGGATGAGGGGCAGGGCTGAGGAAGAGGAGTGTGGAGGACGAAGGCAGCATCCCAGAGCTCAGGCCCAGGAGCAGGTCTTCTTTCAACCACAGGAGCTGTCTGATGGGTAGAGGGGCCTCTGGGAGCCCTGCAACACTGAGGGCCAACACATACAAAGGGTCAACTAACCCCATATCGACTGAAACCAAGCCTGGAGGAGATGGAAACTGAACCCCAATATCACCTCTATTTAACTTATTTACTACTATGCAGTATACAGTTTTATCTAAAGTGACTTTTTGGTTTTATATTTGGTATTTCTACTTTTTTTTTTTACTTGAACAGTGCAAAAACATTAATATTAGGAGAGGATGAACCAACAAACAAAGAGGCATTTCCCTCATTTAATGTCTGAAAAATCCTAATGAAATCGATCCCCATCATGTTCAGTCTAACCTATCCTTGTAGCACTGCCCTAATCCCTACCTGCTCCCTGACCTTACCGCCACATGTATCTGGAACCACTGTAAGTCAATCTGGACCAAAGCGCCTGCTGAATGACTGAATTTATAGATAGAAGACAGTGTATTCTCTAACCTGTAAGTGTTGCATAGAACCAGGGGAGGGGACACCACTTTGAACCCTCCTGGTCGTTCTGTAGACGGTTTCCCAGAGTCTGAGGAGGAGAGACAGAACCGCGAGTTTATATTGTCACCCTGAGCATCAGCCAATCAGCTCACACCACTCTTCCAAACTTTAACTTGAATGAAAGTGACTGAAAGAATGATCATGTTAGGCAAGATGGTTTGATTACAACATGTGTGTATGTATGTGTAGGTTGTATGTACGTAGAGGGAGAACAGAGACCTACCAAGGACAAAGACTGATATTTGTCCGTCTGCTGTCAATGCTGCCAGCTGATTGGTCTTCTGAGTCTGACACAAGAAGGTGACCAGGTTGACCGGAGAGGTCAGCTGGAGGTCATAGGAGCACATGGGCGGAGGCACCACCCCCTGGCGGAACGTCGTCACCAGGATCTTCTCTGAGAAGGACAAGCGCTTCAACCAATCAGGAAGCAGCAACACTAAACCAACCACAGGGACCACCCCCTTCCTCTTAGCACATACTGTTATTTTAACTGCTGACTGGTACAACACGGTAGTACCATGTTGTCCTTATGTCTAGTACTATCCTGAAGGCCAAATTAAACCTCTTTACATAACCGGCGTAGCCGAAAGGTGCGGCAGGTAACATGCAACTAGACTGGCAGTCTAGTTCAGGAGGTTCACATGCATGTTCATTTGCACGGCATATCTTTACATTGTAAAGATCACCGGATGTCACTGAATGAAAGCATGATTTGGCCTCTAGCACATCTCAATACACAGGCACACGTCTCAGCAGTCCTCTGATTGGCTCTCACCTCCGTCAATCACGGCTACGTTGGCGTTGTCGCTGGCATCCAGGCCGGCGCTGCGGTCGGTGGACCAGCCCCAGTCGTAGGTGAGGCTGGCCCAGCCATGCGTCACCACATGGAGCCTCAGGGGCCGCTGGGGGTCCCACAGCACGCAGGCCGGGGCCCGCTGGGGGTCCCGGCCAAAGGTCAGGCTCTGCTTCATGTACCAGTGGTAGTTCCCCACCGTCCACAGCTGCACTGCGGAGAGAACCAAACGTGATCACTTACCTTCACTCTCTGATTGACTATTGACGATGTAGTCGTTGAGCAGAAGCTTTAATCCAAAGCAACCACAGGGAATTCAGATACATGTACTATTGTCTCCCAACCACTCCATGAATGACTCCCAACCGCTCCACAGAGATCTGTCTGAACAGAGGAGTATGTTCAGCAACAGACTCTTGGCCGTGAGAGGTTCCATGGCGCACCACGGGAAATCCTTCATTCCTGTGGCCATCAAACTCTTTAACTCCTCTCACTACCGGATGTGAGTGAGTCACTCTGAACTCTGCACTGTCAATTTAACTTTTCTTTCCTATTTATCATATCCAGATGACCTGTGCAATATGCCTGCAATATACCTGAGAACTTTACTTTAGAGACACTTACATGACTTAGCTTTAGTTACTTTTTTCAAGCATATTTTATTACATTCTGCTGCTGGTTAGGTGCATATCTGTATCTGTATCTGCCTTGACTCATCATTGAGACATGTCATTGCTGGGAGTCACACACGCTAACCTCTACACTATCTTGCCCCACGTGGGTGGTGGGCCTTACGGTGGGTACTGATGTGTCCGTCCGCCCCGGGGTTCATGTCCTCCAGCCACACCAGCAGGACCGTAGAGTCACTGTTCCACAGCAGCTCCTTCACCTGCAACACACACACACACACACACACACACACACACACATCAGATAGAGAAGATCTCAACCCAGTGAATTCTCTATTCTACAGAGATGGATCAACTAAGCACTAGCGTTTAAGACACCACAGATGAGCGGAGACCTTGGCCTGGTCTCTGCTGCAGGGCAAGGTGAAGTCTCCGTGTAGCAGGCCATTCTTCTCCATGAACACCACGCTGTGCTTGTTGGGGTGACGCTGGGTGCACGCGATCAGACTCCCCGACGGCCTGAAATGCATGGACAACCACCCCGTCACCATGCCGCCACATCACCAGGGTTACGGGGTTTGATTCCCACCTGGGCCCCTGGCCCAGTCATGCGGTAACAGTACACAACCAGGCTTTCCACTGGTGGACAGTGGGAACCAGTACTACCATATTAACATCTTGCTAATGATAAGTCACACTTGGAAAGGAAGTAGGGAAACTTCAACAATGGGCAAACTAATAAACTTAATTTAACTTCATAACTAAAAGTTAACGAGAGATAAGTTTAGTAAAAGTCCAAGTGTGTCATTATCGTAAACACAGTACAACATGGTCGTTGTCACCGCATCCAATCGCTATTGCGATGGTGGCATGTCATTAAGCAGACATAGTGACTTCAAGTGGATTAATCTTTTCAGAACCATGTCCATCAAGGAGCAGGTAGTGTTTAGACATCTTGCTCAAGGATGCCTACAGCTGGACTGCGGACATTGGGGAATCAAACTAGAATGTGGCTGGGAGTCAAACAACCTCTAACTCTAACCACTAGTTACCCTGCCACCTACATACTACATTAACATTCATCAATTAAAGCTCATATAAGTCAGTAGTCCGTCCATAAGCAAGCATTACACTATAGCAGTACCCATTACACTATTAAACCATGATAGAGAAAGTGGAGCCTACCTCCAGCAGAGGGCCTGCTCCAGCCCGTTGAGGGTCTCACTGGTGGCCTGCAGGACCCCCTCTCTGCTCCACACTCGGACCCGCCTGGCCCCTGTCTGGGGACACACGGCGCTGACGGCAAACAGCTGGCCGTCCCCCCGCCACGACACCCGGGGCCTGCGGTCGTCCCAGGACACCGCCGGCTGCACCTCCTTAGATAACAATCGGTCGATATCCAGATGTGATTTTATGTGATGACTGCTCAATGTGCCTTCTCGGTTAAATAAAAGGTTAAATAACAATACATATTCAGGGTGGCTGGACAAGCTGGAGCGTTAACCATGTACTCAATATGACTTGTTGTGACCCGGGTTCGATTCTGACATGCAGTCCTATGATACATGTCTTTCCCCCTCTCTCCTTCAACACACTTTCTGCGTCTCTTCACCATCCTGTCCATACAGGCACTTAAAGGTCATACATATACATTTATATATACATATACATATATATATAAATGCATCCATTGTTCATAATCAGGAAAGGTAGAGAATGGGGTACACACCAGCATCTTCTTCTGGGCTGCCTGCTTCCCTTCAGAACCGTGGAACTGGGTCTCCTTCTTCCCCCAACCCACTGTGATGAACTTCCCTACGACGCAGGCGAAAACACACATTATAGCTCACACACACACACACACACACACATACATACATTCACACACTCTATGTAATGCATGCAACCTGTATGAACATGCATATAATCAATTAGGTTGAGTTATTTTGCACACTATATTTCACATTAATAACAACAGTAATAGACTTCTCAAGAAAGTATTTTTGGTCTAGAATGGTATTAAATCAATGGCTACATTGGCATATTTTACTAGGCGGGGAGAGATTTTCTTTGTTCTATTTCCAACATACCTTCACCAAAGTCATCCTGGTGGATGCCGACCTCTGTGATGGGCTCAAAGTCCTTAGTCATCATGATAACAGTCTGCTGGCCTGCATAATGCAATGATTCACACAGACAACATTATAGACTGCTATCTTACAAACCTGTAGATTCTTCATAATTTGCAACAGAGGGTAAAATCCTAAATTCATGTTGAAACACAAATGACATGGACTTCTTGGGAATGACAAATACAAATCCGTAAAATAAATAACGCTGTGGTAAATTCACATATTGCTGAGACACCAGAATGTCTCCTTTGGGATCAATACAGTATAATAGGTGGGGTGTCCAGATGTTGGTGTTCAAATAGAGGAGAGTTTGGACCAACCAGTGGTGAGCGCTACCAGTTCCTCGTCCGGACTCCAGCTCATGGACGTTAGGCCACTTTCCACACTGCCAACACACTCCACCTGGGGAAACACACACATTACAGCCTTTTAATGTACACACCTCAATAAAAGATAGAGATAAAAGGTAATCCAAGTATCCATCCAGCACTACAGGAAATGACCCAACCCTCAACAATCTACACTGTTTAATATGCCATTTTTTCTTCTAAATGCCAATCTCTAACCTCCTGAACTTTTTTTATTGTACGTATTTATCTAAAATATTTATTTTCTTATCTCTATTCTATTATTTCTACTACAACACGTTTCTGGGATTTCTAAAAGTAGCGGTAGAAAATTTAGACTTTGGGCTTGTATTGTTTTTTACGCACTTAACTTTGTGTCTTTTGACCTATATTTGGCGACTTCAAACAATGAACAAAGATGTACTCATAGAAACATGCTTCCTAGTGTCTGAATGATCACAGGTTGAAGGCACATGAAAATATTTGTGTGATAACGTGTGCTATAGAAGAGTAGCTTCAGAGAGTACCAAGGCAAGCCACTGATGGCTCTGTTGTGTGTGTGCCCTCTCATTCAGCTGAATCAAATCAATTACACTGCTTTGCTGCTATAAACTGAAGAGTTTTACTCGCACAAGCAAATATCCTCGACAGTTCCATCTTATATTATCTTACAAGTGAACAACTTGTGTCCACTTATTTCCCGCTGACCTCGTTGGTGGTCAGGTTGTAGAGGATGACATCACCGGTAGACGTGGCAACACACACAGACTCCAGCTCGGCCAGCTCCTGTATCCCAACCAGCGTCCCACTGCCATCGTCGGGCATGTAACCCTTCTCTGTCAGCGAGACATCATTCACCACCTGACCGGGACGAGGAGGTAAGAAGCAACATGATCCGGGGGGAAATAATATGTATAGCACAACTGAAGACAGGTTAAACTTCTAGTTTAATCCTTTTAATTTGTAAAGCCCTCATTATAAAACACCCTAATCCTAACACCCCTAAAGGACAAGGATGGTTAAAACTCCCAAAATCCAAAGGGGAAGAAACCTTGAGAAGGAACATAGAAGAGGGATCCCTGCTTCCAGGGAAAGTTAGGGGTGCAATAGGTGACAAATGGGCAGACATATATTTATGGAAGCATAATCAAGTTGTTAGAAAATAGAAGATTAGTTATGACTTAAATCTCAAACAATGCTACTCTGTTTATCTGGCACACTAAAGTAAACCAAAGTCTTAATTTCTGGGCAGTTGGAATTAGTTTGTGGCGTTAATCCACGGTCTTCCCTTAGAAGTACAATCACTGGTGGGTCTGCCCAGCAGTCAGGTCCTACCTGACCGGTCCTTGGGTCAAATTCAATGATGGAGAACTCGGAAGCAAGTAGTAATGAGTCGGTGTCGGAGCGCACAGCAACACACCGAGGACTACCGGGGCTGTGGAACAACTCGGCATTGCACAGGCTCTTCAATAACTTCAGATTCCGCATTTTGCAATCAGAGCAAGACACGTCAATGGCACGTCTTTCAATGCTGTAAGGGACACAATAATAAGTTATACGTTTCAGGCAACAGATACTGCTGACTGATTATGGCGTGATCTGTTAATCGCGACCATGATAACGAAATCACTCAACAACCACACTAACCTTACCCGTATTGCCGCTCAAACTAATAATAAACTGCCTAAGTGCCCACCCAGTGTGTCCACATTACAGCATAACAACACACCAACATCAACACACACATGTGGCATCCATCCCTGTCAAGCCACGACCTTTCAACTGTAGTATTGAGACACATCCCGTCGTGCAGGCGCCCCCTGCTGGCTTGGAGCGGTGGTGTCTGCAGTTCAATAAAAGAAACCCTCCGCACGCAGGAAGGAAACAGTCGAGCGTGTCTGGGACGTGGACGTTTTCACTGGATAACATTGGGTTTATTTACTTACGCTGGAATGTTGTTGTTTTTTCAATTGGATTGTTTTTTGGTTCAGCTTGTTGATTTTTCCTTAGTGGAACACACATGTAAACCAGTGGAGTTAGAAACAACTGGCAGAGGCTGTCCCGTCAACTGACCTGCGCTTTTATTTTCCCCAGGTAGGTTACGGTTGCGCTCCTTGCAAACATGTTATTGACTTAGACAACCTTAAAGAAGCCGTGTTCACTTTAATTCTTTAAGAAATGCATTCAACATCAAGTGCATTAATACGTCTGTCAGTGCATGGATAAATATTGGGAGGGACTATTTTCATATTTTTGTGTTCTATACCTACTTGTTGCGGTGAACAACATAATCGAGTACGAGCAGGGCTACGAATCCAAGAAGTGTCGTTTAAGTGTTGGTTAAATTGATGGCATTAGGGGGTACTTTTGGTAACACTTTAAAAACAACTCCCACTATTTTCGAATAAAACCAGGCTTGCGAGTTAACATAAGATATCCCCAAAACAACTTTTTTATGTTTTACCATATGCCATCCAAAGTAATTGTCAATGCTTAAAACATGACGTGGGACATAATAACCACGTGATACGGCACATGGGCACATTGGCCCACAGACAACATAAACAAACAAATACACTTAAAAATAAAGTATCTTAACTTCCAAGGCGTATGAGTGACCTAAAGCATTTTGGTATGATTCCCTAAAACCCAGTGTATGGGCAAATAGCCAAGTGCCAATGGTAGAACTTCAGAATATGTTTTAATTAATAATGATAATTATATACAATTAATAAACAAGAATATTTTTGGACACAGCTGGGAAGTGCACAATGAGGCCATCCAGTCCGCTCCTATTGTGAAACTAACACTTCCATATCCCATTCATGTTCACAGTTAAATATAGTATTCTCTCTTACATTAAGTCATTGTTTATTCTCTCTCTCTCTCTCTCTCTCTCTCTCTCAGTGTGGTGATGGAGGGAACAGGAAGTCCCATCGCTGCCTTGTCTCAGTCACTTCCTCCTCAGGAGGTGGGGCCCGCACCAGTAAATGAGGAGGAAGGAGGAGGTGGAGGCGCTGATCAGAGCCCAACGCCCCTGGCCTCCTTTGAAGACGAGACCACCTCCTCCTCCTTCTCTTCCTTCTCCTCCTTCTCCTCCTCCGATGTGGACCAGCCCCTTCAGACAGAGTCCCCCAGCCCCCCTGAACCACAACCAGACCGGACTGACTCCACTTGTAGCAAACAGCCACTCAGCGAACCTGCACCTCCTCCTCCACTGGGCCCTTCCGACGGCTCCACAGATCACCCCCAACCTCAGGACGCTCCTGCTGGCTCCTCCACTACCGAGAACCACCCGGATCTCCCAGAGGGGGGGGAACCCAGCCAGCCAGCACCTCCTCTTCCCCCGGAGACTGCGAGCCAAGCCCGGCCACCCTCCCTGGAGAACCAGGACCCCCACCTCCCCCCTGTCCAACCAACCCTGGCTCCCCCTGTGGCGGTGGAGGCGCTCTGTGGGGGACCAGCGGACGGCGAGCCATGCGCCCGCTCCTGGGCGGCCCCGGGGCCCAAGCTCTGCGGCTACCTGGACAAACGGGGTGGGCCCCTGAGGGCCTGGAAGCGGCGATGGTTCGTGTACGAGGAGAAGAAGAGCCAGCTGTTCTACTACCGCACGTCACAGGATGTGACCCCACTGGGGCGGTTGAATCTGGGCAGCGCCACCTTCACCTTTCCCCTGAAGGGAGAGGAAGGCTCCTTCCACATACAGACCCCCGAACGCACATACATACTCAAGGTAGGGTGTCTGTGTGTGTGTGAGTGTGAGGTGGATGTGTGTTTGTGTGTGTGTTAGCAGTGTGGGTGGGTTTGTGTGTGTGAGGTGGGTGTGTGTGTGTGTGTGTGTACATATATGTTTGGAAATTATTAAGTACTAAGGAGCTACAGGAATTCATGAATTTTAAATGTGAAAGCAAAATAAAACCAAAAAAATACCTTTCATACACTAATATTTCATACAGTGCATTATTTTGTGGCTCATCGTATGATCATACCTTATAGATGATAATAATTGACTATAGCCACCACTCCTTTAAACTACTGCACTAATTCAAAGGTATTGCCTCAGGTCATAGTAAATGTAGTTGTATTAGCGTCTTTCACATGGTTTACTTTCATATTGCAGCCCAATTTGAATCCTGAAGCAAGAAACACTTTTACAATCCTAACCGACTGTATAAAGCCCCTCACACATTTAACGACAGCGTTACGACAGATTACAGTCTTAGACGAACACGCTTGTTAAGACCGTCACACTGTGGTTAACCATCCCACACTATAAGATAGCGTTTGCGGACTCTGAGAAACCGGCAGTCATCAGTGTCAAATCAGGGTTAGAATTGGGCTATCCATAACCCTGCGTTGGTCTATATGGTTGTTCCCACATCCGTAGTGTCACAGGTCAAAATAGTACTTGCTAATAAGGGCTGCCAGAGCTGAGGAAAGATAGCTGTCTTATCTGAGACAAACAAACCAGTACTTATCCCAATCCCATTGTGCTTGCTCCCAACCTACAGAGCATCCTGTTGTAGTGATCACAAATAGCCTCAACGTATTGTTTTATTTTACTATGAAGAACCAAGACACAAAGTCTCATTTGATGAGGTGGTTTATAAAGAATATACTTTTTTTTGGAGTACAGTGCATTTTGATGCTGACGCATTTCTGTAGAATCACAAAATAGTCATTTTTAATCAGTTGTAATCAGTAATAATTTAGGTTTTTGGTTTTTAGCTGTCTCAAATGATTTTACAGCCAAGTTGCATTCTGGTCACCTCTGGACATTTTATGGAGTAAATCAGGCATTGATGAATCAATGTCACATTACAGTAAGTTGTTCATTATCTATGACTAGCACATTCAAACATCAACCTGTTACCATGGCTTGTTGTTATTTAACGGATTCGAGCTGTAAACAGAATGAAGATGGAATTCCCATACTCTGAAAGTGATATTTTCACTTTACTGTATTGTTCTGTACTGTACTATAGCTCTCAGCCCCTATCTTCTACTCTCTTCTTCTTTCCCATCTATTCTATTCTTTCCTCTCCTCTGTTTTCCTTCTCTCCTCTCCTCTCCCTGCTCCTCTCATCTCCCCCTCCCCTTCCTCTCTCCTCTTCTCCCCTCCTCTCTCCTCTTTCATCACCCTCTCTCTAATTTACCCTCTTCCTCTCTCTAGGCAATTAACCAGGAGACTATGATGTACTGGCTCCAGCAGCTACAGATGAGGAGGTGGCAGTACAGAGAACTTCTGTCTGGGGGTGCAGTGTCCCAGCCAGCCTCTTCAGACACCACCAACAACAACAACAACTTCAGTGCCAGCTATCCGGGTAAGAGCAGCACGGGACATTTTACGGTTGAACTGAAAGAGTTCCACTCGACCCACAAGTGACAAGACATACAGTCGTATCGCCAAGTTAGACCTAGCAACCACCAAGCTACCCCTAGCAACACACCACCAACCAGCTACTAGGGGAATACTAGGCAGAGCCCCGTATTTGTATTTGTATCTGTATTTGTTGAGGCAGCCAAACTATTTGTATTTGCAATTGAATAAAAGTGGGAAGTTTAAGGCGAAATAAAGCCAAATAATCCTGTTTTTGTTGATTCTTCTTATTTTAGGTTATTAAAGTGTTAATATAAGTGTTATTCAATAAACTATTATAATAATTATGAACACTTAAAGGTAGGAAAGGCAATGTTTTGTCCAATCGTTGCAAGGTGCCGCCTATCCTACCTTTAAATTTAACATTGGTTTATGGTTTTTATAAACCCAGCAATAAACATGTATAACCATAAACATAATTTAAAAGAAAATACATTTTAAACTAACATTCAGTTCCAAATCCACACTCAATAAGCTAAACTCTCAACTAATAAATGACTGTGAACATTGTGAATCATGCCACCACCTGCCCTAATTGGAGGACGCTGAATGCCATCAAGTCAAATAAGCGTTCTTATTTGTGACACAGGCTGACTGAGCACAGCGTGTAGGTGAACTAGCTCCGGCCCACATATTGCAGGTTCCAACAGGAAAGCAAAAGAGAAGTAACGTTATTATAAACTACCTCAGCAAACCAGTTAAGGTAAAAATGAAACGGATCAAAAACATAGCAATGGCGTAGCAATACTTATATTTTAATCAGCCTGCGCTGCTCCTTTTCAGTCTGTTCTGCTCTCTCTCCCCTCCACTCTCCTGTCTTCCTGGCACGTCCACAGGAGTAGGCAGGGCACAAATAATATAATAATATTGTTGGAATGTAGACTGATATGTTATTGTGTTGTGTTCTTACACTGGTACAGTCATGCCCTATTAGAAATGTACAACTGCGAATGTGCAAAAATAAAGAAAGGTCATTCCTCCCCCGTTCTGGTTAAAACACCAACGATGAATATGTGTGTTTATTCCTCCGTTAAGTAAACCGGTATTCCTGTCCTGAAGATGACAAACCCATTAAATATAATATATTAAATATATAATATATATTAAATACCCACCATGCTCACAGTTACGAGGAACACCAGCTATTTGACATGTTATTTTTTAAACAAATATTATTTTAAATATTTGTATGAAATAAATATTCGGAAAACCCCACTATTTGTGCATTGCCAAATACCAGATTCGGATTCGGCTCCACTTCTACAAGCTCCACCTTGCAACCACAAAGCTACCCCTAGCAGCATATGACAACTAATCACTACACCTATAGCAACCAACAAACAACCCCTAGCTACCACCAAGCAAGACAAGCAACCACCAAGCTAATACCTAGAGACATGTTACATTCTATGTACCATGATTATAGAGAGGTGACAATTACAATCTAGCACTCAAGTGAATACACTACAGAGCAGTCATTGTCTTTCTCAAGGAGGTTAAATGCGACGTGGTCTAATGTTAATTTGAAATCGAAATAATGGGATGGATGTCTTGAGTTAGCAGCGTGAACTGCAATATAGACTCCACAAACTGTGTGTGTTTTAAAGGATTTAATCAGTTGATTTATTCCCCCATGAGATGTAACTACTGCCTCTGTGATAACTGTGTTTACCTTTGTGGTTAAAGAGCCAAAATTACATTCAAGAGATGAAAGATCTGAGATGTAGCGTCGCCATCACTGTTTGTTTGTACGTGAGCATAACCACTTCCAGTATGCTGTGTGGTCAAGCGTGGATTACAGGAAGTTGGTTAGGGAGGCAGAGGGGAGTGTCTGGTGGGGTAGCCAGCAGAACCCCTCGCATGGAGAGTGGGGAAATCCCGCTAGGAAATGGTTAGCAGCACAGACTTCGGTGGTGATGACTAAGTCTCTGAGTCACTCCCTGTTTGTGGTCAGGCCAGAACTATGTTTGAGAAATTCATCACGCAGTGTTGCTGTCACAATGCTCTGTGGCAAATCACAAACACCACACACCCAGCATTTAGAGAGTGAAGGACATTTCATATTTGCTTTCCATCCCTATCTCTGGAAAATATTGTATCTGAACTAGCTAGTTAGGTTTTAATTCTGCACAAGATAAAGCCACTTTGATCAAACTAATCACAGACAATTTCTGACAAAAGCATTAAATATCCTCGCACAATACGAACAATTGATTCCGTATGATTCTAACTTGTTTAAGGTCTAGTGCAGGGGTCAGCAACCTGCGGCTCTTCCACCCCTCTGCAGTGGCTCCCTGTAGCTTTGAAAAAAAATGGAAATAAATAATGGCTATGTTTCTTTTTTCTTGCAAAGGGAACACCTCTTATTATGGAGATCAAGGTGATACTGTGACACTAAAATAACAAAAAATAGTGTTCTAATATGTTGTCAACCAAAATAAACGTCACATCCTACAACTACAAATTTCATAAATGCAACAAACAATAGGCTATTAGTTATTTTATATATTGTATAACTATAAATCAAACTTTATACGCTGTGTTATCTTCATTTTAGGGGTCAAATAGGTTTTGTGGCTCCAGATTAATTATATTTGGTGTGAGAGGGACCAAAAATGGCTCTTTTGATAGTGAAGGTTGCAGACCCCTGGTCTAGTGTAATGTTTAGTTCACTTTGAAAATGTAGTGCCATCCGGCTCAATTTTAAGGAACGTTCATCCATCCTACCCTGATTACAACTCATTGCTATCTAGAAAGCTTTCAATTTTCTGGCTCTCAGGTCCTTGAACGTTTTCCTTGGCCCATTTTAGGGTTTCTGGTGACTAAGTGTTCTCCAAAACGTGTTCTGAATGTGAGGCTTGTGACTGTAATATACAATAAACAAGAGAATACTTGTCACTGGGACTGTTGATAACAGCTGTTGAAGGAGATGAAGGGTACAGACCAACTGTGAAGCAGTCGGACCAACGGTCAGTAGCCACTAGTCTAGTGGTTAGGGTGTTTCGGGTTCCAGGTCCCAGGTTCAAAACCCCAACATCCGCAGTCTACCTGTAGGCATCCCTTAGCAAGATGCCCTTACCCCTACCTGCTCATTCATGACACACAAAATATTCACTTTACTAAACTTAACAGTAGTGTCATATATTTTCAGTTGAGTTAGCCATGCTACATGTTGTCATCGAATGAATAGCTTATCAGGTTGAAAAGGTTTACCAAAAATGTGAAATCAACTACTTTGGGTAATCAAAATAGTTTGATAATTGTCCACAGAGAAACTGTGATGCTAGAGGTATACAATAGATAGTACATCCAGAATGAAACGGTGTTGTTTCACTGCTCTAGTAGCCTATTTAATATTTCCACCAAATATTTGCTGGAAATGTTTAAGGGAGCACCTAGTCTAATTCAAACTCTCCTCCATTGTTTTGTGAAACTTTACCTTGTTTTGGTGTACTATGGGTTATTATGATACAGATGAAATGTCATACCTAAAATTATATGATAAGAAATCCTTAGGGGATGTATGGAGATCTTAACTATACTTGATACCGTATTTGAATCCAGATTCACCTTGTAAATGTGTCTCTGGAATGAACAGGATAGTCTAGTGGTTAGTGTCCCTCCCGGAAGTTTGAACCCAAATGTCTGTAGTCTACCTGCAGGCATCTTTGAGCAAGATTCCTAACCCCTACCTGCTCCTTAACGACACGTAGGCCTTTACACGAGGGTCTGCAAGATGACTAAATTGATAAGGATGAATCTGAATACTGACTATGATTCCATTTCCTAAAATCAAAGCTTGTTTGGATTAGATTGCTATTTAAATATGGTGTTTCCAGGACCAAACAGAAACACAGGGTTATCTAATCTTATCCCAGCGGTTGATGAAGACTCTTAGTCAATGATTTACTTCCCGGTCATTAGATGTAACTATGGGAGTGGGCCAGGAAGAGGAAGGACTGGAAGCAAAGCAGATTAACGATCTCAAACCTCTTCCATGGAAACTCTGAGATTGGGAATGTCCAGAAACTATGTTGTTCTCTTGAGTTTAGCAATATCACCATTGGTGTTCTCTGTTGCTAGTGCTACAGCAGTCCTCTATTGTGGGACTATGTTTGTTAGTGTTATCATCAGAATACAAGTGCCAACCACGCTAAACTCTGGTACCATGAGGCATGTGTTGAAAACAGAAACTCTCCTTCTTGGTTTTACCTCGACGGCTTGAAAGACGTTTTTGTGATTGTGACACAAACGTCTGTGTCGTTGTGCATACCACCTAATGAATTTATTGAATATTCAGTGTTATATATATACATCAACGATGAGATGACTTAGTTACTCGGGCTGGTGTTTAGTTAACCTAGCTCACCCTTAGCCAGAATAAGGTGTGTGGTATTTGACCTTGTGACTGCATGTTCTGGGAGGTTAAGCAGATTTTAAACAGATTACCAGGCTGTGCAATTGCTGGTCTGAGAGAAGGCATTTGATCCGATCACAAACACACCGAGCCAATAGAAGAGGAGGAAAGAATGGAAAGCAGTTTGGAGCGGTGCAGCTGCTGTTGTTTCCCTTACGAGAGTGTGGGTGGTGGACAAACCAAGCCCCCCACCACCCTCCACCCAACCGAGTCTCCTTTCTTCAACCGCTGGACGTTTAGGCTTGAGTGGCTGCAGCAGGAAGTTGTACAAGGAGGACACAGGAAGTGTGCACTGGTTTAATATTAGACAGACTGCAGGTGGCTCAACATACAGAAAGCGAGCT
The DNA here is from genome assembly GCA_026745465.1 of Lota lota. NCBI lineage: Eukaryota > Metazoa > Chordata > Actinopteri > Gadiformes > Lotidae > Lota > Lota lota. The sequence goes on along the minus strand of JACYXH010000425.1, from coordinate 3,689,923 downwards.
GTGATATACATGGCCGCTGTTGCTGCTGGAAAAACACACTGTGAGTGACTAGACTAGACGACTTATCTGACCCTGGACTAGAGATCAAGATTGATTAAAAGAGTTTAGAGAGTTTGCTGTAGTGGGAATTCCAGGTTGTAGGGATCAACAGGGATAAAGCTATTTTACCCTTGGATTGTTGAATTTCTGAAATTAATTATAATCGAATGAAAAAATGTAATGGTTTTCTGTGTCTTGTTCTTGTTCTTGTGGCAGATCTGTTACGGGTGTTAAGACAGATTTTTACTGGCAGGTCACTTTGCATTGAAAACATATGTCTCAGCAGAGGAAACAGGGTGTGGTGTTTACTCACATCTATACATGACGGCACGGTGACTCCGGTTGTGAAGTATTTTCTGCACGTAGAGGCTTGTTTAATGTTCAGGACGTAGACGTTCAGACACTCTGTTTTTAGGAGCGGTTTCCAGTCCATGCTCTTGTTCTCCAGTCAGCTGGGAACACGAGGTACGGAACATTTGAAAGCTTTCCTTACCCATGCGAAGATACCGCTGAACTAGACCAACCAAGTACAAACCTGTTGTGGCACAGGGGCTGGTTTCATATAATGCCAGCTCATGGCTGAGCTCTGGGATTGTTGAAAACATGAAAAGAGATGGTCTAGGTCCTAGACCATCTCTTTTCGTGTTTTCTAGTGGCCTAGACTTTAGGATGTCAAGATTGGTCTATACTGTAAAGATCTAAAGGGTCTTTGGGTTTAGGGCGGCTAGGAATGTCCAAGCAGAAAGGTTAACAGTTCGAACCCGCAAATGCCCGCATCTACCTGTAGGTATCCTTGCACAAGAAGCCTAACCCCTAAATTCTCATTAAACGGCCCCATTCTACCAAGGCTTGAGGCTTGTTAGTCATTTCAAGAATCTTCCAAACTGGGATTGTCCACCCAGATGAATGATTGATCAGTCGCAATATTGGATCTATCATGCATCTGGTTGGACGCTACCACTTGCGATGTCACAAGTGGATTGATTTGGAAATGGCTTGTAATGACTAACCAGCCTCACCCCTAAAATAATAACTACATGTATGATAAATGTACCCTAACCCGCTTTGGATTAAAGCCTCTCTGGATGAAAGCGTAATGACTAAATAGTAATGAAAGGTTTCTGTTTCACAGAGGTCCTTTGTTTGACAGAGGACTTCCTGCCCATGGTGAAGAGCCCGCAGGGCCTGGTCGGAGAGGAGGCCGCCAGCCAGGCCCCCCCACCCCGCACGGGGCTGGCCAACATGTCCATCAAACACCCCTTCATTGAGTTCCAGTGAGTAAACCGTCACTAGATCTAGAGAATGAATCCACTTCAAGTAGATCATTCCTGTGTCACATACTCGGCATAAGGTCAGATAAGATGGTACTGGTATTATTTCCAGACTGATGTCACAGGGGTCTTTATGAGATATTGCATCTAGGACAGATGAGACTTCTAAATGCAAAAATGCATTTGTCCATACATCATGTGAGGGAAATGTTGACAAACAGGATTTTTTCTGGTATAGATAAGGAGGTCCTTGTGACCGGTTGACCCCAGGCAAAAGGTTAACAAAGGGGAACTAGATAACACCAGTTAACAGATGGGGTGGCCAGATAACACAACCTGAAGAAAACAAAGTTTAACTTATTAAAAATAAACAACATATGGATTTTCCATCACACTGTGTGTGAGGGCTCAAGCTCATCACAATACCTAAAACAAACTCAGAACTATTCATTGCACATACGATTAGACCTACAGGAATCACACGTTGTCCAGGTGCGTACAATCTACAACCAACAAACCTAAAATGTGGAAGCAATAAAACAAAGCCTGCACCAAGGGAGCCAGTAGGATCCGGGGATTGAACAAACAAACTTCTCATCTTGCCAGACTACAACCTGTTCTATCACCTCGGCTACATACGGCCCCCAATATAGAGTCCCACTGTACTTCCTCTGTGGTGCTCATATGTTGTCCAAATGCAAATCCCAGGTTTTGGATGTAATGCCATGGCAACCGCTGCATAACTCACTTTTTATTATCATTACTCACACTCCATTTGTGACACGTCAGAGGGCAGTGTGGCCACTTGTTGAGTTGAAAGTAGAGCTGTCCCCGACTAAGAATTCCGTTCGTCGACTAAAAGCAAACCATCACGACTATTAGTAGACTAATACATCTTAAATCTTAAAGAAATGTCAGAAGCTCAACAAGTGTGGGGTTATTTCTGAAATATTGATATATTTAGACTCTACGTTTAATTCTAGTTTTAGGGATGCAAGAAATACCCCAAAACTGTATCAAGCACACTGTCCAAATCTCAGTTATAAATATCACATTTCTGTGATAGTTTCCACCAATTTACACATATCGGTTTTCATATGAATTTTACACACTCCTATGTGCATTACATCCACACCAGAGCTTTTTTTTCTTTTACCAGCTTTTCGCTGTAGAGCTAGCGGGATTCTACTTCAAAATTATTTTAATCTTATATCCATTTTGGACATTTTTTGAAATGTGACACGTATCTGGTTGAATTGCATTTCAGTTAGGCTGTTGTTTAGGAAAGGGTTCCTTGTAATTAGTTTATTGTGTAGAAATATTGCCCCAACGATGTCTCTATAAAGAGGAGTCTCTCCAGCAGGTAACTAGACACATGGGACTCGTACCGGCGATCACGTTTTCAGTTTCCTCTGTCACATCGCCGTTGGAGTGTGAATGGAGCGTGATATTCTTCGAGAAGACAGCTAAATTGTCAACACTGGTGCGGATATTTTGGCTGAAGGAACTGAACTGAATCACTAACTGATACGATCCGTTCTTTTCTCAGTCAGTTCAGTTGAGATCTCAAACGAGCAAACGTGATAACGTTTCGCATGAAGAACGGGGTGTGTTCAAGACCGCAAATACACAGCTGATTTGGGTGGATAACATTTGGCTGCAATGATTCAAAAACAATGGTCTTGGGACTGACATCCAGATATGTTATCTAGATTGATTTTATATGCATAGGCTAACATTTAACATTACTGTACGTGATGTTGTGCTTGCACACGCACACACACATAACGTTACTGTTTTCAAAAGATGACAGCTATAAGGATACACTCACTGATTAGAGCGTGCATTTGTGTGTGTGTGTGTGTGTGTGTGTGTGTGTGTATTGCTGCTAATCTGTAGTTAGTGAGCTGAACAGAGCGCCCGGTCATGTATCAGCTCAGTGAGCGTGATTACGCAGTCGGAAGCACTGAACGATTGGGTGAACTAATCTTTTGAACAAATCTTTTTAATGAACTGTTTCTGAGGATTCAGTACGCTGAAAGGAACTGCCTAGCCCGTCACCAGAGAGGCGAGGGAGGGGTGGAAAGAGGGACCTGAGCTGATAGAGCACGCGCTGTCTGCACTGTGCTGCTACCTTGCAGCTGTGGACCTCACCTCACCCCCTCCTTCTCTGTCTCTGGTCTCGTGCGCTTTACTTCTTCTTTTAATATATTAGTATTCTGATACCCGTAATCAAGGGAACATCTGAATAACTTCTCTCTAACCTGACTGAAAGTAGACGAATTGTTTGATCGTATGAGATATGTATTGTTTATATGGTTTTAAAATATAACTGACTTTATTCAGTTTGGAAAGCCTCAACGTTAAATGGGATATTTGGAAGGAGAGAAGAGTTTTGGGCATAGGGGCATGTCTGGGCATTGGGCACATAGAATGGGCATACAGTGGAATTTTATGTTTTGGGGTTATTTTTCATTGAAGGGAAGTGATGCAACTCTGTTAGGACTACCTTGGTCTGTCTCAGAACCATACCACTTCTTAGGGCCTTAACAGTATTGCATCACTATCTTACCGTACTTTCAGTTTTCCTCTCGGCAAGCTCAAATCCATTCCCTGTGGAGATTGTTTGGTATCAGCCTCAGTCTATTGGTCTTCATGTTGCCAATTCACACACCCATCCTCCTCCTCAATTTGTTTGTCAATACATTTTCTCTTTGGGTCATGCCAACACAGAAATTAATATCCATGATTAAATGCTTTTAATGAAATCTCTCTCTCTCTCTCTCTCTCTCTCTCTCTCGCTCTCTCGCTCTCGCTCTCGCTCTCGCTCTCGCTCTCTCTCTCTCTCTCTCTACAGGAACTCATTCCATAATCTGCTAGCTAAACACTCATCTCAGGAGTTTAGCCAGAGTGTGTTTCATGTCGAATCGGCTCCACCATGGACACCTCCCAGCCAAGCAGCCGACATGTCCCCTAGTAGTAGGTTTATTACTAATACAGATGTTTATATTTTATTATAGTATAAAAATAATCCATGTTTTTTCGCTTGTGTATGTATTAGAAGTAACCTTCTATAACCTATCTATAATTACATCTGTCATCGATGTAAATATTGTGTTTATTTTATGTAATGTATGTATCTTGTTTATTTTAGTTAACCTATATACACATCTACTTAAATGGAATATAAGTTAACAGGAAAAATAAATCCAACTGATGGCAACACACACAATGTTTTGGTTTCCAACAGCTCTGCAGACTTCGCCCATTTTCCCCACCCCCAGCACGCCCAGCAGTCCTTCGCTCCCATTGGCTGAGCCAGCAGGACAGCGCCCCCTAGAGGATGGCAGGAAGTCCCCGGCTGTGTTGAATACCCTGAATTCTCGGAGGAGCAAGAGCCGCGGCACCATGTCCAACATCCGCAGGGAGACTTCCTCTGCAGACAGGATATCCCGCCTCCAGCAGGAAAAAGACATGCTGGGGGAGGAGGTCAAATCTCAGAAGGTGAAAAAACCTCCTCTCCTCTCCACCACTAACACCTCCCCTCCTCTCCACCACTAACACCTCCTCTCCTTTCCACCACTAACACCTCCTCTCCACCACTAACACCTCCTCCTCTAACGACTAACACCTCCTCTCCTCTCCACCACTAAAACGTCCTCTCCTCTCCACCACTAACACCTCCCCTCCTCTCCACCACTAACACCTCCTCTCCTTTCCACCACTAACACCTCCTCTCCACCACTAACACCTCCTCCTCTAACCACTAACACCTCTTCCAACCACTAACACCTCCCCTCCTCTCCACCACTAACACCTCCTCTCCTCTCCACCACTAACACCTCCTCCTCTAACGACTAACACCTCCCCTCCTCTCCACCACTAACACCTCCTCTCCTCTGCACCACTAACACCTCCTCCTCTAACGACTAACACCTCCTCTCCACCACTAACACCTCCTCCTCTAACCACTAACACCTCTTCCAACCACTAACACCTCCGCTCCTCTCCACCACTAACACCTCATCCTCTAACGACTAACACCTCCTCCTCCAACCACTAACACCTCCTCTCCTCTCCATCACCTCCTCCTCCAACCACTAACATCTCCTCTCCTCTCCATCACTAACACCTCCTCCTCTAATCACTAACACCTCCTCTTCTCTCCACCGCTAACACCTCCTCCTCTAACCACCAACACCTCCTCCTCTCTCCACCACTAACACCTCCTCCTCTCCATGCAGGAGCTGGTGTGGCTCCTCCACAAGGCTCTGGAGGCCTCCCAGCTGGAGAAGCGGACGTGTGCTGAGTTCCTGGCGGCCGAGGGAGAGCAGCAGCGTCTGGAGGTGCTGCGGCACCGCGAGCGGCAGGCAGCAGACCTGCGCAGCCGGCTGGACGACCTCAAGACCCAGACGGAGGGCCTGAGACGCAGCCTGGCCGAGAGGGACTCCCAGGTCAAGGCAGCTTTCATCCGTATATCACACCCTGAAGCACAGATACTTTTTTTCTTTTTTTCATTGAGGGTTAAGCATCTCTTTTGCTAGAGAGACCTGTGAACAGCATACGGCATGTATGTTTGTGACCTAAAAGAGCACCTGGTATGAATGTTTAGTCGGTCTCAAGGCTCGACACTGAACAACCTTTTTAGACACGTCATTGGTGAGCAGGCATCTTGCTCAGGGACCCCAACAGGTAGACCGCGGTCATTGGGATTCAAACCCAGAACCTTTGGGCTGGGAGTCAACCCATCCTTGCCCCTAGACTCTCCTGACCCCATGATTGAAAACAACAGACTCCATAACAGAATCAATGCTATTACAACACCTGCATGTTTTCAACTAAAATCCTTTTTTGACGATATCCACACGCAGGTGGCCGACCTTCAGGAGAACGTTGACATGTTGACGGAGAAGAACCATGCCAAGCAGGAGGTAAACACTCAGCGTCCATCTCCTTGTTCCTCACACATACCATTGCATTACACTCACATTGAGTTATTTAGCCGCTTTCATCCAAAGCGATTACAAGTGAGGCTGAGAACAATCAAAGCATACGATCAAAATTGGAGTCGCTAGAAAAAGGTATTGCATAACCAGGTTTGCAGAGTGCAGAGTAGCTATTCTCCTCACAAGGTGAGTAGAATGTATGTCTTTATTTGCGTTATAGTTTCATCTCGGAGATACAGAGATAGTGCTCTGTCTATGTTGTCTCTGAAGCAGGGCCCCTAATCATTAGGCATTTGCATTTATTTTGTAATAGTAGTTGTCCACCTTAGTCACATTAGAGACAAGAGTGCATCCAAAAATTCCACAGAGAGAGTACATATTTAAGTGCTTTCTAGACATTCCACACAGAAAACACACGACGATGAAGCCTTGTGAGACCCTTCATCTATTCAGTATGTGCTCTTGAGTTGAAATTGACTTTGTTTTCTTTCTCATGCTAGGTGATCCTGAAGATCTCCGACCAGTTGGCTACATGTATGGCCAACCCGCAACGCAAGGTCTCAACCTCCATCGGCCTACAGGCCCAGACCTGCAGTCTGCTTCAGGAGGAAAACGAGAACCTAAAGGTGAACCCGCCATTTTAGGACAGACGTCCTTTACCATACAGCACACAGATGTCTTCCTCTGAACTCTGGATCCATACAAAGTGGCGATCTTAATTATATTAATATTAATATTAATATGAATAATTCATGGCATTGCCATAGCGTATTCAAGACACTCAAAGTGCTTTACATCGTGAGTTTTACATCTTCAATCTTGGTTTAATCTGTAGTCATGAAGACGAAGTAATATTAATTTAAAGTTATATTAATCCTGTGGCTATAAAAAATGATCAGATCAGAGAATTAATAGAAAAGTAAACAAAAAAGAATATGAGTTTGAGAGTGATCGCAGGGTGAGAATGATTTAAACATGAGAAATGGGATGTTGTTTTGTGTCCTATGGCATTCCAAATTGGATTAAATGTTAACTCCATTCGTGTTCTCTAAACACTCCTATAATCTATCTACTGACCTCTTTGCTGCGCTCTCCTTGTGTGTCCCAGGATGACATCGCCGCCTACAAGACGCAGAACAAGTTCCTGAACTCTGAGATCTACCAGCTGACCAAGCTGTGGAGGAAGAGCTCTGAACAGGAGAAGAGCCTGATGGTCAAGGTGAGGCGGGTCAAGGTCATTGGTTCAAATCCTCCTCCCCCAAACTCTGTTCAGCTCTGTTAAGGTGTAACCAGTGATTCCCAACCTGTGGCTCTGGACCCCACTTGGCCACGCTTCACCTGAAATGCAGTTTGGGTCCCAGGAGCTTGTTGACTATAACCCATAGATCATGGTGCATATCAGGGGGGGAAAAAAAACACAGATGATTTAAAGTTTAAAGATCTCGTAAAGGCCCAGAGAACAAAGTACTATCTTATCTAACGTGTGGGGAAGCAGATTCAAGTTGGGGTCGCAAGAATATTCCGACCTAAACAAGGGATCAGAACAAGGTTGGGAAACACCAGATTATACAGTTTCAGAGCCTGAAGAAATCGAAACGAATGCCTGTGTTCCCTCTCCTCTCTGCTTGTCCCCAGTGTGCGTACCTGGAAGCCAGCAGCTGCCAGAAGGAGAGCCGCTACCTGGGGGTCCTGCAGCGTCTCCAGGAGAACAAGACCCTGGACCCGGCCCAGCGGGGGGTGGTCCGCAAGCTGATCGAGGACGCTCTGCAGGGAGACCTGACCACCAGCATCAAACAGGCATCCCTCAGGTAACATCCCTACCTTCAAAACACATTGGTTTGTGCAAACCTGATTTGATCTATTTACATTTTTTTCTTTAATTGATTTCTCATTGTATATAATGTTTGGGTACAGATGCAAATTTTTCATGCATTCTTTTGGACAGATCCCCATTTTTCATACATTGTTTTTGTACTGATGCACATTTTTTTATAAATTTTTCATATAGAACAGCTAAAAATTCCCCCGGGATTATATTAATAAAGTAATAAGAATCTGAAAAACGCATTTGGTCGCTGTGAATTATAACCCACGCTTATTACTGCAACTCCATTTTTCTCACATGTATCATTTATTACAATGAATGGTAATAATGGTTATGATAAAAGGGTATACCATTAGTAGACAAGAGTAGTATATAGTACACACGAGTAGTATATTATAGTACCAACTGTGTAACATTTACTGTCAATTAACAGTGTTTACCAAGCCCATCAAAAATAGCTACCGTGAATCGTGTTAACTATCTATCATGTATCTTGTTCACTAGCCCATTTGTATCTGGTATGTGCAGTTACACTTTGTTGGACCATGACGACTATGGTTTTAAGATTCTTCCTGACTACGAGGCAGAAGACATGAAGCTGCTAGCTAAGATCCAAGCCCTGGAGATCCGCTCCCACAACCTGCTGTTTCAGGTCAGCCTTCAGTCTTTACCTTTCTGGCTGGATCAAAAAGTCTAGAGCTAAGTTATAGAACGATTGTAGTTTACTACAGCTAATATTATTGTGCCGACATTCTTATCAACCCAGTAGGTGTAGTTCTCATTGCTGCCCTCTGCTGGTATGTTTGTGTAACTACAGGATGCTGGTGACAGGCCTCTGCTGGGCCGCTGGTCCCAGTATCTCGCCAGTCGCAGTGACGGCGAACTTTGCCCCTCACCGGAGCTCAAGAACCTGCTGAGGGCGGGGATCCCACGGGAGTACCGCCAGCAGGTCTGGCGCTGGATCGTTCGGGCCAGAACTCTCACCATACGAGAGCAACACCCAAACCGCTACAAACAGGTAACATCGCAAACAATAATAATAATAATAATATATAATCAAATATAGTATAACATCACTGTGAACAGGGCTAGTATAATAATATAATATGTTGTACTATAATATATTTATTAGAAATTAAACATTTTATAAATATTAATATATATTATTATTCCGATTTGTTGTATTTATCTAATGTAATATAATATAATATAATATACATTTAATATAATATATTTGATTGTAAAATTATTATAATTCAATTTGATGTCATGCAGTCTATTTCTTTACATGGCACAATATATAGCTGTAAACTACGCAGCGTTCAGGAGACTTTGTTGTTATTTCTTACAGTATAGTTAAACCCAGATAAAGTAGCCAGACAACTACTGCATCGTGTGTCCAGTTGAATATGTAGAGTGTAACTGTAGTTCTTCTCCTCTACTTCTGGTTCTAGCTGTGTGACAAGAGTCTCACATCACCCCACCCAGCTTCCAGACAGATCCTACTGGACCTTCACCGCACGCTCACGACCAATAAACACTTCTCCGCCCCCTCTAGCCCCGCCCTCCAGAAACTCCAACGCATCTTATTGGCCTTCTCTTGGCAGAACCCCACAATTGGCTACTGCCAGGGACTCAACCGGTTAGTGGAAGAATATACATGAATACAGCCGGATACTTTTCTACTGGATACCGAGCGCTCGTTGATGTTGTCTTATTCTACAACTGTCTAGCTGCCTCGCTAGACTACTTTTGTTTATTATTTTTTTCTTCTTGGAAAAACAGTTTGTTTCAAAATTACTTTTGAATGCAGTATATCCTAAATTCTAAATTAAAAAAAAAGTGTTATATGTTTATGCAGATATTCATCCTCATTTCAAATTAAATAAACATCTGAAGAACCCTTCCGAGAACATCCCATAGAGTTACGCTGAACCCTCCCCCATGCACCTCGCGCAAAACAAAAAACGACCTGAAAATGACCACGGCCAGGCTGTGATCTGCTTGTCAAACAAACCAACTCATTTCTATCAGAGCCCACAATAGAAGAGGAAGAGGTTTTACTCGTGATTACTTTGGTGATCAAGAGTTGCATTCAGAAATAGATAGTTTTCAGATAATACCAGTATTCAAAATAATCAAATCTAATCACCCTAAAGACTTCTGTAAACACTGCGAGGTAAAAGAGTAGGTCTACGTGTGCATCTGGTGTTGGAAAACCAACACATAGGTTCCATGTTATTTGATGCACACAGTGTTTGTTGAAATGTTCTATCTCTGATGTAACTATAGCACAAAAACAAGTAAAACCCCATAAATAAAAAAAGGTGAATCCTATATTCTTTTGTTTCTTTGTTTTACAAACCTTTTTTTTTGTAGTTACTTTAGATCGTATTACTTTGAGTGTAGTCAGCCTCATTTGTTAAAGCGTCTACTCCATGACTCCATCTTAATATAAACGAAGGCTGCTAACTCCCTGAGGTCTCCCCATGTTTCCCCATGTGATCCAGACTGGCGGCTGTCAGCCTGCTGGTGCTGCAGGATGAGGAAGACGCATTCTGGTGTCTGGTGGCCGTGGTGGAGGTCATCATGCCCCTGGACTACTACACCAAGAACCTGGTGGCCTCACAGGTCAGCACCACCAACACAACACCAACACTGCCACCACTGGAGGCCGAGAGGATACACTACTACTGCTTGACTTCCTCCCTAGCCGCCTCTGTTCACTTATTTAAAAAAGGGTTAGGGTTAGGGAATATTCCCTACAGTATTACTACTGCAAACATACCTTTTTAGTTTAGCTTTCTCCTAATCAAGTCATGTGTCATTTTTGTTGTTTAAATCTATCTCTCAAATCTCTGTGGTTGTTGTTATTTTACACTTCAACTTTTAAACGGGTTGTCTCCCTCGTTAAGCACTTTATACTGTGGTCGTTTTGCGTGAATAGCGTCCTATGAATAAAGTTGGATTGAATGGTTGAAGGCAGACCAGCGGGTGCTGAAGGACTTCATGGCAGAGAAGCTGCCCAGGCTGACGGCCCACTTTGAGGAGCACACCATCGACGTGTCCCTCATCACCTTCAACTGGTTCCTGGTGGGGTTTGTGGAGAATCTGCCTAGTGACCTCCTGCTGAGGGTCTGGGACGCCTTCCTCTACGAGGGCACCAAGGTGGGGGTCCCACTCCAGATCAACCCCCCTCTTATGTATAATGGTCATTAATGTAGAGTTTCGAGAATATAGCAAGCAGAACTTGGACTCTTTATTATTTATTTAATTATTCATATGAATTATTATATTATATTATATATATTATATGTTTACTATTTGTCTTTTTTGTATTCTTTATTTTGGCACTATTTTGTTTCATATCTCTATTTTGGCTGTCTTACTTCGTACTGCTGTAACACCTGAATTTCCGTGTCAGGGGATTAATAAAGTGTCTTATCTTTAGTCACAGCGACACTTTTGTATAAAGTTCAATTATGTGCAGTTTTGATAACATAGCAGATCCTGGACCCTTTAGTCACTGAGACACTTTCTGCTGTGGAACCCGAACTTCCTAACTGGGATCAACAAAGAACCATCTCACCTTAGCACTTACACTCATTTTTGTGTATTTTCTCACAGGTGCTATTTCGCTATACATTAGCGCTCTTCAAATACAAAGAGGAGGACATTCTAAAGATCCACGACAACGTTGAGATCTACCAATACCTTCGCTTTTTCACCAAGACCGTGACTGACGGCAGGTAGGAGGTTGCATCATAGTAATGCATTGACATCTGCTAATATAAGCTACTATGTGACGCCTTGGTGGGGCCCAAGTGCCCTTGCTCATGGGAACTATGGCAAATGGCCCAAGAGATCTGAAAGGCACCGTCTAACTATCATTCTCCCAGTTCTATTTCCTTTATTCTATTTCTAGTTTCTAGCAGTCAGCTCGACTGCGCCTCTATTTTTTAACAGAGACCAGAGGCAGACATCTCCATATATAATTCACAGCTGCAGTACGTGTTGAGCCTGAGGGAGTTCACTGTTCTAAACTGATGTGGGCAGCTACTCAGCACAAACACAAGCCACTGTATTACCCATATGGGATGGCCATGAAGGTTGACATGGGATAAGGAGGTTACTAATAGGAAAATAACAAAAGAATGTTTGTTCTTTGTACACTTGCAGTATGTGACGCTTTAACTGCAGCCGTCATTATTTGAACTACCAACTGTCTCAAGAAAAAAGCAAACATAAAAAAACAAAAGTCATGTGTCACAGTAGAAGACCGCTATAGCTGCTTTCCTTTACTTGTTTTTTTGGAACCTAGCTTGCTTTAGAAACTCAAATTTTGACTGCAAGCTATGACTCTCACTGGGAGGTCCCTCAGGATCTTTAAAAAAAAGTTTCTCATGATGTCATACGTGACCTCACAATAATCATACATGACCCCCCCCCCCCCCCCCCCCCCCCCCCCCAACAGGAAGCTCACGAGCATTGCCTTCACCATGATGAACCCGTTCCCGGGCAAAATACTACGCAACCGACGTGCATTGCACCTGGAGCGCCTGCAGGGGGAGCTGCGGGAGCTGGAGGAGCAGCAGAAGGAGTTCATCTCGGGGAGCGTCGTGCGAAAGGACAAGGACCTGGACACCTTGCTCAGCGAGGATGAAGAGGAGCTGTGACCGCGCTAGAACCAGCAGACGAAGATGTCCGCAGTCTACCTGTAGGCATCCTCGAACAAGATTCCCTAACAAACACCTGCTGCTTATTGACGGTCTTCAATTCACGATTGAATCTCTATCTTATACAAGGCTCGCTCTTTTACACTTTTAATATCCTGGGCTGAAAATAAAAGGATTTAACTTGTTTTAGAACCGTTCAAGCTCTTTATTAATGCATTCTGTCCAGCCATGAACTTACGGTCACTTTTGATTTTCAAGAGCTTGGAAATTCTTAACCAACATGACGTTGAGGACAGACTGTGGTCCGCTCTCTGTAGTGAAATCTTCTCATAAATGATTAATAGTGATTGTGTCTGAAAACAAGGATGTGATTGTTTTAAAGCTGGTCCTTGGCGCAGCACCATTTACGACTGCCAACTGTTGGCAGTTGGTAGTTTAAATCACTTTTACGAGCATTCGGATGGGGAGAAAAATGTAAGCTGTTTGAAGAAAAATGTCCTCCTATTTTCTATGCTGTTCAATTTTGTATTTATTTTAGTTCCGCACCCTGTATCATCATCTGTACATTGCAGAGTAATGCACTACAAAATGTCACTGTGGTTTGTGTTTGTTTTTTTTGGAAGATTTTCTTTTCTAGAGGAAGAGCAATGGGTTAAAATGAGCAATGTCTAAATCATATTTACTAAAGTATCTTTGTCCAGAAAATCGTTGAAAAAGCCACTTTATTTTTTACTTTTATTACGAATAATTTACAATGTACCAAATGATTTGTTATAATACCAATGATGTACATTTAAGTGTATAAACTTGTAAAAACAAAATATTTTTCTCCTTGTTTTATTCAGTTAACCTGCATTGTACATTCAACGTTGGAACGCCTGCAGCACCATGTACGCCACAAAGTCACAGACACGGGTTCAAATATTGTTTTATTACCTTTTTTTAAAACAAATATACATAAAAAAATTATAAATATAAAAATCTAAAAAGAAAAAGTTTAATGTTACGTTTTCTTTTTACTGCAGAGAAAGTACTACAAGCCAGAACCACACCTGACAATTTAACTGACGTCCTATATGTTAGCTAGTTAACCTTTTTCCTCTGGACCAGTCTGTGTGTACACACACACACACACACACACACACACACACACACACACACACACACACACACACACACACACACACACACACACACACACACACACACACACACACACACACACACACACACACACACACACACACACACACACACACACACACACACACACACACACACACACACACACACACACACACACGGCCCCCAGAGAGCAAGGAAGAATTTCAAGACTCAGATCTCAATCTTGTTGCTAATTAAAGCTGCTGTTCTCTAAGTTAAGTCTGTGTTTACTTTTTTTTGTCCTAATGGCGCTATATGAACACTCTACAAAGATGGCTGATTCAGTAAAGAGCAGGATAAATTTTAGCATGCAAGCCGTCCATAGTCACATCACATGACTTTGACTAGCTACTTAGTTAACAAGCTCCACCCCTGTACCCAGAGCAGGGACTTTGGCCACTCCCCAACAAGTGTGGCAACAAATCAAGAAGACCCTCAATGCAAGCTGGAAGTATGGTCTTAATATATGGGCGGAGCTACATGTGTAGCCCAGCCCCTAACACCAACGTAGTTCCTGTTTTATCATAAATATTGGACACATTTGTTTTTCGTGGCAAACCAAGTTAGACACTGAACAATTTTTGAATATTTGTCCCAAGTTGTGACATTAGAAATCAGAATGGTGGAGAGAAAAAATGAAAACTTGGGATTCACACTTTGTGGTTATTCTGACTAATCACGTCAACCCTTCAAGCTTCCTTGTGAATATGGCATCAAAAGGAGGGGTGGGGGGGGGGGGGGGTGCTACCGTGAAGCTCCGCCCCCAACAATCAGTTTTGGCCCAACTTCCAGCTTCCATCCTCAGGGGGTACTCAAACAAATAATGGCTTAGGGTTGAAGCCATTCAGAGAGCTGCCTGTTTTACACACCAGGAACCAAGCATCCCAAAATACTAATAACAACTGCACAGTTCCTACCACTGAACAACCGGTTAACACAACCACAGAGTCGCTGCCGGGTCGTCCTCGCGTTTCCATTGGTGTTTGTTTGGCAGACAGACCTGAAGCTTGCTTGTTGGTCTGTGGGCACAAGGGTAACAAAGAAAAGCCCAATACATTTTCCCACCATGTTTGAAAAGACAGTTACCTAATCTTATTTAAAAAAATTAATAAGTTTGTTTGAAGAAGAAAAAAATTTCCATCAGTCATTTTCCTGGAAACCCATACTTGTTAGACATTAACGGTTATTTTGTGGGTGAATTTATGTTAAAGAATAAATCAAACTTTTCAGAGGTTTATATGGTCCAGTGATTCTCTAGAGTAAACCCGCAGGTGAGGCAAAAAACTCTTAAATGTTGAACCAAAGAAAGTTGAAAGTTGTTCTGTAAGACTTCACATAAGATTAACTGATTTCAATAAAGGCGTAGATTACATTCTCGCCTTCTGAAAGGGACGAGAGGCAGCCCTATCCAGAGACTATTTTCACGTAACAGAAGTTTCTATTTACTACCTACCTGACTGACTGCTAAACCGTAGCAACTAGAAATACAAATAGGCCTGCTTATTTCTGTGTTGAAATTAAATACTGTCATAGAAGTGCAGTTTGCAACATGCTTTGAGCATTGAGAGAGTCTTGTGGCAACATCAAGTTTTTTTTTTTTACTTTTCTCCATCAAACATGCTCTTATTTCATATCTAAGTCTTTGTGTAAAATGTAATGTATTCCAGAAGATAATTACACGACTATACGAGGAATTTTATTCCAAAACCATTTTGGCAAAATAAATGTATTTATATATAGTACGTCTAATATCATACTATCACTGAAAACCGTTCTTTTGCAGGGTTCTTTTCCTGCAATCCATATTTTAAAATGTATCCATTTTTAGAAAGATTTTTTCCATTCTGGCACAAAACTCCCATTTTATTTTACTCATGTTTATGAGGGAAGAGGTTTTTTCTTCTTAAAAAATAAAGAAATACTGAAACAGTCAGGGCCATCTGTATCCATGAATTAATCCCCAGTGATTTATAATGTCATCCAACACGGTACACCGGTTCTAGCCGGTCTGCTAAAATACACAAACCACATTAATCCAAAGCCCCATCTAGAACATCACACAATGTTTTCAATCAAATGATCATTAAGAACATAACACCCTGTGTTCATTTGAATCATGACCACTGTGTCCATCCATTACAAAATGACCTATTCACAAACCCTTTCCGGAAAAAGGTAGCATTTTCTTAAGCAGAGTCAAATATGGGGATAATCGCCAGTTTCTTTTTTCCACCAGGTGTGATGTTCATTAGCCATTACAAACCATTTAAAAATCGGCATCATCAACATCACAAGTGGGAGTGTCCAACTAGATGTATGACTGATAGCTCAGCCTTGCAGCTGGTACAGTCCACTGGGTAGACTCAACATCAACGTTGTGGTAAAATAGGGGCCTTTGTAAAGCTCCGGTCCCGTCCTACCAACAGCACAACCCTGATCCCATTACAGCCATAGAGGGACATGTGGGCCCCCTAAAACAGGACATTAAGGGCATTTTTTGTGTTTTATTCCTTTCTTATTAACCCCGCTAGACTTAAGGTTGTCTGAGCAATATTAAAAACCACCAACAAAAAGACACGTCTTGTTGGCAGAATCAAAATAGTGTTTGACACCCAGCTGCTTCTCATTGAATGATCAAGGTATTGCGATTAACTATTGAGACGGCCCCTGCTGCCCTGGACGGTCCCCTTGATGTGCATCCCCAGCAGAGGTGGAAATGAAGAGAGATTCATGGGTCCAACATCTGGTCTTGTCGCATCTGACATCTCAACTTCAGTTGTTCCAGGACATATTGTCCTGGATTGTATAAGGTTGAAATGAAAACAAAAACAATCAAGGAAGACATGTTTGAGGAGCGTTTCACGTTGCAATGTGACCTTTTTTTCTTTTTTATTGCAGGCTGTGGAGATCCAGTGGCCATGTCCACCTCTACAGGTTGGACTGAGCTAGTGAGCAGGGGCGGGTGGTGGTGGGAGGGGCTACCGCAGATCTAAAACCTTAACCATTTGGGGGACAAGCTGTTTGGCACCAGTTCAACCCTCTATCAATAAATTATTTTCAGCAATGAATCAACCAAATGATGTAGTCTAGAATAAACCTTAGAGTAAGTGTGTGCCATCATCCGTTGTTTCCGAAGTTTTAGGTCCACTATGGAGTGGAATGACGTGAGTGACGTCATGGTATCCCAGGTCGCCATGGTTACCGAAATAAGTTGCAACGTCTGTCATTCAAAGATAAGAGCAGTGAGAATGGAACCAGACCCGGGCAGACATTTTCTTTTTCAAGTAGAGAGCCATGGACATGGTCCACTCAAAGTCACTCTAAATCTCCAACCCGTGTAACTCCCCCACACCCACTCAGACCTTCTGGAACTTACTATGGGATTGGTTGTATGTGTGTGAGTGTTTCCACCTCAACAGAAAACGAAATAAAAAATTCTGTTGAAACCACTACAAAGCTGCCATACCTGCAGCTGGCCACTAGAGGGGGTCTTATCTCGATCACTGCAGCACAACAATTCAAGACAAATTTAAAAAGAGGCGGGAGAAAGAAATCAAACATCTCAGAAGTCCGTACAGTCAGTTTGTGTTTTTACATACAGTACAGAGAAATATCACGCTGCAAAAACGCCCCCGAACCTCCTCATTCATTCTGGTATAAACACTCGACACATGACGACACGAGAGAGAGGGAGTCATTTCTATCTCTCCATGCCGTGCGATGTAGAGTCTGGGTTACTTAGTTAAGCCTACGTACTCGCTGAATTATTTCAGTGGTTGATTAGAAAACACATGTCTAAGAAGTGCTCTCACGATTCGGTTGTGAAAACAAAAAGAACGAACCAAAAAACTAACACCTCCGACCAAATATACTAGTTATTCGCTATGCAGAAGGAAAACAATAAACAAAGGTGATTCAAGACATATTAGTACAGTGTTCCAACTAGATGGCAATCAGTTTTAGTCTTATATAAAAAAGGACATCACTACGAAAAATGCATCAGCCTTTTTTTAAAATATGCAGCGCTTCAATATAAAGTGCTTCATTACATTGTTATTATTTTTTTTACAGTTTCTTATTAAAATATTGTATTCCCTGGAGTGAAACCATAGTAAACATGTTACACATTGGTAAAAATAAACATTTTGGAATGTCATTTTTTGTAAGTCCCATTCGGTGATTTTGGTCAAGCTGAACTTGTTCCCGGAGCCTGAGAAAGGAAAACGGGATTCCGGTTTCATTACGGATTCAACACTAATATGCACACCTCACATCACACTCAATTCAAGAATGGTCCGTTCCGGCGAGAGCGGAGGTGAGCGGCGAGGACAATGACGAAGCTGGAATGACGACGGAAACGGGATGAAACATGGAGGGCAATGGAGTGATAAATGATAAATGGAAGATGAGGAGGAAGGAAAGTGTGGTGTGTAGGGTGTTTGACTCCTCTGTTTGATCCCCAAGGTCTGCAGTCTACCTGTCAGGCAAGATGCCATGAACCCCCTATCTGCTCCTTAATGACACAAATCTGAATTCAGTTGTTTGGGATAGTAGCATCTGCCAAATCAATAGAACAGAGTAGAACAGAATAGAATAGGATTTTTTTATGGAACCAGGCTTGAGATCCACTTCAAGCCAGTTCTAAGACTCTTGATCTATATCCATAAGCAGATCACTAGTTCACTTACCAGTATGTCGGTGTGAAGTACAGATCCACACAACAACAACCACACATCACATCCTGGACCTCCCTTCGCCACTTCCTTTCCAAAACAAGCACCATGAAAATGGAAGGCACAAAACAAGGATCCACGTATACACAGCAGCACAGTGTGTTGGCGCAAACACATGTAAGATAAAAACAAACATTATCAAAATAAAGTAAAAAAAACATTTTAGTCCAAAACAGACGAGGATTAGCAGCAAAGATGATGATGATAATGCTGCTGATGATGATGAGTTATCACGTTAGCATGCATGCAGGCGTTAGTAAGTTCACCCCTTAGCATGCTGTGCGGGGATGTGTGAGTTCCATGGCATGCGTCAGCTAGCCGCTGCTAGCACACGGAGGCAGAGGCTGGTTTGGCGGAGGCTGGTTTGGCGGGGCTGGTCTCGGTGACCGAGGAGGAGAAGGAGGAGCAAGGCTCTTGGAGCAGGGTGACGAACAGGAAGAGAGTGGAGGTGGGGAGGTAGACACAAAGGAAAAGCACCATGTCCTGGCTCAGACACAGGATCCAGGTGCTGTCCTCCGTCAGCACCCAGTCCAGCAGTACGCCAATCAGAAGGTAGTACACATGGAACTCCTGCAGCACCTCCCACTCTCCTCCGCGTCCATCCAGACCCTCGCCCATCTCCTCCTCCTGCTCCTCCTCCTCCTCCTTCAGCTCTTCCTTCACCTTGACCTTAGCCCCGCCCCTGCCGCTGTCACTCACCATGGGCTTCATCTCAGCTCCTTCCGACACCACAGCCTCCTTCACGCGACTCCGCCCGCGTTCCACCACCCGCTCCAATCTCCTGCTGCTCTCCACAAACTCCTGCAGCCGCAGCAGAGGAGGCGGAAAAGGGGGGAGAGGAGGATGAGGAGGAGGGGGAGAAGATGGGGAGAAAGGGGGGAGAGAAGGATGAGAAGGGGAGAGGAGAAGGAGGAGGAGGAAGGGGGGAGAGGAGGAGGGGAGAGGAGGATGAAGAGGAGGGGGGAGAGAAGGAGGAGGGGAGAGGAGGAGGAGAGGAGGAGGAAGGGGGTAGAGGAGAAGGAGGAGGAGGAGTGTTGGTCAGTTGGATAAAATCTGGTCAAGTGGAGGTCATCCAACATCCTGGTTTTATGAGACTGACAATGCCTGAAAATGCTACATTCAACTAATACATTGCAACAGTTCATTTAAACCAAATTAAGGATTAGTTTCCATAGCCGCGTTTCCATCGCAGAAACCTTCCCCAGGAACTGGGAACCATTAGAGGAACTCTAATTACTGTGTTCCCACCACAGGTACCAGGGTCTAAATTAAGTTCCGAGGACATTATTCTACCCCCCCAAAAGTCCCTGCATGGGGGGGGGGGGTAGTACTTTCGAATAGAACAGGAACTACTCGAAGGATTTTATTTCAGCCATTTCAACATCTGCAGCCGCAAAGCGAAATGTTCACTTCAACATTTAGTAAATCACACGGATACCAACTTCCTCCGAAAGAGTGATAGCCTACCTCAAAAACGTCTCCAAAACATGGATGTATTAAAGAATGCACACCCACTAATCAAAATCCCCCTCATCCGCAAACTGCTCTTCACTACACAATTTTAATCTTGGATTAAAAATCAAACTCCATTATAATTTAATTCTCTAAATACATAGGATATTTTGATGAAAGTACAGAGCATATGCTCGTATTCAGTGGCTATATGAGGTTGAGGGTTGAAGTTTGGGTTGTAAACGTGGCTGAATTGCCAGTTGAAAGAAAGCATTAAAAGAAAACGTTGGCATTTTGAAGAGTTTAGTGGTTGTCAATCCCATAGTAACAGGCAACTGAGACTGTCGATTTTCTAAAGGACTTGAAGACCACTCAGACTGTAACTGTGATAAAGGACTTGAAGACCACTCAGACTGTAACTGTGATAAAGGACTTGAAGACCACTCAGACTGTAACTGTGATAAAGGACTTGAAGACCACTCAGACTGTAACTGTGATAAAGGACTTGAAGACCACTCAGACTGTAACTGTGATAAAGGACTTGAAGACCACTGAGACTAACTGTGATAAAGGACTTGAAGACCACTCAGACTGTAACGGTGATAAAGGACTTGAAGACCACTCAGACTGTAACGGTGATAAAGGACTTGAAGACCACTGAGACTAACTGTGATAAAGGACTTGAAGACCACTCAGACTGTAACTGTGATAAAGGACTTGAAGACCACTCAGACTGTAACTGTGATAAAGGACTTGAAGACCACTCAGACTGTAACTGTGATAAAGGACTTGAAGACCACTCAGACTGTAACTGTGATAAAGGACTTGAAGACCACTGAGACTAACTGTGATAAAGGACTTGAAGACCACTCAGACTGTAACTGTGATAAAGGACTTGAAGACCACTCAGACTGTAACTGTGATAAAGGACTTGAAGACCACTCAGACTGTAACTGTGATAAAGGACTTGAAGACCACTCAGACTGTAACTGTGATAAAGGACTTGAAGACCACTCAGACTGTAACTGTGATAAAGGACTTGAAGACCACTGAGACTAACTGTGATAAAGGACTTGAAGACCACTCAGACTGTAACGGTGATAAAGGACTTGAAGACCACTCAGACTGTAACGGTGATAAAGGACTTGAAGACCACTGAGACTAACTGTGATAAAGGACTTGAAGACCACTCAGACTGTAACTGTGATAAAGGACTTGAAGACCACTCAGACTGTAACTGTGATAAAGGACTTGAAGACCACTCAGACTGTAACTGTGATAAAGGACTTGAAGACCACTCAGACTGTAACTGTGATAAAGGACTTGAAGACCACTCAGACTGTAACTGTGATAAAGGACTTGAAGACCACTGAGACTAACTGTGATAAAGGACTTGAAGACCACTCAGACTGTAACGGTGATAAAGGACTTGATGAGTGCCCCCTCTCCCTCTCACCATGAGGGCCTTGTCCATGTAGAACTCCTTGCCCGGCGTGCCGTCGTTGTACTTGGTGTCGATGGCGAAGCAGAGGAACAGGACGTCCACCACGATCTCGAAGATGGACAGGAAACAGTGGGCCACCAGGAAGGAGAAGAGGCACACTATGATGAGGGGGAGGAGCCACTCCGCAAAGTCCCGCTGGTAGTTGAGCAGCAGCACGCCGGCGAACGCCGTGGACGTCACTATCAGCACCTGCGCAGGTGGGTGAGGGCGTGGCCAGGGAGCGGGAACACTGCTGGTGACTCACTGGTCCGTTAAACAGGCCTTTTCAAAGCAGCTGAGTCTGACATTTGTAGCTCTTGCACTTGATGTGTAGGCAGGAAAGGACATATTTATACATGTTTTCTACATCGTCTTGACAAGAGTCACAGAAGTTTCATATACAACTAAACATGCCCCTCCCATCTTTCCACCCATCCCCCTCCCCTCTTATTCATCTATCTATCTTTCCATATTTCCCTCCCATCCCCACCCTCTCTCCACCATCCATTCCCCTTCTCCTCCCATCCACCGCCCCATCCTCCACCCTCTCTTCCATTCATCCATCCCTCTCTCCCATCCATCCATCCCTCTCTCCCATCCATCCATCCACCCCTCCCCCTTCTCCTCCCATCACCCCCTATCCACCCAGCCCTTACCTTCCCCAGGAACAGGACAAAGTCGCCCACGGCGTTGATGGCCGCCACCCTCAGAGCGTTCTCCACCAGGATGACGAAGGCGTCACGGGCTGACGTGCAGAAGCTGGTGCTGTTGATAGCGGTCGCTGCGTAGGCGTTCTGCACCCAGAGGGCCGTAGAGGAAATACTGCTGAGTCACAGTTATCAAGGGAGCTTACATTTTGGATTTTTCATCTTTCTGCCCAGCCGTGTGCGCCAGGAGACACATTCACACACTGCCTTCGGGGATTAGATGTCTCGGTGTGTTTGACAGTGACTTCGTTTAAAATATATTTCGTAGGGGCTTTTTTTCTGTGTTTATGGACAGGAGAGTGCAGTGAGACAGGACAGTGGGTTGAAAGAGAGAGGAAATTACATTTAGCATATGACCGCAGATCAGAATCGAACCTGGGTAGCTAAGAGGCGTATCTGCCTATGGGGTTAGCACGTTAGCCATGAATGCACTTTCTCCTTGCAACCTTTACTGGTGTACTGTATATCATGGCTATATTGTAAACCATTGTCATGTGTGAAATCATTGAAAAGATGAACTGTGTTGAGATCAGGGATTATGTGTGTATAACTAGTTGGAGAGGGGGAAGATGGTTCTAGCAAACATACAAGCCACTGTGTACAGCGTGTTGGCTACATGTGTGACTGAGAGAGAAAGCGAGAGCGAGAGGAAATTAAGAGTTTGAGATGAAACAAAGAGACAACACGCGTAGGTAATGAGGATGAGATAAAAAGAGCAAAGAACAAAAAGGAACAGGGGGCCAATTGGAAGAGAGAGGGTTAGAAAAAAAATATGAAAGTAAGGTAGAAAAAAAGGACAAATAAATACCCCAAATAAACCAACCCAAAATCAAAACACGGAGCCAAATGGAACAGAAAGCAGTAAAAATAAAGGTTAAAGAAAAGAAAACAGACCTCACTAATTGGCGGCGGTACCTGATTGAGATAGTTGAGGCACTTCTCCAAACACCACAAACAGCAGATGCAGGTCTTCAGTAGACAGCGGGCGCACGCATTCTCCTGAAATAAAGAGGTAGAGAGAGATAGAGAGAGGCATAGAAAGATGGAGAGAGAGCGAGGTAGAGTCAGTCAGGCAGATGATTTATGAGAAGGAGGAAAGACAGCGAGAAGGATGAGAGAACATCAGAGGAGAGAACCCAGGCTTGTCACTCAGACGCTTCCTGCCGCATCCCCTTTGAAGACAAGACCGGGAAGGAGAAGAGCAACCATCCACCAGTGGCTTAACCAGCTGCCGGTGGCAGTGTTCTTTCATACTTCAATTATTTTATGTTCTGCGGTGACCAGAGGTGGAACTTCCTGGTTGAAAGAGTAGAAACTCCTTCCCACTTGCGCTTGTACACCATCTGGATCAGATAATTAGCACAACACACTAGCAGAGTTAGCCGACTCACTGCACAGCGTAGTGAAAACCTTGGATCCTTGTTTACTTTCGGTGAACGTGCTTTTATCTCCCCAATACGGCCAAACCCATTTCCCTTGTGAAAATGAAACACATTGACCCTGAGTGTGTGCTACATTGTTGCTCGCAGGTGATGGGAGCTCTGGTCCAGGTTCTAGTGTTAGTGTGTGTGAGAGTGTGAGCATGAAATGAGGTCCATCCCTATAGCCTACGGAACCACCCTATACTACCTGGAGAGGGATTTATTCTGAAGGTGTGTGTGTGTGTGTGTGTGTGTGTGTGTGTGTGTGTTGACTAAGAACCACGTAGGGGGGTAGAAGGTAGGCAGGTTTATCTACTCAGCTTAAAAGGAAGTATCGACAATGAGCAACTGTTTAGCTACCACTACAGTTTGAACAGTTTACATGAGGTACATTACTTATCAATTAAATATCATTCAGTTAATTTAACCATATTAATTAGGATACTAGGGACCCGATCGGACGGGTGAGTTAGTGACAGGTGTTGTCTAAGTTGAACAGAGTGAGATGGGCAACAAGACTGTTGATGGCGCCCTTCTCAATTCTGATTGATAAACATCTGTTTGTGCTCGTTTCTGTATTCATATATAAAACATCCGTATTCATCCTGTACACCAGAGGCTGAAACACACACACACGGGGCAGCCGTCTAGCGGACGTTACCTTTCCTTTGAGCTGGTTGTGGAGGTACATGAGGATGAGGCGCGGGACCTTGACCAGCGTGATGATGAAGGAGCCCTTGGCCACGGTGCCCAGGTGGTACCGAACCAGCCGCAGCACGGACGACAGGATGGGAGTCAGCGGGAGTCGGTTCTTATCCCTGAACGGAAAAAACAAGACGGACGCCATCTAGTCACATTGATTGCTGAGAGCACTATGAGAACTGTTAGACCAAAAGGACAGGGGAAATAACGTTTGGTGTCTACAGGGTCAGGGTCTTCAAGCTATTGTCGTAAGCAAGAAACTAAACCCATGATATGCACTGAACCAGCGTCGGGAGCTGAGCTGAATTCTCTACAGGTATCAGTGCCATGTACTCTCAGACATAATATCTCCATGGTTACAGCACCTATTGTCATGGCATCTCTGTTGTTACAGTATCTCTCCTTAGTAACTGCATCTCTCCCTAGTGACAGCATCTATCCCTATTACCAGCAGTCTTTCTTGACAGCATCGCCATCATGCCAGCATCTCTCCCTCGTAAAAGCCTGTCTCCCTGGTATAAGCACCTGTCCCTGACTACAGCATCTCTCCCTGGTAACAGCATCGGCTCCCAATTACAGCAACTCTCCCTAGTAACAGCATCTGTCCCCAACTACAGCATCTCTTCCTAGTAACAGCATCAGTCCCAAACTACAGCATATCTCCCTAGTAACAGCATCAGTCCCCAACTACAGCATCTCTCCCTAGTAACAGCATCAGTCCCCAACTACAGCATCTCTCCCTAGTAACAGCATCAGTCCCCAACTACAGCATCTCTCCCTAGTAACAGCATCAGTCCCCAACTACAGAATCTCTCCCTAGTAACAGCATCAGTCCCCAACCACAGCATCTCTCCCTGGTAACAGCATATCTCCCTGATTACAGCATCTCTCCCTGATTTCAGCATCTCTCCCTATTAACAGCATCTCCCTGGTAATAGCATGTGTCCCTATTAACGGTATGTGTCCCTAGTAACAGCAGTTTGTCCTTGGTTACACCACCTCTCCCTAGTTACAACATCCCGGCCTGTGTACAGCATTTCTCACCGGTTACAGTCTGCATCGACCCAAAGTAGAGCACATAATAGTCCGGTACGGGACGCTACCGTACAGTACGGTATACTATGTCACAGTGAAGGCCCGGCCCACCTGGTGAAGTAGTAGGTGACCACGGCCCCGGCCACCGTCATCTGCTGGCAGGCCAGGATGAACTCGCTGATCCACACCAGGCCCACCGCGTGGTACCAGGTCAGGTACTGCAGCTGTCCAGTAAGACGGAACTCTGTCAGGCCCGTCTCCTCGCTCTGCTGAGGGTTCCCTGGAGAGCACAGCACAGAACCAACGGATTGGATGGAGCAAACCGAGTGGAGGGAAATACACCAATCGCAGATGGACAACCGAGAACAGCATCGTTATTGTTACACCTTTTTAACGTTGGGAAAAACAGGTAAATTGATCAATTATTGCCTGGAATTAATTATAAAGTGCCCACATACGCAAGTAGACAGAGTGATTACTAATGCAGTCCATTCACCCAGCAAAACACACACACATATACCCAGACACACACACACATCCGGACAAACACGCACACCCACACACACACACAAACACGACCACAAACACCCACCCCAACACACACACATACCCATCCACACCCACCTCAACACACACACACACACATCCGGACAAACACACACGCCCACACACACACACAAACACGCCCACAAAAACCCACCCCAACCCATCCACACCCACCCCAACACATCCACACCCACCCCAACACACACACACACCCAGCCCCGCTCCCCCTGGTGGTGACGTACCGGTGGTTCCGAGGAACAGCAGCACCAGGACCCAGTAGATCCAGAAGACCAGCAGGGCCAGGAAGGTGCAGAAGGGCTGCAGCGTGAGCAGTGGCAGGTGGATGAACACCTTGCCCGCCACGTGGAACAGAGCGATGGTCAGCGCAACACGCTTCCTCATGAACAACATCAGCAACAACAGGATCACCTGGAGGATGCATGGGACGGCGGAGAGAGGGGAGGGGCAGGGAGAGAGAGATAAAGAGAGATAGAGGGAGAGATGGAGAGAGAGACAGAGAGAAGCAGTGAGAGAGAGAGAGGCAGGGAGAGAGAAGGTCGGGCAGGGATAGAGAGATAAAGAGAGATAGAGGGAGAGATGGAGAGAGAGAGACAGAGAGAACCAGTGAGAGAGAGAGCCAGGGAGAGAGAGGGTCGGGCAGGGGGAGAGAGATAAAGAGAGATAGAGGGAGAGATGGAGAAAGAGACAGAGAGAAGCAGTGAGAGAGAGAGGCAGGGAGAGAGAGGGTCGGGCAGGGGGAGAGAGATAAAGAGAGATAGAGGGAGAGATGGAGAGAGAGAGACAGAGAGAAGCAGTGAGAGAGAGGCAGGGAGAGAGAGGGTCGGGCAGGGGGAGAGAGATAAAGATAAAAGAGACAGTGGGAGAGATGGAGAGAGGCAGGGAGAGATGGGGCACAGAGCGAGGGGGGAGAGATAGGGAGAGTAGGACAGAGGGGGAGAAAGAGAGAAAGAGGAAGAGAGATAGAGGGAAAGAGAAATGGAACAAGAAAGAGACAAAGTGAGGCAGGGAGAGAGAGAGTAGGAAAGGGAGAGATTCAGAGAGAAAAAAGTGAGAAAGAAAGGTGAGACAGAAGACAGGAAGTTAAGAACAGAATGATCAAAGCACCATAACAAAGGCAAACACTCAAAACTTGATTTTATAAAAAGAAATTATATACAAACTGTCAGCGCCATGTTTTGGTGAACTGTGTTAGTTAGAACTGGATAAAACAGGATAAACCAGATAGAAAAGGATAGAACAGGATGAAACAGGATGGATAGAACAGGATAGAACCGGATCGAACAGGATGGATAGAACAGGATAGAGCAGGGTAAAACAGGATAGAACCCGATAGAACAGGATGAAACAGGATAGAACAGACAGATTATACTTATAATTCAGGTTTGATGAAAACAATGGAGGCTAAGATAATTAGTGATGGTATGGTTCTATCTTACCATAAGTCCTATCATATATGATATATTTGAGGGTGGCGACATACCGTGAAGACAGTGGCGGAGGTGGCATAAACCAGCAGTGCCTGTCTCTTGTCCTGGTCTAGCTCCGCCTCCTCGCTGGTTTCCTTGGCAACTCGGGGAGCCGTGGTGTTGGAGAACAACCGGTGGTCGATGTACAGCCACCACAGTATACTCGTACCGGCTGAAAACACAACGATCGCACGGGCCGCTGTCACGTAATGTCTGTCAAATGAGCTTTTAACTGGAATCATCACACAACCTTTAACCTTAGTAAGAATCAAGACTTTGAAAGCACTTTGGAAATAATTGGTTTGGCTGATTTTGTTTAAGGTAACCAGGCATAAAATGGATTTTCTGACAACAAAGCTTTTATATCAAATGTATTAATGTCCCTATGGCAAGAACCGTTAAACCAAGACATCGGAATGGCTTTGCTGTCAAATCAATTCCCTCAAGGTATCTCTCGTTTTATTTAAAGTAAAAAAAAAAAAGACTTCCTTGTGGTGTGACAGGAAGTGACCTCCCAAGACATGGTGGTCAGACAGGAAGTGAACTCACCAAGGGAGCCCAGGACTACCAGGGCGGTTAGGATCCAGACCAGCACAGCGGAGATGTAGCGGATGATGATCATCAGGATCATAGAGAGACCTACAGGCGGCAGAGAAAGACACAGTTATCCTCATCAGTCCCTCCAGGATTTGGCAGACATTATTCGCAATTGTTACGGTCGAAAATCCAGATTTTATAAAAACTTGCGATGTCATTTGCAATGATTTGCGTGTGTTTATTTTGGTTCCCCGGTCACATGATCCATTTCTTAACATCTCTTTGGCTGACATTATAGCCCATTCATGTTTCTTGGCCGTTTTCGTCATCATCAGAGCTACGCTCCAGACTAGCAGAAAGAAAAGCCTCCCTTTCAAGTAAATAACAGCATATAGTAAATAACGGCTGATTGGGAACGGAACAGCTTAGCACTTTGTAGTATTGTAATCATTAATAATGTCGCGATCTGTCTTCAACCCGCACAAAATGTGTTTCAGCTGCGTTTTGGCCTCCTGGCCAGGCCGTTGTTGTAAACGGGAATCTGATCTCAATTGACTTGCCTGGTTAAAGATTGGTTGAATCAATATATACATATTATACACCATCCCCATCTGTCGGACATGACAAGTCATCTTGTCTCAAAATCCTCCAACAGCAGTGTGCCGATCTCCGCCTGCTTCACCCTGGGAGCTGCTCTCTAGGAGGCTCGCTGGCCGGCTGATACAATGACTCGGCGATTTTTCTTTTCTGTTTCCATCCCTTGCTGCTGCTGCGTGGTCTGCCGGCCGGGCTCAAGCTCAGCAACACAGCAGCGAAACAGCAGACGCCAGCAGCATTAAAGGGGCCACGTCACTGTTCTCCACCTTGTTCTGCGGCCGTGGGAAAGGCATATCGATCACGGCCCCGGGGTCATTTCCACGGTTATCTGTGTTGCGGTCCGCCAGCTGCGTCCAGCTGGATTAGGACAGTGAGGAACTGCGGCGAGAGCGTAGCAGGGGTGACTCTTTGTTGATTATCATCATCCTGTTCATGATAAATGGACTGGATTTTGATAGCGCTTTTCAGAGCACTGGGCACTCAAAGAGCTTTACAATTATTGCCACGCATTTACCCATTCAGACACCGACAGCGGGGGTCAGCCATGCAAGGTGACAGCCGGGTCTTTGGGAGCAGTTAGGGTTGGGTGTCCTTCAGGGACACCTCGACTCTCAGCTAGAAGGACTGACCAGGGGACTGAACCAGCAACCTTTCGGTGGCCAGACAACCTACGCTACCTCCTGAGCCACACATTTTACTACTGTATCTCGCTATAGTTCTCTTTTTAGCTTAGCCTTGTTAAGGTCAAGAAGTGTGTCATCTTCTTTTTGTTTTAAACTGCATCTTAAATGTATCTCTGTGTTTCAGATTTTACTGTAATTTTTCATTACACTCATTTCATTTCTTGTTCTTGTTGTGTTGTTTATCTCATTAGGCAGTGCTATATATACAGTTTTACTGATATCGGATACATTATTTACCATGTGATCGTTTAAAAGTGAGTTCAGGTTCTTTCCCCATTTTACCCATTACAAACCATTTAAATTATTCCCTGTAGTGACATCACACACGGGAGTGTCTAGCCCAGATGTATGCTGGATAGATCAACCTTCAAGTCCCCACCCAGGTAGCATTTACAATGCACTTCTGAGATGCCACGGTTTCCCAGAAGATTCTAGGTTTCCCCACCGGACCAACCGGTATGGACGCTAGGCGAAGTAGGCCTACATGGGTCCTTTGAGAACCGTAGGTGCTGCTCACCCAGAGCCAGCAGACAGAGGCCGATGATGATCTCCTTGCTGGCCATCACGCCAGCGATCAGCCGGTGCAGGACGCTGTTGTCGCTGACGAACGTCACCACCGCCTCCGCAAACTTAGCGTAGCAGGAGACATCGACGGGCGTGCAGCGGTTGAACACCGGCAGCGCTTTGCTGAGAGAGAGAGAGAGAGAGAGAGAGAGAGAGGGGGGGGGGGGGGGGGGGGAGGGGAAGGGGAGGGGAGGGAAGGACAGAGATATGCAGATGAGGTTGCGGGACATTGCTGACTTCTAAACTGTAGATATTTGATTACAGTACATTTTTACAGTAAACATTTTGAAGGGTAAAGGTACCTTTATATGAACAGACTGCCACATTATTTGTTGCCACTAGCAAAGCACTACGAGCTATGTCACTGGGACTGATTGATATCACAGGCAGATGTTGATTGGATTAAAACGATGTGTTGGGAAGCAGATGCACAACAATGTTAGCAGTGTGGTCCAACCCCTAACTTCCTACCTGGGGGGAACAGGAAGCTTGGGGCATTTGTCGAACCTCTCTGGGAGGCCAGGGTACTTTTGCCAACCCAGCTCGTAGGAACACAGCTCGGATCCTGGAGGAATCATGGGTATCAGTAACAAGCATGACAAACTACAATTACAGTGATCTCCCCAGACATTTTGCTCAATACAAAATGAGCGGCTAACTGTAACTGCGTTAGTGAAGTGGTTCTGTATTTTTAAAGGACCCCTATTTTACCACCAGGTGTGAGGTCCGATAAGCCATTTAACAATTCCATCTACTGGTGACATCACAAGTGGGAGTGTCCACCCAGACTACGATGGATTGCCACCTGCCTGGTGGTTAAATATCCTTCTCTAGATCCTAGATACAGTTAGATAGTTAGATACAGCTTACCCACAGTGTTAGTTGAAGAAGTGGGGGGAAGGCAGAAGGGAGACAGGGAACCATAGTTCCAGCTGAGTCACACACTGTCACATGACCTTACCCCCCCCCCCACCCCCCCACCCCCCAAGGCATCTTGCCAGGGAAGCGGGCAAGAGTGGAACTAACAATAGGAGCAACACAAGCAGAGGTGGGACTGGACTTAACGCAGCCTTTGTTAATGTACTGTCCACACATAGCCCACTGAGAACATCTGTGTGTGTGTGTGTGTGTGTGTGTGTGTATGTGTGTCAGTACATGTGTGTCTAACGCCTGAGCTGTATGTGTGTGACTATATGGGTGTGTATATGTGTGTGTGCATGCGCTGTGTGAGGGGCTTGAATAAGAAGTGCATGTGTGTGTGTGTGTGTGTGTGTGTGTGTGTGTGTGTGTGTGTGTGTGTGTGTGTGTGTGTGTGTGTGTGATCCATCTAACGGAAGGCTGTTCACCCGGCTGACCCCTGAACGCTTCTGCCTCTCTCTCAGCACCACTAGCTCCTTACAGCTCAACGGTTTGCACACAACCTCTATCACTACAGAGGAAGACATTCCAGCAATGAAAGTCCAGCTGTGAAATAACGTATTTGATTTGTTTTGAATTATTATCGGTTATTAAAACTCAGAGCAGGAGCACCATCATAGACCTGTATCCTAGACCCATATGATACAGGGCATTCCCTGCTGCCACCAGCAGACGCTCAACAATAGTTTGTCCACACCTATGTAAATCCCTCTGGGATTAATAAACTTAATCTGATCTAATCTTACAAAATACAGAAAAAACTAATCATCAAGCATTTCATTAGTTTCCACATTGTTGTGCTTCCTCCACAGTGAATTTATTCAATACCAATCATGTTAATTAATCTCCAACACCTGCTGAATTGACTTGTGAGCCACCACTGTGCTGCACAAATTAACCAAATTAACACCACTGAGAAAGGTTACCATGCTAACGCTAACGGCATGGTAACCACCATTTTAAGACATCATCAGCTGATTGATCGTTCAGCGCATCTCAGCCATATATTGAATCCATATCCAACACTTGGTGACCTTCATGTACTTCAATCATATCCGCCTATCATTCATTCAATCTTAGATTAAAAACGTAACTGTGTTTACAAACGTTCCTCGTAAATAGTGGTGCTTTCTCTTTTTGTATGGCTTGATGTTGTAATTCTTAGTTCCAGTTACTTTTGGAGTTTGCTTCTTACTGGAAGTCTGAAATTCCACCATGTCATCAGTGAGTGCAGCGCGTCGTTCCGTGGATGTGCACGGGACCACCCACTAGGACGTTGAACATGTAGCGCACAGTGTTAGTGGAGGGTCTGGCTCACCGTTGAGCGCGGCGAAGGTCTTGAGGTCCTCGTAGGTCTTCATCTCCTCGCCGGGGCACAGCGACACGCACAACGCCAGGGATTTGATCTTCCTCTGGACGATGTCGATGTTACAGGGGTCCAGGAAGAACACGTATCTGGGGAACGGCAGAGCAGACGACGGCCATGATGAGAAAATCTGTAGCTTCTTAAAGTACATGTCATTATGGAGCAGGTAGGGGTTAGCCAGTGAACTCAGAATACAGGTCATTATGGAGCAGGTAGGGGTTAGCCAGTGAACTCAGAATACAGGTCATTATGGAGCAGGTAGGGGTTAGCCAGTGAACTCAGAATACAGGTCATTATGGAGCAGGTAGGGGTTAACCAGTGAACTCAGAATACAGGTAAACATGGAGCAGGTAGGGGTTAGCCAGTGAACTCAGAATACAGGTCATTATGGAGCAGGTAGGGGTTAGCCAGTGAACTCAGAATACAGGTCATCATGGAGCAGGTAGGGGTTAGCCAGTGAACTCAGAATACAGGTCATCATGGAGCAGGTAGGGGTTAGCCAGTGAACTCAGAATACAGGTAAACATGGAGCAGGTAGGGGTTAGCCAGTGAACTCAGAATACAGGTCATCATGGAGCAGGTAGGGGTTAGCCAGTGAACTCAGAATACAGGTAAACATGGAGCAGGTAGGGGTTAGCCAGTGAACTAATTCTCCTGTGGGATTATTTGTTTCCTGCCTTCCATCTCTGACAAGTAACAACAAAACCCAGACTGGCGAGCATTACATTTAACTTTGTAGATGTGGTTGATATTTGGATAAAAAAAGGAAGGAAATGTATATGGCCATAATGTATGGCCATGCTTTCATAAAACGTTTATTAAATGAGTAACGAGTGTCTGGGTTTTCTTCAATACACAGGCAAGCACACACACACACACACACACACACACAGTGAATGGGGGGCAGAGTATTAGCAGTGGTATGTGGTAACACTGAAGGAAGAAAACGTTTTGATTCAGTGCCTTGCTCAGCGAGGTAGGTTTCATTGGTCTCAATGGAAAGACAGACACAAGCGTAACATTTGGCATTTAAAAACAAAAACTCCCCCCCACCTTCCACCCCCAGTAGGACCAGCCAAAGATATTTAGGAAGGAAAGGCCGGTATGCCAAAGGTCGGGAGCGAGCGTGTGACCAAGAAACAGCAACAAACACTATTGGAGCGCTGACCTACGTAGCCCCAGCCCCAGCCACCCTGCCTGCCTCCCGCCCACTGTGTTATGACTCCAGGGACCAGACAATCATTCCTTCATGCAGAGATGATAAAATGCAGTGTGGATGGGGGAGGGGGGAAGAGAGAGCGAGAGCAAGAGAGAGAGAGAGAGCGAGAGAGAGAGAGAGAGAGAGAGAGAAGTGAGGCCACCATCCCTGGCACAGAGCCAACGGGGGGGATGGGTGGGCTTATAATGGAATGCTTCATAGGAGGTCATCCGTCTGACACACTGTACAAGCAAAGGGGCTGGCCACACACCGACATAAAACACACAAACACACAGCATTTTCCTACGAACTGTCCCATGGCCTAGAAAAGGCAGCACGCCAGATGAAGACGCACACATGCAGTCTCTTAGTGGTGGTCATACTTAAATAGATGGTACCCAGCTAGGTTCTGTCTACTGGCCCGGAAGCAAAGGTTATGTCTACTGGCCCGGAAACAAAGGTTCTGCACCTACTGGCCCGGAAACAAAGGTTCTGCACCTACTGGTCCGGAACCAAGGGTTCTGTCTACTGGCCCGGAAACAAAGGTTCTGCACCTACTGGTCCGGAACCAAGGGTTCTGTCTACTGGCCCGGAAACAAAGGTTCTGCACCTACTGGTCCGGAACCAAGGGTTCTGTCTACTGGCCCGGAAACAAAGGTTCTGCACCTACTGGTCCGGAACCAAGGGTTCTGTCTACTGGCCCGGAAACAAAGGTTCTGCACCTACTGGTCCGGAAACAAAGGTTCTGCACCTACTGGCCCAAAAACAAAGGTTCTGTCTACTGGCCCGGAAACAAAGGTTCTGCACCTACTGGCCAAAAAACAAAGGTTCTGTTTACTGGCCCGGAAACAAAGGTTCTGTCTACTGGCCCGGAAACAAAGGTTCTGTACCTCCTGGCCCGGAACAAAGTTTGATCCCTATGGACTCTGACAACAAGGTTGTGCAGAGCTGGTGCGGGCCAGTACACACACACACACACACACACACCACAAAAACTGCATCTTTATGTACACACATACACATTTATTCTTGATATGATGGATATGATATAGGTTTGGGTTTTATTTGTTCTTTTAATATAATGGCCATACATATTGTCTGAGATCTAACTGCCTTCAAATGGGAAAAGTGGAATGTCTTTATTTCATCAAATAGCAAATGGATTTAGCACACATCAAGAGACTGAGATTTTGATTCGTTCTCCACCCCAAGGCGATTTTATCACAGATTATCTCAATTGACTTGATTTATTGATCCGAGTTTAACGGCATCAATGTGTCTCTCCATCGGTCTCTGGTTTGCGTATGGCTGTAGATGAGATATTGTCTTGGACATGGCACCAGTTTCATCACAACATAACTCAGTTTGTGTTGAATTGGACCAGCCTACCTCATGGTCCAATATGATCTGTAATAGGGGTTTTAACCATCCCTATCCTGAGGCATTTGTCAAATTAAAGTTAAATTACAGTTATGGAGGAGAGGACTGCACTTTGGTTTATAATTCAATTGTGAGCTTGTCCTGATAAATAGAGGCCTGTTGCTGCTATATAAAAAATGTACTAGACAATGTTAAAACGACCAAAAATACCAACATCCAATTAACTATCATGTATGACACTCAATAAAATGAATCTCAGTTATGGACATGGTGGCTTTAAAGTACGGCCAAGATCAAATAAATTGTGTCTGCGTAACAAGAAAATAAAATCAGTGGAGCCAAAACACAATCTCTTGCAGAGGGTAGAGCAAGTAAGAAATAGAGGGAGAGAGAGAGACCGACAGACAAAGAGAGACAGAGAGAGAAAGTGAGGAGGAGATATGAATGACAGCTGTGTGGACTCTAATTGAACCCAAGACAGCTGCTGCTGCTGCTTCAGCGGGCTCCAGTGTGCAGCCCAATACCACATCCTCTCCTGATGAGTAGGCCGTGCATGCATTTCTGTATATGCGAGTGTGTGTATATGTGCGTGTGAGCGTGCATGTGTGTGCGGCTGTGAGAGTGCATGTATGACTGTGTGTGTGTGTGTGTGTGTGTGTGTGTGTGTGTGTGTGTGTGTGTGTGTGTGTGTGTGTGCACCAGTGTGTGTTCCTGTAAAAACAACAAAGTGGCCCATAGCAGCATGTCAACATGTGCTAATGTATCCTAATGGCTGTTTAATGTGCTGATTAAAGAGCAGTGGAGCAGCCCATAACCCACATCCCAAAGACAGAGGAACACATACACAATACCACACACGTCGGCCTAACAGTGTCGCCCCTCCATCGCCCCCTGTGGTGGATGCTGCTGCTGCTGCTTGTGGGAGTTAACAACGGTTGCCGATGGAGGTGCCTCAAAGCAGGTGATGAAATTCAACATGAGCGCGCTGGAGTTCACTGAATGTCGGTTGTGTTGCTGACTGGGCTGGGAGGCTGGGAGGCTGGGAGGCTGGGAGGCTGGGAGGCTGGGAGCAGGACAACGGGACTGCCCCGATCTAGATCGTTATCCGTTTGTGCCGCATGCTCAGCATGTGACCACCTCCACGCCACACACACACACACACACACACACGCGCACGCACACACACACACACACACACACACCTACACATATACACACACAGGAAGTGGCGATCATGGAGTTGAATGACCCCGATTTGCTGATTCATCGTTGTGACAACAAATGACTTATTACAGCTTAAAGCAAATCAACCAATTTACTTTATTGAATCTATAATTAATGAAATAAATAACTTATAGTCGAAAGGTACTGGGTTCAATCCCCAATGTCTGCAGGCATACCTGCAAATAGGCAAGATAACCTAACCCCTCCCTGCTCCTTAATGACCTAGATTGAATTTCACTGCATGACACTTTGGATAAAAGTGTATGATAAATAAATAAATAAAAATAACAACTAAAGATATGGGTACATAGGAGCATGAGCATGTTTTTTTCTTCTTTTTTTTGGTTAAAAAACATAAAATAAAAATATATTTATGACAATATTCCAAGGAACCTGTAATTAATGTGCATCACAATGGTACATCTCTACCATGCCCCAGCACACACACACACACACACACACACACACACACACACACACACACACACACACACACACACACACACACACACACACACACACACACACACACACACACACACACACACACACACACACACACACACACACACACACACACACACACACACACACACAAATAAAAGGTTAAATCTAAATACAAAAAGCCCAGAACACCAAGCCTTTGCCATCATCTTGAGTGCCGTCTGCCTAGCCTTGGGCTGAACACCAGAGTACAGTCCAGGAATCATTACGTACTCTTCTTGTTGGTGTCGTTGGGAGTAAAAAAATGAAAACACCAAATAATGACATAAAACCACACAACCAGAAGCCACTGTGTCCACTGAGGGACCAATCAGGAAGCAGAAATGTCTAGTAGTTAGCTCAGCCCAATGGTTCTGGGTTACATGTAGCTTAACATGTAGGCATCAGATGGCCGAGCCCCTGCCTGCTCATTAAAGAATAGTATCTAAAGTACGCTGAATGATGGATAGTAAATCGTTTCCTGGTTGCCGTGTCCCCCTGAAGGGCCGGTGGGGGGGTCTTGGAGCATATGGGCTTGCTGGCTGCGGGGCCGATGGAGCCAGAGACACAAACACTACGACAGGGAGCTAAAAACACCACCACCACCAAGGTCATGACAGTAGGGGAGGGAGTTTTTTTTAACTTTTTCATATGGACCCTTGGTGGGTGGGAGAGAGAGAACCCGACCCCACTGTCCTGACTAGGGTAGGCCCAGTCCAGAGCAGAGAGGGACAGATGGACGGACATTTGGACAGCAGCTGACCTCATCAGCAAACTGCATCCAGAAACTGTTGTTTGTGTTATATTACATTTGTTTACATGTATTTAATGTTATATTATAAATATTATATTATATTATATTATATATATATGTTATTATATGACAATATAGTTGTCAGTTGTTAATATCTGACAACTTGATAACCATTTACATCTATTAAGTAATGCAGCAGACACCTTTGTCCAAAGTGATCTGATTCACATCATCACATTCAGATCATCAAGGAGCATCGGGGGATCAAACCCGAAACCCTAGCCACTAGATTAACCAGCAACTACTTGGTTACTAGCAAATTGGGTGTTGTCGTCAACATTATTGTTGCTCATTATCATATTGTTGGCCACGTTGATTGCAGCTTTACCATAGGTCTCTGTTTAAGAGTGACTGGCCCTTTAAGACATCGTCTTTCAACAGATGAAGGGGATTATGGGAAATGGAGTTTGGACAGTTGGCTTCAATACCTCCCAACATCAGCACATCAGAAGCCATCTGCTAAACATCAAAACCAGCTGGCCGAAAAACTAGAACAACACAATCCTTCAGACAAAACGAGAACAACAGGACAACTGCATGAAAAATTTATGAAAAGTACAAGAGGACTGGAAAACGAGACAAGAGAGATTAAAAAGTAAAATAAAACAAAAAAGAAGGGACAGTTAAAGAAGGAGGTCAAGGGAAGTAGAGTGGAAATAAAACAGCAGGACAGGACAGGAGAAGAGACATAGAGAGACTGGGGGGGGAGGAGAGGAGAGAGAGAGAGAGAGAGAGAGAGAGAGAGAGAGAGAGAGAGAGAGAGAGAGAGAGAGAGAGAGAGAGAGAGAGAGAGAGAGAGAGAGAGAGAGAGAGAGAGAGAGAGAGAGAGAGAGAGAGAGAGAGAGAGAGAGAGAGAGAGAGAGACAGACAGACAGACAGACAGACAGCGAGAGTGCCCCAGTGAGATAGTGACCCAGATGTGTCTAGCCGTTGGGATGTCTGGTGATGTTGTATACAGGCAGCATCTGGCTGCCACGGTTACAGGCAAACTGTCCACACCTACAACCTCTCCATCTTGTGCCTCAAGCCCCCCCCCCCCACCAATCCCCCTCGATGCATTCAGAAGGATGCAGCTGTTGTTGTCCAACTTCAGCACTCTCTCAACCCTGAACGTGTGTCTTAAAGTTGTATCGCCTCTGTCCTCCACCTGCTCTCCATCCTGCCACTTCATTAAAATGTAATCGAATCTGAATTCTAAACGAGGAGGAGGAGGAGGAGGAGAAGAGGGGGGTGGTTGCTGAAGTGCTCAAGGTGAGCCAGCCCTCTGTCACCTCGCCGGGAGCTACCGAGAGTTAAAATACCCCTCTGCTCGTCTCTGGCTCCTCCTCATTGGCCCTCCTCCTTCCCTCCCATCCATCTATCGCCCATGGTCCAGAGGAGGAACTATATAGGTCCAAGTCCTTACCAGAATGTCTGTCCCTTTTTACCAACCTTGGTGATTAGCTCACTGCAGAACCCATTGGCTTAGAGCGGGGGGGGGGGGGGGGGGGGGGCCAGCACAAAGTACATAGAGAAATAAGAGATCCAAACCACCAAAACATAATAATAATTACATAGACGTCTCTGAACATGATGCTGCTTAAAGTGAGGTACGTCAGGACCTGCAGTGTACCGCGATCAATGCCAAGTTTCCCATGAGCAAGGCAGTTGTTTTGGTTCTACTCTACTAACAGAGGTGGTCAAAGCTAAACCAAGTCATTTGAATCAACTTCTCCAGTCAACTCCCAGCATCTCCATGTACCACCATTTTGGATCTGTGCTTCTTCTCACACGCCAGCTTGTGGAGCTGCCTGCAACGGCTGAGTCACTTTCCACAGTGACTTCACACCATTCCTGTGAAACCATCACCGCTAACACTAAACCTCTTTACCATACACGTACTGCAGCCACATTGTTTGGTTGCTTGAAAGAAACTGGATGGGTTTTATGTTTCACATCCTTGAAACACAGCTCGTCCAGAGACTGGACTAGAGTAGATTCTACTCAGATATGAAACATCTATAATAATGTACCATTTGACTCCTGACCTAATGCCATTTCCTTCCTCCCACGCTGTACTCACTGAAACCAAAACAACGCCAAAATTCAGACACTCGTAAAGCGCGACCAATGGACGACGACGACGACGACGACGAGAGCGGTAAACAGAGCGTAGACGTACTGCCGGTCTCGGTGGTCAAGGCCGCTCAGTCGGACCCCCTCGATGGGCTCGTTGCGCTGTCCGCACGTGTTGCCGTAGCTGTCGTAGCCGAAGACCAGGCGCGCCGCGCCCCCCGTGGCGATAGTGTAGCTGCAGATACAGCCCTGGAGCAGGCGAGACGCAACAACAAAAAACACAACATGTTAGCATCACAGACACCACAGTAGAAAATGGGCCGGTCAGCTAGCACTGGCCAATTTACAGAAATGTCGATTGATGTGATCTGTCCCTGTAAATATAAACTAATTCTAATCAATCTTAGAATATCATAGGTAACTGTTGGTGCAAACCGTTGGCCATATTTGCAAACGTCACTGCACAAAAGAAAAAGGGTAAATGTTATGTTGGCTGATTACGCGCTTGTTCCTTGTAAATTATACTCAGCGGGACAAAGGTTTTAATCACTAATTTTGATCAAATATTACAAAAAAAGCAAAAGAAGAATGACAGAAGAATGACAACAGACATGACTGTTGATAATATAACCAGTAGTTTTCACAGTAAGAGTTCTCCTGTATACTAAATATAAAGCAACTCAACGACTTAAGAATCAGACCGCATTTTAGCTGGTTGGTTGGATAAGTCGCTTCGTCTGTCCTGTGGAGTTGACATTTCACTAGAGGTCTTCATCCAAAGTCTGTGTCTGAATGATTTAGCAGAAATACATTACTACAAACCTCCAGGCTGACTTTCTATTTAGAGGACAATAGCAGATGTCCCATTGTGTGTGTGTGTGTGTGTGTGTGTGTGTGTGTGTGTGTGTGTGTGTGTGTGTGTGTGTGTGTGTGTGTGTGTGTGTGTGTGTGTGTGTGTGTGTGTGTGTGTGTGTGTGTGTGTGTGTGTGAGAGCTCTGAGAGGACAGTGGAAGAGCCTTCGTCTTGATTCTCATTCATCTTTTAAATCCTGGTGTTTTTAGACTCCGAAACAGTGCTGCACTTCTCCCAACCGCAGTGTCAAGAATATACCACTCCTGCCTAGGCTGTAGTTCAATCATTCCGAATAATTGTATTATCTTTAGTATAATACCAACAGTGTTGTTATTTACCGTTGCTTGAACATTTAATGAAAGATTTCATTAATTAATTAATTGATTAATTAAATAATTAATTATACAAACATGAGTCACCATGCAAATAACTGTTTGGCAAATTAAGTTTGGGTTACTTCTAAAATGTGGCTTTATATATGCCTCTAGTGGATTTGAATGTTGCCTTTTGGTCTACAATAATCTTGAGATTGGGAAGGGAAGAAAAACATTTACATTTAAAG
The DNA here is from genome assembly GCA_026745465.1 of Lota lota. NCBI lineage: Eukaryota > Metazoa > Chordata > Actinopteri > Gadiformes > Lotidae > Lota > Lota lota. The sequence continues at coordinate 3,649,203 of JACYXH010000425.1, read as the reverse complement.
TTTAAAAGATAAGTGACATTGTGCAAAGTGACAGGAGATGAGTGATGAGTTAGTACAGTGGCAACAAAGCCTGCTTTTGTTAACCTAGTTACAGCCACACACAGCATGTACAGTCTGAGGTAGCCTAGTGACAGAAGAGTTGTGAAAAGAGGAAGCAATTCACAACAATTAGCGAGAAAACTCCAACATCGACACCCTGTGTTTACCCACAAGATATTTATAACCATGCTAAGAAGGAAAAACATTATCTTATTGCACAGTTAAGGTATAAGAATAACGTATAGCAGCTCCTTTGTTCATAGTTAGGCCTAGTATGTCTGAGAGAAAATACACATAACGGCCAAACAAAAGACTGTCGTAGACCTATGTTACTGTGTAGTACTGTAGTACCATGCACTGTATAAGGCCAACACATAAGTTACCTATTTGTAAGCATTTCCAAATCAAGTTGATGAATGGATAAAACATCAGTATCTGCCTAATTGATTTATAACCCTAAACGTGATAGAACAGCCTGGGTCAAATGTATCGATTAATCAAGGCCTACCCTGCGATGAGCGATCGTTTCAGCGGGAAACACCGGATTCTAACACACACACGCACGCACACACACACACACGCACACACACCCCAGGCGGTCCCCACTCACCATGCCCACGCAGAACACCGTGAAGAGAAGGAACCACGGCAGATCCGTGCAACTGCGGTCTTCCAGTGGTCTCCATTCTCTCCGTGTCCTCTGGAAGGCAGAACAACACAGTGACCCCCTTCCTCACTACCGCAGGCAGGTAGAAGATGCTGTGGACACCTTCTTACAACCAAAACGATCTATGGGTGTACAGTAAACGGGACATTTCACTGTGTTTTGCAATCGGTTTTACAGCCGCTATTGCCCATTGTCGTAGGAAACGTGGCTTTTATTCGTCTCGCCTTAGATCAAAGGGTTAGTTGTCAACATGGCAACAACAACAACAACAACAACACAAATATATGAGGGACATCGGTCCCGAGCAATTGTAGGTTAGGCTTACGGTCATCATTGGCATGGCAAACCTCCGTCATCCGCTGAGCGACAGCGATGGTTTGTTTACCACATAGGATCTAGCGAGCGGGGCTATTTCTAATCGTGGAAAGCTGCACGCAATTGGGTTTAGGAGATCTCGTCCCCAACGCCGTTCTACTCTGCGATCGCAAAAGCACACAAAGAGCTCCGGATACACGGCGCATATGTAGACACATACGGCGTGACTAAACGGCCCATAACCACCAGTATTAACCATTAGATTCCCATTCCTCTAATTGGATTATGACTGGTTATATTCCAGGCGGCTAATCTCCACGCATAGCTATTTATTCTTAACGGGTTAAATCGGTGCCACACACACACACACACACACACACACACACACACACACACACACACACACACACACACACACACACACACACACACACACACACACACACACACACACACACACACACACACACACACACACACACACACACACACACACTTAAGGCTGTATTTCCGTACGGTGTCGAGGGGAGACAACACTTGGACAAGGGCATGGCGGTAGAGGAGGAGATCCGTGTCTTACCTCAGCGCTACCGCAGCATCCCATTGCAGTCAGGGTTAGGTTTGCGAGGAGCTAAAAGCTACAGCACACGAAACAATAACCCAAACTTGCAGGGGAGTTGACGGGAGCCTATACGTTTGCCCTGCATGAATTGCGCAGCGCCAAAAACGGTAGCGGGTTTCTCTATGCCAATTCCGCGCCCGTTAGGCCGACACGAGCAGATCCCGTCCAGAACGCATGCTGTGTCCCACCTTGCTCCGAGCAGGTATGGAGCAGATTAATAGTTTAGGATTTGTCGCACCACCACACTTCCTGGTGGATTGTGCAGGTGCAGCCGGAAAAGGGATGTAGCATCCATTCATCTCATTGAGCATGCGCAGTAGCCGCGGCGAGATAACGGGATGATGGTGGGACGTCGGTGTCTGCGACCAATAGACCTCTCTCTGTGTTTCCCCATGGTTCATCCCCGTTCGCTAGTGGTCGAAAACTTCTAGTCCTATTATGGGATGCAAATAAAAATAACTCAATCTAAACAAGTAGTCCCGCAATCAACAAAGTGATTACCAGGGAAATATATAGGCCTATATATAATATATATAGTATAGGCCTACAGCCATGCAATCATCTGTACGCGAAAGTTAGTGACAATAAACGGCTTGTTGATGTGGTTGAACTCACTCACAACACGCTAGAATTTAGTTTCTATTTAGATATTTTCCAAACTTAAATCCTCTCAGAAAATAACCCGAGGCCCAGGGGCCTACATGAACCGTTGTATTATAAAACGTGCAGGAGTTTGACAACCTACTGGAAACATTTATTAACCATAGAGTAGGCTAATGACACACACACACACACTATATAAACCGCTTGAGTCAAACGTGACATTAGAAACATTAAGACCTTCGATGCCATAACTTTTGACAGAAGTAAATTACTTCTGCGACCATGCAGTTGTCCCTTACCCTCCTCCTGATGACTTCTTGATGGGATCCCGGTGGCAGTCTCTTTGGGTCCATCTTCTAGGTAGTGCCAACATTCTGTGAGGACCATAGCGATGCCACACAGATGCCAGGCTTAAGGGAACACAGGCAGCCATTGTACTATTGTTTGCTGTACCAGGGGGAGAGTGTGTGCGCGTTTGAGAGTTAGACGCACACAAAAGCAGAGGAGATAAAGCTTGTTTGTGTGTCGCGCAATGTGTGAAAATAGTATATGCCTACAAATATTAAATTAAAAAAACATTGTAACGGGCCAAACACGTGGATTATACTTTTCAGGGCAAGGTTTTAATTTAAATTCTAAATAATTTAACGGATGTATGGTAAATGGTGTTTATCGTCAGTCATGACACCCTTTCTATAGGTCCCATATGTATTTCTTTGCAATGTAGCATGTGTCCACTAGATGTCAGTATTGTCTAGCTTTTGTAAAGGTTTGAAAGCAAGACTGTTACATTATGGCAATCTAGGTGGAGACTCATTGTATGCCTTTACTTTAAAATGGTTAGATTTTTTTTATGGCTTCCTGAAGCTAGTTCTTATCATTGCACAGTCTGAATTTGATAGCCAACTTAAATGGCAAGTCTTACTCAAGCCACTGTTAAAGATAGTTGCTTCTTTCGGTGGTCGTTTGTGACATTATAGCCTGTACTGCCAAGTACACAGGACAGGTAGAGCTTAACCATGTGGTTCTTCAAAACTCACATTCTGATTTACCGCTTTCTCATCTCTAGAGATGAGACCTGGTTTTTACAAACTATTAAGGCACAGGGCAATTCATTAGCACCGACAGTCCCATTTTGTAGACCGTTGAAAATTGTTCTTGGGAGGACTGTTACATAAACTGTCGAGTTGGAGAAGCTAAAAAAATAAATAAAAATGTCACCCCTTGCTATAACATAGCTCCACAAACCAATGAAATTTAAGCTTATTGCACCCTTTATGGTTTCAAACTCCCCTGAACAGCCATTAGCATGCTTCCCGTTGTAGCGAAAAACAACGAAACCTCAACACAATCAGTTGCATAAAAATAATTTATTTATGAAGCAGCAAGTATTAAAATGCTTGATATTTTACAATATGCATGCCCTCGAGGACGGTGAGGTAAATGGAAAAACCTTAGGAGTAAAATAGCTGGGCTTACAGACACGGCATACAGAAATGATAGTCCAATCTTTTGGCCTAAACACATACAAATGTGGCAACACACTTCTGAAAAAATAAATAGAAAATGCAAGTAGGGTGTAGTAGGCAGAGTTGTTGAGCTCGGTGTTATACTTTGTGTACAGGGTAGGAGCAACAGTTGAGCCAAGAGTCTTCAGGGTGGGCAACATGTTGTCCAGAGGGCCTTTCTGCTAAATATAAATGTAAGAGCCACACATTGGACAATTGAAACAGTACCGAATTATGGCAACAACTTGAATTTGGTAGAGAGATTATTTTGGAATGGCTGCCTTGTTAATTTTAGATGGTCAACTGCTTTGTTGAAATATTCCACCTGGCAATTAATTTGGAACACTAAGTATTTAGTCCATTCTGTTAAACACTACATTCATGTATGTAGTGTTCATAAACTATGAAGCATTCCTCCTAATTAAGGATTCTGTCATCACAATCACTAGCCTGACACTTGGGGATTGTGAACAAGTCTACTTGAGGCCTTTAGGCCAATCTAAATGTAGACAGTGCCCTCTGTTGTAATAGAGTTGTATAGCAGTTAAGACTGCCTTGTCGTTCACCTTGAGATTGTTCAGGGGCCTTAAGGATTCCTTTGAGGCCGTTGCAGGCCGGATTGAGATGGTCCATGGGCTGGTTCTGGACAAGGGGCTTTATGTGCCCCATGCCTGGGGAAGGCCATCATTTTGTCAGTCACTCTAGTGGATTGATGCAAGTCAGTTGCATTTCAAGTGTGCCCTGGAGGATAAGAAAACAATTCTAATACTGTCGTTTCATTTGGTTAAAGCAAACTGCGTATAAACATGCTACATAAGCCACGAGTACTGATCTGCGGTAAAGGTGCATCTGTATGTCGCTCATCGCTCCAGGACCATCTGAACAAGACGTCGGCGTTGAACCATGAACTGGAAGGGGAGGGTTTACCATCAATAGGATGATACAATGAAGGCTCCACCAGGGGTTGAAAGCATTACATTTATTCCAGCTTATTTGTTAGCTTAAGGCGCAACTACAAAAAGTAGTACCATTAATGAACTTTATAAATTGTGGATTTCAGAAACAATAAGTGATTTTCTTAAGTAGGCTAGGGTTACCTTTTGAAGTTTCAGTAATTTGCATTGGATCAAAGCTTCTGCGTAATGGCACAGGGGGCTGACTGCACAGGAGGTGGCATGATCAGGAGGGATTCTATAATTCAATTTTGATATATTTGGCGATAATTACCGCCATGACGTGGCTCTCTGTACCACGGCCACCTGCATGCTGGACAGCAACTTGCTATTCCATCTTCAGAAGAACTGCATGGATTTCTGAGGATATGAATCACAGCAAAAAACTGCTGGAAATAAACCAAGTGTATATAGAAAGCACCACACAGGATACAAGCAAGCATTGCGTAACATACAAAAAACAATGTTGCAAGACAAACCTGTGCAGCAGTCGAGTACTTTATAACGCCACAGAAGTTGCTTTAACCTTCCGGGAGGAGGGGTACACTGGGGTCATCAGGACTGCTGGTCGCCCTAGAGCAGCAGTAATCAAAGTGAAGTCCCTGGACTGCTGGTGGTCTGCAAAATCATGTTCTAAAGATTATGAAATTGTGCTGCATCATATAAACAATCACCGGCCTCATACCTGTGATTGCATCTTTAGATCGCAATAATTCAGAGCTTAAATATCTGTTGAATAACCAATATCTCCAACTTAAAAAAGTAAATTACTTTCCAACTACATAAGGCAATATTGAGGTGTGATTTTAAGACCCCACCACAGTAGCGCTGTGGTGCTACATTTCACTTTCAGATTATAGTATAGTAAAACTTTGTTTTAGGCCCAACAATATGCAACAGCGAAGATACATCCATGCGTCAAAACTAGCCCATTATAGATAAAGAAAGAAATTGATTATGAAGTGCTATTCTCTTAATGAAAGCAAGAGCAATTATCCGACCACTGAGAATTAGGTCGGACAAGAGCCTATCGACCAACCAACCAGAAGGTGTCAGCCCTCATGTCCATTACTCCCACCCACCTTAGCTTTGGGCCAATAGAACCCAATATGACGGGACACATGTCAAGCTGTCATGATTCACTCACTTCGCAACTATCGTTCCTGCCCTTTGTTTACTAACCAGCCAAAATCCATCAAGCCACATCAAGTGTTTCTTATTTTAAAGTACTTGAGAAAGGTCTTTTTTGTGTCCAAGTGGTTTAGCAGGACTAAACTAGTCTTGCTACTGTTCCATTTTTCTGAAAGCTTTAAGATCCGTTACTTGGAAGTATAAATGTTAAACCCAAAGTTCAGTTCAAATGTAATTTGAATAAAATTGTGCTTACAAGTATATAATTGGTATTAACCTAATCAAAGTCAACACGCGTTTCTGTTTATCACTATGAAACCGGTCCGAGGTATTTCGGTTTAAAAGTTGTAGAATACAAATAGTTCCAATGGCATCCAAGAGTAAAAATGGTAGTAAGAACATGCTTAATCTGTGTTATGGTTATGAGGGGCTCCTTGGAAGTGTTTCTCCCTGTAAGGGGTCCCTGGCCCCAAAATGTTTAAGACCCCTAACTTTGAGAACCTGCCATTAACAAGCAAACCCCAGTTGCTACCGATTCAACTAAGGACGTTCAATGAGTCACAAAATGGCACTTCCATATTTTAGATTTACCAAGTTGTTAGTCTTGCTCGTTCGCCGATGGAACGAGTAAACTAATGAAAGTCACCTAACCTGTAGTCTTTCCACATATTAAACTTCCTCTAAAAAAGGGAAGTTTGTGCATTTTTCTATTTAAGCATCTAGAATTCTTTTTTAAATCTGTTCAATAAAAAAATAAGTACAACTCACCATTATGAAAGAAAGCATGAGCCACATCTGGCAAGCTAGTTCTGGTTTAGTCAAGGAACCCTGAACAAAATAAATTATTGCCTTTTAGTCTAGCCCTCATGTTTTCATTAAATTCCTTTAGATGGGCAACTTTAGAAAGCTGCAAATATTCCTATGTATGCAATAAATAAATAAAATAGAACTGCAGCAAATTGTAATTCATGTCCATCTTACTAAAGCAAAGTTTACGCAATGAAAAGTGCAGACGTTTAGGGTTGTCTAAAGAACTTCTAAAAAGTATGTACCAAGCAACTATTAACTCAAAATGTCACCACCGTTTTCTTGGAACAAACTATGGGCACAAAACTGTTGAAACAAACATCTACCAAATTAAATGCAAAGCTCAGTTGTGTTGGCACAAACCACCAACAAAGATCAACCTGGTCAGTAGACAGAATGACCAGCCAAAAGACACAGCCAGAGGCAAAAAAACTTCCAGCATTTCACAACAAACCATGGAAACAAACCTTGCGACACTAGTCATTCAGCCTAAGGTACAGTGGGGAAAGCAAGCAGTGCCAATGAATGGAGCAAGAAAACACCAACTCTTTCGTTGAGGTGCTGTCCTTCATGGATTTCCTATTCCTCAGCCTGCAAATGTATACTGCTCAAAAAAATAAAGGGAACACTTGGAGTTACATTGTGCTGTTTAAGTGTTCCCTTTATTTTTTTGAGCAGTATAGATACTGCTGCTACAGTCGTACAAATCATACTAGACTTAAGTGGTGTTGAACCAGAAGAGTATCATTGTACATGACCTCAAAAGTGGGTTGGATCAGAAAAGCATCACGGTATTAGAGATGTAGTGTTGGACCATCTAGACATCAATGAGGTATTTGAGAAGAAGAGTATCATGAACAAGAAAAGGGCTGGTACCCGCCTTTTGTTACCTATTAAATTGTAGCTCAATTAGACAAGCATCATAGAGTAAACTTGGCACATCAACGGGCTTGCGTTTGAACAGCAGAAAATCATACTAGGCCTCAAAGTGGCACTGGAGCCCCTAGACTGGCTGCACAACTTCGACCAGCAGGCCATCTTACTATACAGCAAAGTGAGGTTGGATCTTAAGACTATCGGTACATCAATGTAGTATGCCAGAAGAGCATCATGGTATCAGCCAGCTAGTCGGGCTGCATGTAATCTAGGGGGCTGATGTTGGAACAGCAAGACATGCTAGACCAAGTGGGGTTGTCAAAGTGGTCCCTGACGAGTACGGTGGTATGACATTAAAGGGTTCTTAGTTGCCAAGGCCACATTTCCTAGTGTAGTTCACAGGTTGTCGTCGATGATCTGGGGGGGGGCAAAGGGCCCCCCGCCCATACTCAAGTCATTCGACCACAGTAATACAAAACAAACAGCACTCAGAACACATTACAAACAGAGCAAGGTTAGATAACAGGGGTAACATGCATACTGAACAGCGATAACTAAAATAAATCTGTGTTCGAGGAGATAACTAGTTTAACAGTTGGGGTGCACTAATCCAGCACCAACTAACAAAAAAAACTGCACCCCCCGCCACTTTAACACTTTAACCGCCACACAAAATAATAAGCATTGGGTTTCTCACTGCGGTGTACTTCGTTGACGCTCCCACGCTGTTGGCCATGTTGATCTGGGTGGTTCAGTGAAAACCACACAAAAAACCACAAAGACGGCAGGTTTCCTCCGGAACAACACAACGGTAGACACTGGATCTCCAACTTGCTACGGTACGCAAAAAACGAACCACTAAGGCCAATCCGCTGCTTCATGAAAAAGCAAGGGCCAGTGTGCGCGCTAATATAGGCCTGGTCGGGCGCGGGTGATGCTGGTTAGCTTAATTAAGAGCTAATTAGAACCAATGAACGCGCTGTGATTGGCTGTGAACGCAACGAGGAAGACAACGAGGATGAAGAAAATGGAACCATTGAAAACGAATAATTTCTCGTTTCATATATTATTTGGGTTGTCAACGATGTCTAGCCTAAAGCCTAAATTATGTACATAGGGTTTGTTCAAATAAAATAATAACGTCTTCTACGACATAAGTCAGACTATATACCTACACTATTGAGTTATAACCATGGAATAATAAAATCCAAACAAAAAATATATCCATATTAATTTAACAGAATAGTGCAACTTCCTTAAAAAATATGTTTTAATTTTCAAACATAAGGCCAACTATAATATGAAGAAAGGGTATGGAGGATAAATACTTAAATAGACAGTAAAACAAATTGACAATGATTTCATTGAAATGCATGAATTAGACATGGGATAATATGGAGTAATATTGGTAACCACCAGATGTCCTCAGTTAGTCTTTATTTTGCCCTGCTGTGCGTGTGCGCGTGCGCGTATGTATGGCGAGGACTGCGGATCTCCTTCCCTGCGTTCCAATTCCCATACTACCATACTATTTAGAATGCCAGAAAAAGATGATCTACTAGACTTATCCTGCCCTATCTTTGATGTTAATAATACATTTTATTAATAATATTATTATATATATATTATGTTAAATGGTTGCTAATTATGCTTATGTTGTGCTGATTGTGCTGGGACAGGAACTTTCAGGCATCTACTAAAGGATAAAAAAAAATTAAGTGTATCGATTGCACCAAAAACAAACAAAGATGGCGCCTCCAGGTCGCACACTGCCGGACTGATCATAAAAGTCACTATTGATCTGCTGCAGACTTCGGTGCAGGCCACGATGCATTGATCCTGTAACATGAGACGTGCTTAAACTTGAGACAGGTTCTGGTTACAGTCTGGTGTGTTTCCTTCCCATTTACCAACCGTCTGTATTTCACCAGGAAAAATCCCTCAGACATTGTATTGAAGGGTTCACATGCTGTCAGCCTGTCACCAGATTCCAAGCTGCCATCTTGGTGCTTTTCCCCAATAATAATGTGACTAAAACCACTCGTTGCTTGGTTTTAAAAACAAATTGGTCAAGAAGTACCAAATTGGTGGGCTTGAACGTATTTCATGGAACTTCCGATCACATGATAGAAACCCCCCTATTGGTAAGAATCCTGTGAGGTGTTTTACAGTAAGGTAGGCTACTGTATCGACTACAGACATTGGGGATCGAACCCAGAGCCTTTCATTTGGGGGTCCAACACCCTAACCACTATAGCCTGCCATCTAAATGGTCTCTCCTAGACAAGCCATAGGCCCAATGGGCTTTAGATTTAGTCTTGGGAGATGCACGTGGTTGAGCCCACAGCCTCATACAGGCAGAGTAGCCGAAGTATATTTATATCTTTTAGATAATGTCACAGAACTGCTAACCAATGAAGTCACTGGGTAGCTGACTGCTTCTAGTCTATGCACAATGACTCCCTGTTTGAGACATGCACAATACAACCGGGGTGTGTGTGTGTGTGTGTGTGTGTGTGTGTGTGTGTGTGTGTGTGTGCGCGCAGGATGTAAGTTCATGCCACCCTCCTTGGACTTAAAGGCCAAAACTTTGGAAGAAAATGGTTTCTTCTTCAATGTAAATTATGAACCACCTTGGCTGGCGTAATATAGACATTATTTGAAGGTATAATGATTATGTTTGTTTTTGTACTGCAACAAGTCCTACTGCATGCATAGCAGCCATGATGATGTCATCGTTGATGGTGTCATGTCTGATTCGGCCTGATCAAGCGAGTGGGGATCAACCACATCATGCTAATCAGAGAGAGGGAGAGGGAGAGGGAGAGGGAGAGGGAGAGAGGTTCAACGGTCATCATGGAAGTCCTATCAGCGAGGGTTACAGGTATAACAATACTGTCATGGGTATGCTGTTATTGCCAAACTTTGTCTAAATCAAAACATCCCTCCTCCTTCTCCTGCTTTCCTCCTCCTCCTCTCCCTCCTCCTCCGTGACCTATTCCTGCTCATTCATCATTTCCCAGATTGTTGTTTTTTTGTGCCTATAGGCACGGAGACGGCAGTCTCACGGGTGACTCGCGGTCAGTTGACATAATTCACCCTTCACCTACTTAGCAGGCCGGTGGAAGCTAGCCTGACTCACTCTTGTAGAGAGAGAGAGTGAGCGTGAGAGAGACAGAGAGAGAAAGAGAGAGAGAGAAAGAGAGAGAAAGAGAAAGAGATGTAATGAAGGTCCTTTAAGACCATGAATTGTAATAAATATTTTACAAAACACACAGGTTCACATATCACCAATACAACTTATTTCTGTTGTGGGTTTCAGTGTTTGCATTGTGTCTGTCTTTAATAAGACAGCACACTCAGCTACTTGTTATGGACAAACTGAATTTCCACAAGCCATGAGAGTAAAAAGATTTGATTTCCCCCAAATCTAAATAACTCCATTGTGTCCTTCTGCTGTCCAGTACAGCTACAGTCCTCTGCTGGAGACACGTAGAGCTATGTTCAAAATGGATAATTTCAGTTTATAGACAGGCTAGCTAAGAACAAACTGTTTCTCTTTCGTATTCAACTGTTCATATACTTTAATCAGTTCTTCAAATTCTAAAAGCATGGGCTGGAGGTCCGTTAAAAAAATACAATAAGCCGTTTAAAAAATAAGCCTAATTCCAAAGCCTTCAAATCCTCAAGTACACCAAACGTGTCAATCTCTTTTACCCATTCGTATTAGATGCCAACTATGTCCAAAGTTGGCGCTTCAGGATGCATTCCTGTGTGCACCGATGTGTCCAGATTCTACTCTGTAGGCGTCCAATGGATAAATGGACGGTGCACCGGCTCCAGATGTTGAGTGGCTCTCTTATAGAGTGATGTTTGGACACTCCGCATTTTCCACAAGGGGGTCCATGAACACAGGATACACTCGTCAGTGACCGGCAGTAACCCCGGCTTCTTAGGGCGGATGTAGGTAAAAAAGCGAACCAATATAAAAGCCGTGGTGGCACAACAGATGCCTCCCCTCCTTCTCGCCGCAGTGAGAGCTTGTTCTCCACTGGATAACCACTGGCCAACACGGAGGATTTAACCACGCAGGGATTGAGGAAGAACTGCCGACAAAACAAAAAGGTACCCGATGTTTTTCATTTTATTTTATTTGTACAATGTTGTTGTCGTATCATTGTAAACGTTAGGTCTAATCACCTCTGAAGAAACATGGCCAGCGTAGCCCAGGATGAAATTGACTAATTGTGTTATTCGGAATGCATGTTGTTGAAAACATCTGAAAACCACTTCATATGTGTGAGGCATCGGGAATAGTTGTATTCTTTCATTCATTATCAAACGCCTCACTGCAAATTAAGTAAATTGGGTTGAAATAAATCCGAACTATGATTAAATCGCTTATCGATAAATCCAAGGAAGTTGAAATTATTCGCGTAAAACCAAAATAAGTGTTTATCTGAGTTGTCACACAAAAATGTGACATAAGAAACTACCGTGAAAACCATATTAATGTCGGTCTAGTTTTTCCTTACCGATTCCAACGTTTTAATAGGCGTGCGTAAAAACAGTTAACTATTAAAAGCAGAGGCCACTAGGTTGCGCGCATGTGTGTTTTAATGGGATTTAAAGTAGAAATCATCACATCCTCTTTACTAGTACTTCTATAACTCCATTAAAATGCAGAGACAACTGTAATTCATCAGCATTTGAACGGTAAACCCCAAGCCATGGCGCAGTGGCTATAAAATAGCAGGGTTATCAGATGTGTCCGCTGTATAATTTACTTTTCCATAAGGATAAACCAACTTAGTGCCACACATCTTTAGTAAGTAGCCTAGCCATCGCTGCAACTTCATCCCTACGGGATGCCGTTTGTTTGATTTCGTGATCAAAGAGCCATACATAAATCAGGCAAGGTGATGCAATCATTACTTTTAAACTCCTTTCAAAGTTAGAATGGGTGTGCGAGGGGAGTGGGGCGTTTTTAGGAAAAACAATGCACCCCACGCTCTACTTTCAGATGACCCCCCCCCCCCCCCCCCCCCCCCCCCCCCCCTTCACACCGTGTCACGACCTCCCCTCGAATGCACCTCTGCATCGGTAGACTGCAGATCAAAGTGTCGCTCTTATGGGCCTTTGTCTTATCGCTTCTACAACACCTCTAACACACACGCCATCGTGCTAGTCTCACTCGAGAAGTATAGTAGGCACGCAGTGTTGTCGTCGGCTCTAACCTTTGACCGCAGTACCTTTGAGCTGTACTCGTTGGAGCGCCCAACCTTTTATCCGCGGCTCACGTTGCGTCTCCCTGGTCATTTCCAGCTGAGAACCGCCGCCGAGTGGAAGTCTGTCCGAGGGGCAGACATGTCCGTCTTTACTCAGCTGGGCTTGCTTCTCTGGAAGAACTTCACCTACAGAAGAAGACAAACGGTGAGTGTATCATGTGCCCAAATGTGTTGTTATTTATCTACTTTTTATTTTCTGTCTTCAGTAGACAATATTGTTGTTGGTTTTGTACTTGGCTCACAGACTGGTTGACATGTTCAACTACAGATGAAGACTTCTGAAGTGGTTGTGCTAATACCTAACTCTTTAAATACCGTGAACTAGTAGTTTACCATTATTTAATTGATCATGTAGAGGCCATTAGCTGTTGTGTCACGTATGTGTATCCATCAATTGTTATCAATAATATATATATGTATATATATATATATATATATATATATATATATATATATATATATATATATATATATATATATATATATCCTTTTTTTTTTATGGGGATGTGCAGTCATGTTAAACGGCAGGGTCGCTGTGAATATCCAGGCTGTTGATCTTAGCTGTTGTTGGACACGTTTTATTAGCCAACGGCGTGTGTAGAGGGAACACCAAACTATATTACATCCACAAAGACATATACTTTATGACTTAATTTAGGCTCCATTAACTGTCACCGTCCACATTAATGGGTTGTTTTTAATTAATTTGATTTATTTTACTCCACATATTTATATGTGGAGTGTATACCTGAGTAGACCTTTAGTGCCACATCACAAAGAGTTTTTTATAAACCAATCACTGAGGAGGGGAAAGGTCACAGCCACAATGTTGCCTACAGATTGTCAGTCCTCTGAGTTAGAGAGAGGTGGTTCATGAACGCTTGATCAGCCTGATCGGCAATTTAGCTGGAGTGTGTGTGTGTGTGTGTGTGTGTGTGTGTGTGTGTGTGTGTGTGTGTGTGTGTGTGTGTGTGTGGGGGGGGGGGGGGGGGGGGGGGGGGGGGCTGGGGGGCTATTGATCCCTAAGCAGCCATGCTGCAGTTTTCATTGTGAATTCTAGGCTGCTAGCATAGATTCCCGCCGCGACCATACATTATGAATGAAGCCGCGCTAATAAAAGGATGAGCGTTCCTTCCGGCTAGCAGAATTGTTTTTAAAAAGCTCTATTCGAAGATGGATCTTTTGGGTTTTCACTCAAATGCAAATCCACCCTACTAAATAATAATATAGTGCACACTTCACACTGCACAACACTTTTAATGATTCAACATTAAAAGTGCATTTTTAATCATGTAAATCAAAGTAATAATTAATATGTGCAACATAACAACACAGTTTCCCCCAGGATTGATGACTGAATTTCAATATATCCAGTAGGAAACTAATACAGGGGGGATGCTTTGCTAAGAACATCCTAAACCTATAGGTGTGTTCTGTAAAACAGTGTGCACGTAAAGGCATCCTTTTTAAACCGTCCTCTTCCTCCTTGTCTTCCAGCTCCAGCTGCTGATAGAGGTGATATGGCCGCTGCTCGTCTTCTTCATTTTGATCGCCGTCAGAATTAACTACCCTCCGTACGAGCAGAATGAATGTGAGTCCACACGCAGGAAGACGTTTTTGTCACACATTACAGGGACTTTTGTCTCACACACACACACACACACACACACACACACACACACACACACACACACACACACACACACACACACACACACACACACACACACCTCCTTCCCGACCATACGCATACAAACGCACTATTAGCATACACTCTCCGTTAAGACCCTTATGCTCACTTGTGCATTACAATGCTAAATGTCTATTGTGACGCTTCGGCGGCTAGTCCATTGACTTTCAAATGAAGCAGATGTTCACTTTTAGGCGTGAGGTGAACGACACCATCATGTTGTCGCTGATCTCCAGCCAGCGTGGTTTGCATTCACCATTACGTCTGACCTCATTCACCATTACTTCTAACCCCTTTCACCATTACTTTTAACCACGTTCGCCCAAACATCTAACCACATTCACCATTACTGCTGACCCCTACTACACCATGGAAGGATCGATTTGTCTCTTTTCTGTTGTTGAGCTAATCAATGTCCTGGAGAAAGTCCAGCAGTGTTAGGTAATGTTGTCTTTTATCAGAAGTGTGTTGTTGACGCTGTAATATTTGTAACCCTTACACCGCTACACAACCAGAGGACACAGATGTTTGTGTAAAGTTCGTAGTGGCATACGAGAGCATTATCATGGTTTATAATGAGATAATACTTTGCGATTGGACGTGGTTGGATTTAATGCTACGCCAAGCGATTCTAAGAATGTATGAATTCCAACACCAGATAAACAATGTCAGCTGTGCCAGTTGTTGTTTTATCAGTGCAGTTTATTGGTCATTTAGGCTTTTATCAGAGGCCTTTATGGCTCATTGCAATCTCATTATCAGGGATGTGCAAGTGACATCTAGTCAAGGTCAAAGAGCTGCCAGGTAGGGCCGTATTTACACGAGTTCGGCAGCTTCACATTATATAAACTCCCATTGCCATCTAGAGCGAGATAACTGCCCTGCTAGCCCTGATCGCTAACATGCTACAACTAGCAGGGGTGATGGGTTTGACTTTGAACTTTTCCCATTCTTTTAAATGACTTTGCTGTTACTTTCCCCACACGTTGTCACTGGGATTAGGGACTTATTTGTAAAGTTCTTCATCTTAAACCTTAAGATAACCTAGTCTTGGACTTGTATGTACTGTATGTGATCTTCTGAAAAAGTGGGTTCATCATGTCCATCTCTGTCAAGACTTTACAGGTTTTCTAGGTTGTCACAAAAATAAGTTTTTTTTTAAGTTTCCCTGTTTAGATCTAAATTGACATGTGTGTGTGTGTGTGTGTGTGTGTGTGTGTGTGTGTGTGTGTGTGTGTGTGTGTGTGTGTGTGTGTGTGTGTGTGTGTGTGTGTGTGTGTGTGTGTGTGTGTGTGTGTGTGTGTGTGTGTGTGTGTGTGCGTGCGAGACCATCGCTATGACAGAGAATACTTCTGCTCTGCTGTGATTCATAGAGCATGTGGGCCCAGGACATGTCGCAACGGGTCTCCTTATGTATGGGCCCAACACACCCAGAGACTCACACGCAGACCCTACACACACATGCAGCATGTTAACAAAGGTCTGATCCAGTCTATGCGGCAAAAGATAATGGGCAAAGTGTGCAAGGGCACCATCACAACAGAGTTTTTCAAAAAGTTGTATTTCTCTGAAACGGGGCAGTGTGAATCTACTGAGTAGTCCATCAGTGGCATCGCACTCCTAAGTTCAGCCCAAGTTAAGAAGAAAACGCTGTCATAAACAATTCAGCCTAAAGCAGTTCATCCTAGTGTGGAATACTGAGAACTCTGTTATGTCATAAACAATCCCGCTGATCAAACTTGAGCTGCTGTAAGCCGTGTGGGCCCTGTATGTATGTATGTATGTATGTAACGCTATCTTATCACTTCTCTGCTCGGCAATGAGCCTGTTGGCAGTCCGAAAAGTGCCGCTGAGGGGGGAGAGGAGATGTTTGTTGGGGCAAAGGTTCTGCACTAGTTGAGCAATCAATATCCCCCCCCCCCCCCCCCCCCCCCCCATACATGCGCTTAAACACACAGACACGCACGCACTCACGCGCGTACCCAAGGCAGAAGTCAAAACCCTGTAGCGCCCCGCTCTCCCCCTTACTACGAGAATAGGGTACGAAGAAACATGCTAGGGTACATATGCTAGGCTATCTGCCTGTATCCATCCAGGCTGAGCTCTTGGGAGCAGCTCTGTGGTAACATGAGGCTTTTAACCCATTATAGGGTTTCAGGCAGGGCCAAGTAGCAAAGCCAGAGCTGCTACATGGAATTACGTTACACAATAAAAAGGGAATGTGAAGATGTGTCTGCATTCGATTGGGGGGAATGGGAGGCAGATCTTCAGTGCTAGGGTCGGCCATTATCAGTAACACACTGTTTCGCTGCCACAGAGGTTATCATGAATGTATGTACCTCACTGATAAAGTTTTGCCAGCTAATGAGGAAGCCATTTTACAATGACTTTAGGATGCTTAAGAAAGCTACTTGGTTGTGATTGCTGACTTTAATTGGTAATATAGGTATGTTCAGTCAATTTAACCTTTTTTGACACCTTGTTGTTAACACGAACCAGAAGACTAGAGTAAATGGCCATGTGTGGTTGGACCCTTTACGGAAAAGTATAAAATATAACAAAATGACATGTTCACATTCCCAGAGTAGAGGGGACACTGGGATCGGGTCTTTTCCACGTTGGTTTACTAAGTAATATCAGGTCTGCTTAACTCCAGAGGTAGAGCGGGTTGACTTGTAACCGGAAGGTTGCTAGTTTGATCCCCGGCTCCTCCTAGCTGAGTGTCGAGGTGTCCCTGAGCAAGACACCTAACCCTAACTGCTCCCGACGAGCTGGCTGTCGCCTTGCATGGTTGACTCCGCCGTCGGTGTGTGTATGAATGGTTGTGCATTGCTTCGGATAAAAGTGTCTGCTAAATGTAATTGTAATTTTTCTGCTATTTCCAGGTCACTTCCCCAACAAGGCCATGCCCTCAGCAGGGATCCTGCCCTGGATGCAGGGAATCATTTGCAACGCCAACAACCCCTGCTTCCGCCACCCCACGCCCGGGGAGTCTCCAGGGGTGGTGGGCAACTTCAACGACTCCATGTAAGTCTGATCTCAGGTCTGGATCAGGGCTCAAAGCCCAAACAGGCCCCAGATAACTCATGTATGCCCATCCCGAGATGGGTTGTACAAATATTGCAGAGATTATCCTAGACATTTTCATTCCATGTCATTGGATGGGTAATGTAAAAATCCTTGTGCGAGTTGGTGAAAAATGTATTGGGGTAAGAAGTTACATTTGGTGACTGGGTGGGGGTTAGTAGATGGCTGTTGATTTCATTAATCAATAGATTAATGGGTGGTCCACTTTGTTAATGAAATTGGGAAATATTGTATAATCGAAAAATCTGTGTTTCATGGTCATGCATATTTTACAGTGTATCTTTTTAAGCAACAAGGCTTCTAGACGGGCACATTTGAATCTCGTCTTTCTATGTTTTCTTGACAGAATTTCCAGGCTGTTCTCTGACTCCAAGAAGATTCTGCTGTACAGCCAGAACGACAAGAATCTCGATGGCTTCAAGGAGCTGGCCAAGGCGCTACAGACTCTGCAAGCCACCACACCAGGTAGGAAATCAAACCAAATGGATGTTGGGACTACGTCCTAACTGTCCCCTCCCACCATAAATGTCTTGTCAACATTGCATTGGATTATTCATCTTCAGAAACATCGTCATTTTGATAGAAATGATAAGCATTATGAAAATCAACGCATTTGGACAAAATACTGTGACCTGGTACAGTTCCATTTTATAAAAAAATATATACATTCAAGGTGTGGACCATAAGAATACCAATGGAAATATGGTCATTCAGTATTCGCAATAATTTTTCCATTTTCCACCACTCTTGAGCTTTGTAAGAAGCTGGGAGAACCTCTTGTTAGCTTTTAGTTGGGGGGGAGTTGCCAGTCCCAACTTGCCTAGCCACCACCAATGGAGCTATTCAGCAGGAGGAAAGGAGGAGGAGGAGGAGGGGGGGGGGGGGGGGGGGGGGGGGGAGGCAGGTGTGTTGAGTTGCAGCTCAGTAATTTCCAAACTATTTGAGCAAATTTATTTAATTATGTTTCACCTTTGAAATGCTTGGCCGTATCGTTGCTTGCCGGTAGTGGCGCCATGTTTTCTGATTGGAAGAGAAAAGGCTTGTCGGCACCAACAACTTGCAGCGCCTCCCATTGGCGTGTCTCTACAGGTCGTCTGGTGGGCTCCAATCGTGCAACATGACCGGGAGCTATTCGCTCTCGACGTGGGAAGCTGGGTGAGACTTTCCCCAATAGCTGCTGTGAGTTAGGATCCAGATTTCAAGCTGGGGTTTGTAGGATAGCAGTAGTTCTGGTTTAGGTTTTTATTGGGGTTTATTTTCACTTCAATCTAGGAGAATCAGTGGGGTTTTATTACAGTGGAGGTTTGGTATGGATATGTGTTGGTTATTGAACTTTTTTAAACCCTGAAGAGATTATTTAGTTATCAAGATTTTTACGGTTGTTTGAGATAATGTTATTCCTTAATGGACTGTTGGCCTTGACATGGTTGTGTTGTGAGAGAGTGTTTCTGACATAGAGGCTCATTGGTAAAAAGTGATTTGTAGTTTTTCTCTTCCTTCCAATCATGTATTCATCACTCCTGGATGCAGTCATCCATCGTGACAGTTTCAGGTTTAAATGGAACCAACTGCAATGACTAATATTTTGAATTCTCCTGAAATGACTCATTTTTATTACATGAAAGCCACGTGGATATTTAAAGAGGATGATGACGATGAGACAACCTACTGTCTTATTTAATCAGCTACCGTTCAGGCCGGTCCAGGAGACTTATGAGTTCAGTTCAACGTTGCACTATGACAGTGCACCATAATGCACGATCCTGCGATGGCAAACCAGATATGACCGGCCCCATGTCAATATCTCATGCGAGTAGTTGATCCACTTAACGTGAATAATTCAACTGTATTATTTGAAAACCCTAATTTCCCTCTGAGCATTTTGTAAATGAAGAGTCATGGGCAATTGGAAATGCATTAATGAATGGATACTTTCCTGGAGTTGGTTAGATATGTGTCCAGTCATGTTTAGTTCTGTGAACCTTATGTCGAGATTGGTTTCCAAGCGCTTCGGAGGCTCCACGTGCAAGTGAGACTGGCGTCACCCTCCAACTCACCCAGCTTTCACCCAGCTTTACGATTCACAGCAGTTCACACCTCTAACTCCTGCCTAAAGAAGCAGCCCCTTTACAGGGAGAGGATGAGAGGCAAAGGGGAAGGAAATGTGCCACAGCAGAAAATAAGTCAGCACGTTTTTGCAAGGTTCAAAATGGCGTATTTTTGAAGCCTCCTGCCCGGTATTGTTTTTCTCTCCTGCGGGGTGCAGAGGGCTTTGGGCCCCACCCCCGCTGGGTGTCACTGGGTTTGAGAACAACGCTTCAGCCGGTTCTCGCTGGGCGTCCCTGCATGGCTGCGCTGCAGCTGGACAAATTGTCCGGGCCTTCACAGAGCGGTCATGCCCTCATCATCGCCACCACCGCCAGACGCTGAACACAGGGATGCCCAAAGATGAATCCAAGCAAAAATAATAAGTTTTAAGCATGAATCTTTTGTTTTTCTTTCAAACATAGGTGTATTAAGTTTTCAACTATTTATAAAAGGAAAAAAAAACAACGTATGTATGCATACTTACAAATGTCCAATATTATTAAAAATAGAAACCTATACATTATATATAAACAGATACACATATTAATAATGAATGAACAATACTAAAATGAAAATGAATTAATTAATTAACTCCCATTATGATTGTGATAGGAGTTTAATACTATTATGAGTGGGACAATTATAATGGTAATGACAATAATAAAAAATAAATAAGGGGTACATTACAATAGTAGCACAATACAGCCTGAATCATTGGAGTAAATGTTTATAAATGTCATAACATTGTTGGAGTGACAACAACATTTTTCACTGTCTCATAAAACCAGAGGTATCTGGCAAACTGTCCCCGGAACTTTATTACCCCTGAAGACTCTTATATTTTGTCCAACCCTTACCTCAGGCGACCTCTCCTTGTGCATACTAGAGTAGCAATGCCTGGCTTCTACTAGTTCCTCAGACCTGGGGGTGGGGGCTGGAGACGACAGACAGGTGTGTGTGTCTCAGAGCTGATTTGCTGCAGCATATTGTGTCGTCCCCTCAGCTGACCTTAATCCCCGTCTCCCTGTTGGGGCTTGCCGCTGTAACGCTGCTCTTAGTGTGGATCAAGTCTGCTGAGCTATGGGGCCCCTCAGCCCCCTCAGCCAGGGGGTCTGCGATGGCCGTAAATCACTGGCAGATCCAAGCTGCTAATGACCTGTCGCTAATGCTTCAACAAGCTGCGTTAGCACGGGGGGGGGGGGGGGGTGCTTGTTGCCAATTTACCTAAATTGCCCATGAGCAGCTTGATGCTTGAAGACTGTAGGCACCTTTTCCGAGAACAAGTATTATCCCCTCCTCCCCTCCACACTCACTTCGTGTGTGTGTGTGTGTGTGTGTGTGTGTGTGTGTGTGTGATCCACCACACCTCCTTTCCATTGTGCAGTTTCTCTCTTGCCCCCGGACACACAGAGACGCACGCACGCACACACACCACCACTGAGCTGTGAGACTGATAGCAGGCTGATGATGTGGAGACCAAAGATGGTGTCTCTATCTGAGTGCCCTTTGTCTGAGTGCCCCCCCCCCCCCTTCTAGCTTGGCAGGCCGTTTTGGGCCCAACTCTAGGAAAGTAATTTGGCTGTTACTGTTGCACTCTCAACTACATCTAGTTTAGTTAAAAGACACAGATTCCAATGAACACAGCCCTTTAGTTGGCTTAACGGTTCACATTTACCTACGTACTTCCGTTTTGTTTTCTCTTATGTAGAAACAAGTGTCCATTGAAAGAATTTGACTGATTCCATGGAAGCTTGCTCCAGGCTCAATTGCTTCCTTTTTGGAAATGTTGGGATGGTACACATGGGAGAGTCCACCCAGATGTAAGACAGATAGATCAGCCTACCAATTGGTACAGTCCACTGGGTTGGCTGCTAGATAAAATAGGGGCCCTTAAGAAAATGCTCAAAATGGGAGAATGGGGACAGGGTCCCTTGGTCTGGTACGCCACCCAGGACCATAAAACAGAAGTGGTCCCCACACACGGGTTTCAAATGACGTCAAAAGGAAGTTGCGCTCTTCTTCTTTTCCTTCTTTTTCGGATGTGACTGCTTCAACTGTGTGCTTTGGGGACGGCAGGTTATTACTTGTATTCTTGTACTGGTGCTCGTCATCTGATTCCAGTGTGTAAGGAAGGCAGAGACGTAGTTTAGGTTCTGTCTGAGTGGGCGAGGAAGCAGAAAGGTGTGTTGGCTGACTTCGATTTGTTCAAAAGCTCCTTCAACGTCAGTGATTAGTTTGTGAAAAACTAGATTGTTTATACAAATCTAAATTTTAAATGTCCTGTTTACTTCCCTTAAATTAATGTTACCTTAGGATACATACTGTGCGTGTTATATCACAATGCTGTACTGTTCATTCATTATGTTAAGAACATGAGACAGGGCACTGGTAACATTGAAAACAATGTACCTTTCGTACATCAGATTTGGATCAAATTCAGGCAGTGTGATTACCATGAAACCCCCAAAGCTTTATGAGTTGAGAACATGCCCAGGTGTGTTGTCATAGAATATCATTGGGGGTCGCTCCTTGCAGTCTTGCCCTTGCCCTGCGGGCCAAAACATGCAGCGTGCCCTCCCAAAGGAGAAAACGGAGCGGGCACGGGGATGTCATATAACCCAGTTTCATGCGCGCCTCGTGCATCTTGGCCCTACCCGAGCAGGAACATTGGTCTGCTAAACAAGTGAGCACTTGCGCCTCCTTAGAAATGAGCTCAACATGCTCTGGTTTGGATTTCCCAGAAAGCCAATACGCCGGGAACACAATGGGAATAGAAGGACCGCATGTGACCATGCATTGGGTTTCTCTCTGTGGTCACCCTCCCGAGTACAGCTATCCTTTAATCTCCAAAGGTGAGGGTTGAGCTGACGTGTTCTGTTCTTCTCCCCCCCCTCCCCCTCCAGGCTTCAAATTGAAGGACTTCCTGCACGACAATAATACCATGTCCACATTCCTGGTCCATAAGTTGGCCCTTGGAGAGGAGGCCACTCAGGAGATCCTGGAAGCCCACGTCAACCTGGAGCGGGTAACCAGCCAGTAGTGACACAGTACTCGCATTACTTCACAAAAAAGTGTCTCACTTATTATGACATGGGCATCGGAAGAACGTGAGATGCAATATTATACTACACTCAATTTTCGGTGACTTTTCTTTATACTATAACCCCTGCGGATTTTCCCCAACCGTGACTATCTTTTATAGATATTGATATTAAGATACTACTTGAACTCGTACATTGACGTAACATCAAACCAATCATCATCATAAATAAATAATTGGAGGAAGAGGGAATAACACAGATAGATGTGCACAGTTGCTAACCACAGTCTTCTTAAAAAGAAAAAAACATGTTAAGGACCCACGAGGTTTGTGTGAAAAAACGTGCAGCAAATCTGATTTCTGCAGGTCGTCGCTGATAGATACCCCACATTTCAGCTAAAGCTAGTTGGTGGGAGATATGTGGAAGTTAATTAGGTCGGGAATATGACCAGCAACTCTTGGCTGTGGAGACAGTCCCACACCCAGCTATAGTCACCAGGATCAGAGGCCATTTGTTTATCTTACAACCCTGAAACTTGCTTTTTATCTCTTCATCCCTTTCCATGGCACAATTTTGTCACCTCTAATGCCCTTTTTAATGATCAATCCATAATGATTGCATAATCACTTTCCCTTCTTCGACAGTCAGCCCAGGACTCTCGTTTGAATGTGCATGTATTAACTCTTTAAGGACAACACGTGACATATCACTCTAATCTAGTCTCCTCCCTTCCCTCCATCTTCCCCTCCATTCGTCATCTTCCACCAATTGTGTGGCGGTTCCTCCGCTCCCGCCAGGTGCTGCTCAAGGGCTACGGGGTACACTTGAGGAGCCTGTGTCGCAAGAACGGCGACGACTACGACCTGGAGGACTTTGTGAACATCTCAAACGCCCAGTTGGCCGCGATGATCCAGGAGATGATCTGCAGGACCCCCGACAAGTGGCTGGACGTGATCGAGGATCGCTTCACGAACAGCCTGGACCTCCTGAAACTCCTCCGCGTAAGCCCTGGGCTTTTCAAGCCTCTTAAATGCCACCCACAGGGCTGTTTATTCTGTGTTTGTGTTTAGAAGTTGCATGCATGTGGTTATATAAGAATGTCCAGTGATACCACGGTTATCACAGTGACACGAGTTATAAGCGGATATATTTTAGCCATGTCACGTGGGTGGAGGGGGGGGGGGGGGGGGGGGGGGCATAATTGAACTGAACCGATTGAACTGGCGAATCGGAGTCGACTTGGACAATTCTGAGTTGGGTACAGCCCTAGTTTCAGTGGGACCTATGGGGCCTCTTACCTGGCTCTTTAGGGTCCCTATAGCCCCTGGCTATATCATGTCTAGATCATCATATATTATGTCAGCCCTGGTGTGTTGGCATAGTATTTGATATTTCTATGGTATTTGAAAGAAGTGCTTCTTATTGGCCTAATGTGTTTTTAATTAATTTGGGATGAAGTTCGACCCCTTGTTCAATGGCTGTTTATCTGATCTGCACCCAAAGGCTAACGTGACCTTTAATGGATAAACTTTGTTGTTATCCCTTACTCTTATCTTGGGCTCTGGCTCCGTTGTTGACTAGCTAGGGGATTTTACATGTTTCAAAATGTGTTGTACTTCTGCAGTCCAGTTCAGAGCTCCTTCAGGTCAACCGTTAAACGTCCCTTAAAGGTGAACCACAATGTTCAGTGGTAGAAGTTGAAGTAACTATTAATCATAACCATGGCTTCATTCATGTAATGTAACCCATGGGTTTTAGATACATCGTGTATCATACCTGAACTGTCTACTGGGACATACCTTCCCACTGTCCTGGTGAAGCAATGCATTATGAGAATAGTTATCTTTTATGAACAGTGTGTGTGTGTGTGTGTGTGTGTGTGTGTGTGTGTGTGTGTGTGTGTGTGTGTGTGTGTGTGTGTGTGTGTGTGTGTGTGTGAGTTCAGGCCAGGCTATGTGTGTGGGATCGGGCAAGGCCAAGGGCAAGGGCTGTGGGCGGGGGGGGGGGGGGGGGGGGAGGGGGGCATGCATGCTACGACATGTAGCTGTGTCAGAGCTTCCTGCTCCCAGCTTTAGTAGCCCCGGGGCATGTTTGATCGCTGTTGCACGCCCCCGTCTCAACCAGGGAGGCCCTGCCCTTTTGTCTCCACCTTTCAGAGAAATTATAGTGTTTCTCTCTCCACTCGCAGAACCCTGTCACCCCCTTATTTCTCTTTCTCTCTTTCTTTCTGTCTGTCTGTCTCTCTCTGTCTGTCTCTCTCTCTGTCTGTCTGTCTGTCTCTCTCTGTCTGTCTGTCTGTCTCTGTCTCTGTCTGTCCCTCTCCCCCCTCTCTGTCCCTCTCCCCCCTCTCTCTGTCTCTCTCCCCCCTCTCTCTCCCCCCTCTCTCTGTCCCTCTCCCCCCTCTCTGTCCCTCTCCCCCTCTCTCTGTCCCTCTCCCCCCTCTCTCTGTCCCTCTCCCCCTCTCTCTCTCTCCCCCCTCTCTCTGTCCCTCTCCCCCCTCTCTCTGTCCCTCTCCCCCCTCTCTCTGTCCCTCTCCCCCCTCCCTCTCCCCCCTCTCTCTGTCCCTCTCCCCCCTCTCTCTCCCCCCTCTCTCTGTCCCTCTCCCCCCTCTCTCTGCTGGAGCGAATAACAGCCATCCGTTACAGTGAACCGGTCCAGATGCCTTTCACCGTTAAAACTTAAGCTGGTGTACTACAAGGAAAATACATGTTGAGAGAATAATGGTTAACACCTCCTTCCATTTATTCCCTGGTAAGCCTTTGTGTGGCTTCCAGCTCAGGACAGAGTGTTTCTAGTGCAATGTGATCTATCTAGGCATGTTCAGTTTCATTCATGGTAATTCCTGATCCAGTTCCATTTTTGCGTCACTTTTACAGCTTTATGGCAATGTGTCAAGGTCCTGCTGTTGCTGGTCACGGACCCTGGGCATGGTTATCATTATTATTACCCCTACTAAATGTAAATGGTATCAAAGTGCCAATCGACTAAGAGTGGTTTGGGGCAAAGTCTTAAATTGACCGCTGCATTCTGGGTCAGCAGTGTTGTACATGCTCTTGTGTTTCCACAAGGAATTTTTAAATGCCTTATTCCAACATGAAACACACATGTGGAAGAATGTTTTCGCATTCCATGGAATAGTTGTGTGGGTTTCCTTTAGATTTGGAGACCAGCTGTTTGTGAGGCTTGCAAAATAAACGTTTGTCAAATTACGATCTGCTCCATCTGTTGTGTTGCTTCTAGTTTTTGTTTTGTTTTTGAACCACAACGTGAACTAACCTCCTAAAACATTTCCTTTCCCTTTTTCCTTTCTTTGATTGTTTACAGTGGGATGTTAAATCTGACCCCATGGCCGTCCGACAGGTTGTCATGGCGACCAACAACCTCCTGGAAAGCATGGGCTCCCTAGCAGTCGAGGTAGGCACCACTCCCATCAGCCCCTGTTGTTTTTACAGGAAGTCGAAGAACAACAAAAAAAGGGCTTCCGTTTGACAGCAAGTCTAGTCGGAGGGACAACTTCAGACACTGTTGTTTTCTTTTCTTCTCTTCATTTATGCAGACATATTATTATTTTTGTTTGTTTGTAAAACGTGGGTGTGGCCGTCAGTAATTCCAATTCCCCGGCTTAGTGACCTTAAACCAATGGGATGCTTATAGCTCGGCTGCTGGTATTATACACTGGACTCCTTTTGATGTCCTGTAAGTTCTGCAGTACAATGCCCCCCCCCCCCCGCAAGGTTTCCGTTCTAGAGCCATTTCCTTTTCTCGACCTAGCAACAAGCGGACAGATACTCTTTTTAGACCACCGCTCTTTTTAATCCGTGATGGGATCACAACGACAGACCCCTGTTCCAACCGGTCATTCTCCCCTCGTGATGGCAACAAAACTCCAGATGGAGGGTGACCGCTGACCTCTTTCATGTCTTGGTCATCACTTCTGTATGAAAGTCGAGTATGGAGAACCGATGGAGAGCCAAACCCCAACACCGCCTGTTGGTTTGCACTAGATGACTCCCTATTTATGTTAAACACATGCTATTGCATGCAAACCTGTGGAGAAAGCGTTGGTGCGACATGCCTTTTCTGAAACTGATAAAGGCGAGGTCAGGGGGTTCGGTTCTCCTCTATCCAACGAGTTCTGGCCTCTGGCACTGCAGTCATTAGGAAGCTAATCCCTGGCATTTAAACACACCGTTCTCTAAGAACTCTGTCTGAATTTACAGCAGCTTCTTAGAAGCCTGTTGTACTGCTGTTCTGTAGCCATTACCGCTTCAGTCGTTGGTTGTTAGCTAGCCAACAGCGGCTAGCGAACCGCTGGCATGTTGTGGGTTGGAAGAGGCAGGGCGCCTGTTGATTGGTGGAGACTAGTGATGTGCACCGCGAGACAACTCATGGTTGGGTGAGGAGTGAAAGGCCCGTTCTGTCTGCCTGGCACGGCGTGTAAAGACATCGAGTCTCTCTTGTGTCCTCATTGAGGATCCCTTTTTTATTTACTGAAAGAGATGTACTGCTGAGCACAGCTGAACAAAGAGAACAGGCTTAAACTAAACAAGCTAGCCAGACGTTTATGCTGGGCCAGAGCAGCACTGGTGCTAGCTCCGTTGGCCATCTCCAGGAGGTGAATGCTTTTCTCCCAGTCAAGAACAATAAACATGTAGCTTTCAGCATGTCTGTTAGGATGGATGTTGGCTGTCCTGGAAAGATTATGTTTGTTCCTCCTTTTGAGATCATGAGTGGAGAAACACTTCTCCGTTTTCTCTGGCCTGCTCTAAATCTAGCCTACAACTTTCTAGTGCTAAATAAATCCGAAATGTAATGTTCGCTGTTTGTAAAACCTGCTTGTGAATTGTTGCAGATTCCAACCAGTTTCATTTTAAACCATTGGTCATAACTCTTTCATTTGAACACAACTACATCATAAATCTCGGGAACGTCACGCTTTTTTAAAAACTGCACAGTGTAGGATAAACAACATATTTTGTTTTGAAACATCTAAGGGGAGGGCCTAATGCATTTCCAAACACACAACACACCCACTGGTCACACCCACACGCTGCAATAGCCTGCGGGCCTAAGGAGCTAAATGGAAGCTAAATGTGTCTGTGAAGACATCTGGAGGCACGGGATGTACCAAACGGACATATTTTACATCAAGCACTTTGGGGAAGTAGACTAGGGGGGAGTCGCCTATCTTCCCTCCCCTCTCTCCCCCATTGTTCCCCATCAATGTCTGAGCTACAAACATATTACCGTCACCAAAACACCTTTATGGAAGGCATTTAGTAAGGACACCTATTTAGTATGCATTTCCCAGAGCGACACTGAAAACCTAATCAGGTGTGTGTGTGTGTGTGTGTGTGTGTGTGTGTGTGTGTGTGTGTGTGTGTGTGTGTGTGTGTGTGTGTGTGTGTGTGTGTGTGTGTGTGTGTGTGTGTGTGTGTGTGTGTGTGTGTGTGTGTGTGTGTGTGTGTGTGTGACCTGAAAGAAAAGGTGTGTGTGTTTTGTTATTATTGAACACACTGGGTTTGTCCTGTCCTTGTCTTGGGCTGTTAAAGTGGTGGAAGAAACCACTTTGAACAGTCTGTTGACACGCTAGCTAGCATGGTGCTCTGCTACGAAGGGTTAGAGGGTTGAACTCTGAACTCTAAGCTCTGCAGCACTGTGACTATGTGACTGAAGGGGGGAAGCAAGTTTGTTGTCGTCTTAGGTTCGGCATTTAACCTCCTCCCAGATAATGCCAGTTCACGTGAATGTCTTTACAGCTTTTTCATCATAAGTAAATAAATGCTTGCAAGGCAGCATAATCTAATCTTTTTTTTTTTTTTTTGTGGTTTAAGAAAACGCCACAGCAAGCCATAAAAAAGGCCAACAATCTGCATTTCTGCACCAGTGAGTGTTTTAATTCACTCACGTATTGATAGTCATATACTCTTCTCTGGACCACAGAGAGATAGGGGAGCGAATTGTCCTCAAAGAGGGAATACACTTTCCCAAACAAAGGGGTGCTTGTTTGATGTACGACGTACCACTGTACATCATACGCATCAGACGCATTACAGAGGACATGTTTCAACACAAGACACTCACCACGTACCCGCTTGTGTCCCATACAGAGACAATCCGGAATACCTTTGCGCTGCCTTTAATATTTGCCTTTCCTGTTTGTTTGCATGGTGTTGGGAATAGTAAATAGTTTGTCAGCAGACCGTTTGAGATGCCAGATGGCTCTTGTGTGCGTAACAGCAGGGACCACATCTCTAATTCAGTTTCACTGAAGGACGAAGGGTTTCTACTGTTTTGGCGCAAGCTTTCCATTGGTTAAATGTGGAAATAAAACCATGTTTTCAAAGTGTATTTCGATTTGGCAGTCTTCAAATATGAACTGTTCTATTACTCATGAAGGTTTCTCTTGGTGTATAATCTATGGTGTAATTATTTTACAACAAAAAGTTGCATTTGTCATTGTGTCATGTCTATTAGTTTCTTGAATGTACAAAGAAAATATTTTCCTTTTGCACTTTGTTTATAGCCATAACCTAGTATAATAAATAAAAGCTTGATTCATGACTATTCAACAAACAAACAGAATTAAAACAAAAATGAGCGGAATCGAGCACAGAATTTGACCGGTAGACGATTCCTCCCTCTCACTTCCTGATCTCATCCCTCTTCTTCCTCTCCTCCTCCTCTTCTTCTTCCTCCTCCCCCTCCCCCAGCTGGCCAGCATGAAGAGCTGGAGCGACCTGCGCAGCGAGATCATCTTCCTGATGCACAACGCCACGTCCTCGCCCAGCGCCATGTACCAGGCGGTGTCGCGCATCGTCTGCGGGCACCCGGAGGGGGGAGGCCTGCAGATCAAGTCCCTCAACTGGTACGAGGACAGCAACTACAAGGCCCTGTTCGGGAACCACAACAGCACCGAGGACGACATGGCCGCCGCCTACGACAACACGTCCAGTAAGCTTCACCGGATTTTCAAATGAAGGGTTGTTGTTGTTAGAACAAAGTCCTGTTATTATAGTATTGTATTTAAAGTTTGATCTTTTTATTGTGACAAAGCTGAGGGCATGATTTGAAGCGATTCGTGCTTGACATGTTCGTATGTGTATAAAGTGTGTGTTGTTGACATTGTGTCACTTATATTGAAATATAAACATTAGTATAATTCCTGCCTAGCCCTTGTTGACAATGTTTCCAGGTCTTCTGAATTCTGTATTTCTTTTTTTAATCTTTATTTTTCCGTATCTCTTACTAAATGTTTTCCCATCATGCACCTGTGGTTCCCCCCCCCCCCCCCCCCCCCCAGCTCCCTTCTGTAACAACCTGATGAGGAGCATGGACTCGAACCCCATGTCCAGGATGATGTGGCAGGCCGTCAAACCCCTGCTGATGGGGAAGATCCTGTACACGCCCCACACCCCCGCCACCGAGAAGATCATCCACGAGGTACCCCTGAGCTCCACTTAGAGATATTAATAAAGGCCTGTATGGAGATATTGGCTATAGGAGGGTTTGAATCCTGTGAAGTTCAAGGC
Source organism: Lota lota (assembly GCA_026745465.1). Classification (NCBI taxonomy): domain Eukaryota; kingdom Metazoa; phylum Chordata; class Actinopteri; order Gadiformes; family Lotidae; genus Lota; species Lota lota. The sequence goes on along the minus strand of JACYXH010000425.1, from coordinate 3,618,956 downwards.
AACCATCTTGGTTATTCTAGAATGTTTGGTCAAGAAGTACCAAGTACCAGCACCAAGATGGCGGCTTGGGCTGCGTGTGACATCATATGAAGCCCTCTTATTGACTGGGTTTCTGGTCCCTGCAGGTGAACAGAACCTTTCAGGAGCTGGGTGTGTTCCGGGACCTTGGAGGCATGTGGGAGGAGATGAGGCCCAAAGTGTGGACCTTCCTGGAGAACGGCAAGGAGATGAACTTCCTGCGGGTAGGACAGCTTCTCCTCCATCATCCTACATCTGTTGCCTCCAGCAACGTGATTGGTCGTAACAAATAAAGCGAAAGAAAGTGAAGGGCCCCGTTCACCTAGATTTGAACAAGTCGGCTATCAGATCGGAGTTTATTAAACTTGATTTGTGAGAATACCCCAGGTTTAAATCTAATCGCAGCAACAACACCACCTCTGGTGAAACACTGAATATTTTCAAACGGCTTTTTAAAAAATGTGTTTCAAATGAGTGCCAAGTGATATGCCCCCTACCACACAACATTACGGCCAGTGGTAACGTGTTACCGTTGTAGTTCTATTAGGGAGTCCTTAAGGTCATATTTAAACCGTTTCCCTCCCTTCCAGACCCTGCTCAGACACAACGCCACCGCTAGCATCTTCCAAGAGCACCTGTCCCACACGGACTGGACGGCCGCCGACGTCTCGGAGTTCCTGGTCCGGAAGGCGGATGACACGCGCCCCCCCGGCAGCGTCCTCACCTGGCGAGACATCTTCAACGAGACGGACGACGCCATCAAGAGCATCTCTCGCTTCATGGAGGTCAGTGTCCCCTCGCACAATCTGTGCCACTACTGGTTCAGCTGTTCCACTCCCAGCCGGAAGGTTCTGGGTGGGAATACCCCTCCTACCAATGTCCCCAGTCTCGCTCTAGGCATACCTACCTTCTCGTTAATGACATGTATCTGAAAAGAACAGATTACTGGATAAAAGGGTCGGCTAAATGTAATGTATGGCAAAGAGAGTGGTTTCAGTGCTGTGGAGATCCGTAGGTTTTTCCTTCTGGCGGCTGGCATCAACACTGAGCAAAGCAAACTCACATTAGGGAAATGATTATACTTTTTTGTGTGCACCGTAGCAACTGTAACTTGTTATTTCTGGCTAGTACAGAGTGGACACAGTAAATGTCCCAATCCTCTGTTGAGATCTTTCCCTGTATCACAACAACAGTCTCGAAGGTCTTCCTTGGCTCATTGTCTGTTAGAACCCCCTCCTACTCGATGTGCAAGAAAAAACGGCCAGAAATTAAGCCGTTTCTTTATTTTCTTCCCCTTTTTCTTTGTCCTTCTGGCTCTCTGTGTCCTCACTCACTCACTCAGACTACACACAGACTGTGTAGTCACTGCAGTGTACTGATCAAATAATATCCTACCATCTCAGGCTAGACCAAAACTCCTACTCAGAATCCTCTTTCTTCTCCACCCCTTTGCACGCACCCATGCATCACACACACCCTATAATGACTTCACTTAACCCCGTAAAACAGGAAATAACCCCTCTGAAAGGGCTTATTTTTGGCATGGAAAACATGCGTTTAAATTACAGAAGCTCATAAAAATAATAAAAAAGAAGTTTAAACAGTCAAAAAGTCAAGTCTGGTCAATTTTATTTGTATAGCCCTTAATCACAGTTACAGTCTCAAAGGGCTTTAGAGGCCATATATTTATGAATCAAATTGTGTATGTGTGTGTCACCTGCGGCTCTGGTTCTAAGGGGTCTCTGTCCTGTCAGGACCCCGTCCTGACCCAAGGGGAAAAAACAAAGCTGTGGTCCCCCTCGAAACAAGTTGGTTTATGGGACCCCCGTTTTGTGAGGACATGGTGGTTCTCACAAACACCTAAAGTGTGTGTGTGTATACCACAGTGTGTGAACCTGGACAAGCTTGAGGCAGTGGAGACAGAGGAGAAGATGATAGACCAGTCCATGGTGCTGCTGGAGGACAGGAAGTTCTGGGCGGGCATTGTGTTCCCGGACATCGACACCAACAGTTCTGAGCTGCCACCAAAAGTCAACTACAAGATCCGCATGGACATCGACAATGTGGAACGCACCAACAAAATCAAGGACGCGTAAGGGACCTCTTTATATCTTCATCGCTAGGAGAGGGTGCACATAAACATATGCATTTAACTCTGCTGAAAGGGTCTCAAATCAACATTGCTTGATTTAATATATCATCAATTTATCCTCCAAAGAAATGGAAAGGGAAAAGATTAGTTGTATAACACAATTGAAGTTCCAGACAAATCTAGTCTCTTATTCCCCAAATGTTTCCATTTCAATTCATTATTATTATTCTGTTCAATTCATATCCAGAGGTTGATTTTCCCCCTTAGTTCTTATTCCAGCGATTTATAATTACAACCCCTATATCTCTCTCATGTTACTCAAACCTCTCTTGATCTCATCCCGATCCTCTCACTTGTTCTCCTCCCCTCGCTCTCTTGCTCTTTTTCTCATGTTAACCTGAAGATGTCTCTTTTTCTCATGTTAACCTGAAGATGTCTCTCTCTCTCTCATGGTAACCTATAGCTCTCTCTCTCGGTCTCGTGAACCTAAAGCTCTTGCTCTCTCTCATGTTAACCTTAATCTCTCTCTCTCTCTCATGTTAACCTTAATATCTCTATCTCTCTCTCATGTTAACCTTAATCTCTCTCTCTGTGTCTCTGTGTAGCTACTGGGACCCCGGTCCCCGTGCGGACCCCTTTGAGGACATGCGCTACGTGTGGGGCGGGTTCTCCTACCTGCAGGACGTCATCGAGCAGAGCATCGTGCGGGCGATCACGGGCACCAAGGAGAAGACGGGCGTGTACATCCAGCAGATGCCCTACCCCTGCTACGTGGACGACATGTAAGACCAGAGAGCATCTGTGTGCATCCGTGGCGGTCATGCTAGCAATGCTAATAATAACCAGGAGGTTCTATATACTTTATTGAAACACGACAACAAGTCAAACACATCACACTCTTTACTCTTGATGGAAAATAATGTAAAGTCAGTGTCCCATCCCATCAACATTTCAGAGTTTCAAGTGGTTTTGTGAGCTGATATGTATTCCCAGCATCATGTCCTCTGGCACATTAATTTCACCACACCACAAACTCTCTTGTTCTCAGAATCCAACTGAGCTTCGAGAACACTCATTGCTACATCCCACACACTTCCTTGTGTTGTATTCCTTCTTTCCTCTGTCTCTCTCCCTCTCTCTCTCCTCCCCATCTTTGTTTTTCTCATCCTCTTGTACCCGCTCCCTCTCACTCATGTTGTCACCCTTCGTCTCTCGTTCTCTCTTGGTATCTCTCACTCTCTCACACATGTCCTCTTTTCCTCTCTCTCTCTCTCTCTCTCTCTCTCTCTCTCTCTCTTGTCCCCTCTCTCATTTATGTTCTCATTCTCACCCTCCCTCGATCTCAATCATTCATTCATTCATTCATTCATTCATGTTGTCGCCGCCCAGCTTCCTGCGTGTGATCAGTCGCTCCATGCCCCTCTTCATGACGCTGGCCTGGATGTACTCGGTGGCCATCATCATCAAGAGCGTGGTGTATGAGAAGGAGGCGCGGCTCAAGGAGACCATGCGGATCATGGGGCTGGACAACGGCATCCTGTGGCTCAGCTGGTTCATCAGCAGCCTCATCCCCCTGCTGGTCAGCGCCGCCCTGCTGGTGGTCCTGCTCAAGGTAGTGCATGCAGTCACAAAGAGACCATTACAATTGGACTAACGAAGAAAAGCTTATTTTTTTATTTTTTTATAGAGGTGCAGCATAACACACGCACGCACGCACGCACGCACGCACGCAAGCAGCGGATAGCTACTCATGCTCACTCTGTCATCCCTCCGCAGAAAGGGAACCTGCTGCCCTACAGTGACCCCGGGGTGGTCTTCCTCTTCCTGGGGTCGTTCGCCGTGGTAACCATCATGCAGTGCTTCCTGATCAGCACGGTGTTTGCGCGCGCTAACCTGGCGGCGGCGTGCGGAGGCATCATCTACTTCACGCTCTACCTGCCCTACGTGCTCTGCGTCGCCTGGCAGGACCACATTGGCTTCGGCGCCAAAGTGTTCGCTGTAAGTGTTTGCTGGCGTGGTTGTTGTTGTTGTTGTTGTTGTTGTTGTTGTTGTTGTTGTTCTGGAGCTTTTATTGTAAGTGACATGCGATCGGTAGATTGTTTTTTTTGCGGTGTTCAAACAATACAGCAGTAAAGAAGAGAATGGTAAAGGAAAATGCAAATGACAAAATAGAACGGATGATTATATGGTCAACATCAATAGAAACCCAAATGGAGAACAAATGTGTATATGTATAATAAAAAGCTGATGGCTAAATACAAATACAATGGATCATTATATATTATATATAAAAAGAAATGCAAACAGAATGGATGCTTATATATTAATAATGCAAACCAAGAATTAATACAATTACTGAAATAGGCCTCAATAAACTATGAAAGTAAAAAGTATATGTTGACATGTGGGGTGTGCGTGGGTGGGTGTGTGTGTGTGTGTGCAGAGCCTGCTGTCCCCGGTGGCGTTTGGCTTCGGCTGCGAGTACTTTGCCCTGTTTGAGGAGCAGGGGGTGGGCATCCAGTGGTCCAACCTGGTGGCCAGCCCCCTGGAGCAGGACGACTTCAGCCTCACCACCGCCCTGGTCCTCATGTACTTCGACTCGTTCCTCTACGGGGTGATGACCTGGTACATCGAGGCCGTCTTCCCCGGTAAGGACATCTCATTATCTGTTGTTGCAAAGATTCAGCACAACCGCAGCCCGTTGCCTTTTGACCTTTTATATTTAATGTTTTATTATTGTATGGTGTATTGTGGTTTAATCTAATTCTACATCAATGTTGTCTCATTTGAATAAGAATAAATAGCACTGAAATTTAATGCAATTAAATGGTAACATTTTAGAAGATTATTACGGAAGATATATTTTCTAATGGGCTGCTTGCTGTCCTGTTGTATCATTATGTTTCAAATAAATGGCAGTGCATAATTAATAAATGGTTTAATTTGTTCACACATTACAGCATTTAGTTAAAATCACTAACAGATTCATGTGGGTTTGTGTTTTATATATGAAACACTTCCAGCAATCAATAACAATTTTGATTGGTGTCTTCAGGCCAGTACGGTATTCCTAGACCCTGGTTCTTCCTATTCACTAAGTCCTACTGGTTCGGAGAGGAGATGGGCACCACCACTAAAATCCCCCAGGGCTGCAAAGGAAACGCCGGAGGTAAGGCTGCACACGCCTCTTCTCTCCACCGTGTGGCAGTAGGGAGGCTATATTAATGATGATATATATATCCCCGTCTAGCGGTGTGCATTGAGGAGGAGCCGTCCCACCTGGAGCCGGGGGTGTACATTGAAAACCTGGTGAAGGTGTACCGCCACGGCAAGAAGCTGGCAGTGGACGGCCTCTCGTTGGGCTTCTACGAGGGCCAGATCACCTCCTTCCTGGGTCACAACGGAGCTGGCAAGACCACCACCATGTAAGTGATGGAGGACAGGGTTGCAGTGTAGCCCCAAAGCAGGGGGGTTTGAGGGGTCAGGGGTCATGTTAACTAATGGTTCCTATTTCTGGAACCTCTTTTGTTATACTTTGGTTTAGGTTGATGCTTTGGAGTTGACACATTCAAAGAGTACTGTTACTATTGCTACTAGTACAGAGAGTTTAGTACTGATAATGTCCAGTAACAAATCTCACCACAAAGTGTTTTGTATGCTTGGAATGTAATGAAGTTCTGAATATGAGACTGATTCAAGCTAGCGGTTAATGATAACATTCTCGCCTCCGTAGGTCTATCCTGACCGGTCTGTTTCCTCCAACCTCTGGCACGGCCTATATTATGGGCAAAGACATCCGTACAGAGCTCAGTGCCATCAGACAGAGTCTGGGCGTCTGCCCACAACACAACGTCCTCTTCAGCATGTAAGTACCATCAGACTCTACCCTGACCTAGCTTAGATCTCCCATAATCCTCCACTCCGAGGCGGCTTGAATCTGCCACAATCCTCCACTCTGAGCTAGCCCCAACCCAAGCTGGCTTACATCTCCTTCCCGTAACCCACTATCCTGAGCTAGCTAGACCTTATCTTGCTCCAAATGGCGCATCAAATGAATTCTCCTGGTTTAAGCACCTCACAGTTCTGGAAATTTTAGCCAGACTCATTCATGTAGCTCAACGATCATCGTCTTGACAATTGATGCCCCTGACCACGATGTGGTTCTCCCAGGCTGACGGTGGAGGAGCACATCTGGTTCTACGGCCGTCTCAAGGGTCTGACGGAGGAGCAGGTGAAGGTCGAGATCGAGCAGATCCTCAAGGACACGGGTCTGCCCCACAAACGCAAGTCCCCGACCCGCACTCTGTCGGGGGGCATGCAGAGGAAGCTGTCGGTGGCCCTGGCGTTTGTCGGGGGGTCGAAGGTCGTCATCCTGGACGAGCCCACGGCCGGAGTGGACCCATACGCCCGCAGAGGGATCTGGGATCTGCTGCTCAACTACAGACAAGGTTGGTGGAACTCTTCTCTGGTCTCATTAGGACAACCGAATGGGCCGTAGGGAACCAACCGTTGATAAGGAAATGGCGTCTGGGATCTTGCCTTGTTAACGTTGTCATTTAGTAGACTCCTTTATCCAAAGGGAAATGCAGTGATTGTACATGCAGGTCATTAAAGGAGTAGGTAGGGCTTGGGTATCTCGCTCTAAGGTCGCAACAGGTAAAGTGTGGACATTGGGGTCGGAACCCAGTTTGGCCTCAAGTCAAACAACGAGACCATCGTGTTCCCCGCAATGTTACTCAATCCAATTGGTCCAGTAAAGACGTCAGGATTGGCCTCTTTGACACTGCTCGGCTCCTCCCCCTCCCTCTCAGGCCGGACCATCATCCTGTCCACGCACCACATGGACGAGGCGGACATCCTGGGCGACCGCATCGCCATCATCTCCCACGGGAAGCTGTGCTGCGTGGGCTCCTCGCTGTTCCTGAAGAACCAGCTGGGCACCGGCTACTACCTGACCCTGGTCAAGAGGGAGCCGGAAGCTTCCCTCGCCTCCTGCCGCAACTCCTCCAGCACAGTGTCCTTCACCAAGAAGGTAAACGTCTGCAGCAGCAAGCGCATCACCTGCTGGCTAAACGTGGTATTACTACTGCCGTTGTCCTTTTGGTCTGACGATGGCAGAATACAAGTTATCTAACCCATTTTATGGTAGTATAATAATTGTTATTACTTTGATAGTTGAATAACTGTGCCAGGACTTTAATATCGTTGGATATTTCAAGTGTTTATGTATTAATTTCTTTGATATGAACTTGTTTTGTCTCTTTTACTCTCTCTCCGTCTGTCTGTCTGTCTGTCTGTCTCATGTCCAGGAGGAAGAGTGTGCATCTGTCAGTAGTTCTGATGCAGGTCTTGGCAGTGAGAATGAGAGCGAGGCAGCCACCATGGGTAAACATCTCCCACCAAGCATTTGTTGTTTATTGCACTAGTCAAGGATGGTTAGTAAAAGAAAAAGCAGATTATAATTCGATTATATCGGCTGTGCGTCTTGGGTCTCTTGGACCACGTCTGCTTAGTTTCGTCAACCTACTGTAATTGATTGTTAAGGAAGAAAAAAGAAAAACCTGACCCCCCCTCCTCCCCCCAGAGAACGGACCGGCCGCCTCCATATGCCCCTTCATCGCCCCGGACGTGGCCCACATCTCCAGCCTGATCTTGGGCCACGTCCCGGCGGCGCGCCTGGTAGAGGACCTGGGCCACGAGCTGACCTACGTGCTGCCCTACAGCGCGGCCAAGGGCGGGGCCTTCGTGCCCCTCTTCGAAGACCTGGACCACCGGCTGGCCGACCTGGGCATCTCCAGCTACGGGGTCTCCGACACCACCCTGGAGGAGGTGAGAGGGCAGCAGGGCTGAACGTGGCAATGAAATGCAATCTCTCCTCTCTTGTAATGCATCACTCGGAACACTCTTTAAAAAGCTTTTTAACATCTATCTCTTCTGTCCCTTTTTCGGATTCCTCATTTGGAAATGTTTTATGGGACATTTCAGCAGTTTATTACGGATTCTCTGCAGGGACGATTTGGTGAATGCATGTCTTGGAGAAATCTTCCTCATAATTACAGAGGACAATGTAGATCTTCTTTCTTTAACTGAGGTCTTTTGCTGTTCTGTAGATTTTCCTGAAAGTGGCCGAAGATAACGGCGTCGACATTGAAGTCCCCTCAGGTAACGTGTCCTGAAAAGGACCCCTGACCTCTGAACCCTGTGACCTTTCATTCCAACCCTAAAACATGCAGGTTACAGCTCGTCTGGCGCATCAATAAAACGTTGCTTGTGTAACTGCAAACATGGAGGACAGATGGAGAGGATGGACAGACAGACAGACAGAACATCAGCAGAAAAGAACAAACCCTAATGTGTGTAAAATATCCCATAACAAAGTGTGTGTGTGTGTGTGTGTGTGTGTGTGTGTGTGTGTGTGTGTGTGTGTGTGTGTGTGTGGTGTGTGTGGTGTGTGTGGTGTGTGTGGTGTGTGTGGTGTGTGTGGTGTGTGTGTGTGTGTGTGTGTAGATGGAACTCTGCCAGTGAAGCGAAGGCCACGAACACATGCCTTCGGTGGAGACCACCAGAGCTGTCTGAAGCCCCTCACTGAAGACGATTGCGAGGAAGGCAACGACTCAGAGGGAGACCCAGGTACACACACACACACACACTTAAGCCGCTTACGTTGATTCTGAGGGACGTGTACCAAACCATCCTGTTATGTCTCTGAAGGTGCCGATCCCCGTGAGACCGACTGGCTGCACTGCAGTCACGGTAAAGGATCCTACAAGGAGAAGGGCTGGACTCTGATGAAGCAGCAGTTCATAGCTCTGATCTGGAAGAGGTTCCTCTACGCCCGACGCTCCCGCAAAGGATTCTTCGCTCAGGTGAGGCTCACATTGGCTGGAGCCGCTGCTGTACAATTGAAGGGCTCCATGATTGGTCATTGTGGGGACATATCAAGGCTATGATTGGCTGCTGGGATAGAATGATTGGGCGGTTCTATGATTGGACATCCCTGAAGACCGACAGCGGAGCTGAGGTTGTCACAATCTCTCAGTATTGGCAGAGACATTCTTTAACTCTCTCAAATAAAAGTAAGGATTAGAATGAATCTAAAAAGATTACACATTTTAAAATTACATTAAAACGAGTTTAATTTATTTCTTTTGCACAAAAAGCTCTATAGCTCTAGGAGTCAGATTGATGATTGGGTCCATTAGAGCGAATTGGCTGTGGCTAAACATGAGTACTTGGATTGGTTTCTGACCTCTTCACCTCCTTGTAGATTGTCCTTCCTGCCGTGTTTGTCTGCATCGCTCTGGTGTTCAGCCTTATCGTCCCACCCTTCGGAAAGTATCCCAGCCTTGAGCTCCAGCCCTGGATGTACGAGGAGCAGGTCACCTTCATCAGGTACTCCACAACCCCTGACTCACTCACTCTCACTCCCAAACCTCTAACCCTAACCCTGTGTGTGTGTGTGTGTGTGTGTGTGTGTGTGTGTGTGTGTGTGTGTGTGTGTGTGTGTGTGTGTGTGTGTGTGTGTGTGTGTGTGTGTGTGTGTGTGTGTGTGTGTGTGTGTGTGTGTGTGTGTGTGTGTGTGTGTGTGTGTGTGTGTGGTGTATCTATTAATGAGGTTATGAATGTGTGAAAGGGTTATTCATTTATCTGTGTTCCGTCCCCAGTAACGACGCCCCCGATGATGTCACCATGAACAAGCTGCTCAGTGCTCTGATGGACTCGCCGGGATTGGGCACGCGCTGCATGGAAGGACATCCGATCCCGTAAGACCCCCCCCCCCCCCCCCCCCCCCCCCCAAATAACCCCCATTTCATCCGGTTGACTGGTAGAATGATGGGTCATTCCGCATGCACCTACCGTGAACCAGCTGAAGGCCGCCAGAGGAAATACACATTGGTCTCTCCCGCCTGAGCTTCACAATAAGGCGGTCAGCCCTAAACTGGACGATTTGTAAAACGGTCTAATCCCGTCTAATCCTAACCCCTCATATCCTCAAATGAAAGATCTAAACCATTTATCATAATAAACGGGACTGAGTCCATCCCGACGAAATGCTGACTCATTTCACCTTTTTCAAACTATGGACCCCTGTCATGATTGACCAACGGGCGCTCCTCTTCTCCCCCCTCTCCCCCCTCTCTCTCCAGCGGGACCCCCTGTACGATGGGAGACGAGGACTGGGCCGTCCCTGAGGTTCCTGAGAGTGTTCAAATGCTGTTCAGCGCCGCCAACTGGACCATGGACCACCCCTCCCCCGCCTGCAACTGCAGCTGCGACGGAAAGAAAAAGATGCTTCCGGAATGTCCCGCCGGAGCGGGAGGGCTGCCCCCACCAGAGGTAAACGCAATGCGCTGTCAGGACGTAGTTGGAGCCCGGACATATCAGGTCATAGCCTTATTCCAAATTCGTCAAGGTATATCCCTTACCCTTAATCATAGCCTTAACCTTAACTATCCGATCCCTTAATTGTCTAATTGAAGCATTATCCCAAACTCGTCAAGTCATAGCCTGATCGCCAACTCGTCAAGGTATAATCCTATCCCTACCTCAACTATCAAGCCATCATCTTAAAGCCTTATTCCTAAGTGATCCTGATCACTAATTTGTCTAGTCCTAGCCTTTCACCTAATCATAAGTCAAGTTTTGACCTCAACTGTCAAAGTCCTAACCTCCCTGGCCCTGAGCGTAGCCAACAGGTAATAGCCTGGACCTTGTTGTTGTGTGTGCAGATCAAAATCAGTGCTACAGACACGCTGCAGAACCTGACTGGCCGAAACATCTCAGATTACCTGGTGAAGACCTACGCTCAGATCATCGGAAAAAGGTTTGTAAACAACAACCATCATTCTTTATAAGCCCACTGGTACTGTTAAACACATTTCTAATAAACGAAAACACGGTGTAAATCGTCTAAATCCTTCTCCTTTCCTTTTTGTCTTTGAACAGTTTGAACAACAAAGTGTGGGTGAATGAATTCAGGTAGGTTTTCCAATTTCACCTTATTTGTTTTTGTTTCTTCCATCAAAAATACCTAGATTACTTCCTGTTTCATATTTCATGTTAAGGCGTGTGTTTTCTTTTCCTTTGTAGATATGGAGGCTTCTCATTGGGCGCCAGGAGCACTCAGGTTCTGCCTGCAGCCGATGAGGTGGACGATGCCATCAAGCGGGTCCGAAAGATCTTTGAACTGCAGAAGGTTTGTGTCAAACACTCTTGGGACAGTTTAAAACCTCATTGGTGGCTGAAGATCCAACCTGGAGTACAATGGCTCACATATACTCTTAACAGCGTCTGCATGACGATGTTTATTTCGTTTTCTGTCTGTTGCCACAGGGAACTGCAGCGGATCGGTTCCTGGGCAGCTTGTCCGGCTTCATCAATGGCCTGGACACCAAGAACAACGTGAAGGTAAGAAGACCTTTAGTCAGACCACACTTTGGGCCTTTGAAGACCCTTTGAAAACGTAGCTTGTGCTTAAGGGCTTTGTCTCCTTCTCTTCCTCATCTCTCCTTCAATCTATTTTCCTACTGTTCTTTCCCACCTTCTCTTCTTTCTCCTCCTCCTCCTCCTCCTCCTCCTCCTCCTCCTCCTCCTCCTCCTCCTCCTCCTGCTGCTCTCAGATCTGGTTCAACAACAAGGGCTGGCACAGCATCGGGGCGTTCATCAATGTGATAAACAACGGCATCCTGCGCGCCAACCTGCCCCCCGGGGCAGACCCCAGCAAGTACGGCATCAGCGCCTTCAACCACCCTCTCAACCTGACCAAGGAGCAGCTGTCCCAGGTCGCACTGTGAGTACGCTTTGGGATGAACCGACTACAACCTTTTCGTTTTGTTTGAATCCAGGCATCTAATGCCTACCATTCCACCAAGTTTTTCCGATAGATGAACTATATAGAATATCGACAGAATATATTGTACGCCAGACTTGACTATAGACTACTTGACTGGACTATAACAGAATATTGTGGCTAGTTCACTAGCTCTCCTGGACTCCTTTTGTGTCTGACACCTCCTCCTCCTCCTCCTCCTCCTCCTCCTCCTCCTCCAGGGTGACCACCTCGGTGGACGTGCTGGTGTCCATCTGTGTGATCTTCGCCATGTCCTTCGTGCCGGCCAGCTTCGTGGTGTTCCTCATCCAGGAGCGTGTGACCAAGGCCAAGCACATGCAGTTCATCAGCGGCGTGCAGCCACTCCTCTACTGGGTGGCCAACTTTGCGTGGGACATGGTGAGTAGGAGTGGGGACGGAGGACTAAGGCCTGACAGGAAGTGGGGGGGTGGGGGCGGATGGGACGTGAGGGGAGGGGCAAGGGTTTGACTAAATCTGGTCTATACGATGTGACTCATTTAGTCTGTCACACACAGTGATACTTTCGGTCTTATACACACTCATTAATACACACATATTCAACCTCGGGTTTTTGGCCCAATTTTTGGTCAAACGCATTGTGCAAATTGTCTAACCCTTTAGTTCACTCTGAAACAGTTGTCTAGAAAACCACCAAATCTAAAAACAACCAGGACCACAAAATCCTAAATGTTATCGAAATGGATGACATAACCATAAATATGATTTGACCCTTGATGATATTGATTATGTAATTGTGCGGTGGACTATTACATTAACACGCTCCCTCCCTGTTTGTGTTCCACAGCTTAACTACATCGTCCCGGCAACCCTCGTCATCCTCATCTTCGTCTGCTTCCAACAGCAGGCCTACGTCTCCTCCACCAACCTGCCCGCACTGGCCCTTTTGCTGCTGCTCTACGGGTGAGGGATTCGAACCCACAACCCCCTGGCATACAAAGCGCTCCGTTATCTTGCTCCCCTTCCAGAGGGCAGAGGATTTTAGGTTCACCATGTGGAAATGTGGGGTTGGTCTAGGGAACCATCTGTTGTTTTAGAAAACGTCTTTGGTCGTTTGGTTTTGTTCCCTTCTTCCCCCTCCAAACAAACGAAAACCGGTTACAGTACCCTATGAGTTGCTCATGTATTGCATCTTTATGGATTTTATGCTGTCTGTATCCATGTTTGATTTCCCATTTTGTTTTAACGCTGATGATGAGAATTTCTCCTTACCGTTATCAGAGAGTGAGAAAATCACAACTTCCTCCCGAAACCCAACTGACTTCCTGTGTGTGTGTGTGTGTGTGTGTGTGTGTTGTCCCTCAGCTGGTCGATCACTCCGCTGATGTACCCGGCGTCGTTCTTCTTCACCATCCCCAGCACGGCCTACGTGGTCCTCACCAGCGTCAACATCCTCATCGGCATCAATGGCAGCATCTCCACCTTCGTCATGGAGCTGTTCGGGAACAACGTGAGTCAAAGCAACCGTCGTACAGCTAGGCTGGCACCGCCAGACGAATTCCAAACTGCAATTAGTCTGGAACCTCTCCGTTCATCTTCGATTTCCAAGGGGCGTCACCAACGAGCGCGGACCATAATGCCTCTGGATGCAATTGGATAGGCCTACAACCAATCATAGCAGCGAAACAGGTGACACAGCACTTGGCGATTTATTTATTTGACCAAGTCCTGTCGGAGGTACGGCAAAGACATCTTTCTTCTCAAGAAAGGGTTAAAGTGCAGTTGCTTGTTCTTCTGTAATGAAAATACACCGAGCAGTTTGTTTAATACTGTCTCGATAGCGGAATCAACAGACCAATCTACATCAGCGGCAGCCATCTTTGTTGTTGTTGAAACTACAAAGATGTTTAATCTTTGTTGTTTTATCCCGCCTCCTATTCGATTTATCCCGCCTCGTATTAGATAAACGGTTGTGATTGGTCGGTCTATCTCGTACCGGGTAGAAATCTTTTTTATGGGAGGGGAGCCAGACCTTATCTGCAGAGCAAATGAAACATGAGCTTGAGAGATTAGTTTGGTTCACAGGCTACCCTACGGCCAACAAAACACAAATAGGGCGTCTTTCATGGAGGCACGGTGTTCAAGTGTTCTGTCAACCTGTTTTTGTTCTGCAGGAGATCGGCGGGATCAACGACATCTTGAAGAACGTTCTGCTCATCTTCCCACACTTCTGCCTGGGAAGGGGCCTCATCGACATGGTGAAGAACCAGGCCATGGCCGACGCCCTGGAGCGATTCGGTGAGATTCATGATCCTATCTCTCTCAAAGGGTAGAGCATGGCATTATCACTGCCAAGGTTAGAGGTTTGATTCCCAGTGATTTGGAATTTAAAAGTGTTTATTTATATATTATAATGTTGATTAACCTATCCATAACAAATATATAATAATGCACAGGATATCCATATACCACGGGTAAACCAAGCTTACTAGTGGACTATTTTTTTTTCTTCAAGCAATTGAATACAGGAAGCCAATCCCAAAAATCTATAAATGTATGTACTTCTTAAACTGGTGTTTCAGCTTTGTATTGGGAGTGTTTTCTCAAATCGTTGTGTGGTGTCCAGGGGAGAACCGGTTGCGCTCCCCGTTGGAGTGGGACATGGTGGGGAAGAACCTGTTCGCCATGGCTGTGGAGGGGGCAGTCTTCTTCATCATCACCGTGCTCATCCAGTACCGCTTCTGCATCAAGCCCAGGTACTGGAACACACACACACACACACACACACACACACACACACACACACACACACACACACACACACACACACACACACACACACACACACACACACACACACACACACACACTAGGCGTTCACATCTTCACAAAACCTCCGGCAAATCACATGCTTCCAGTCTTTTCAAGGTGCCTCTCCAGTCCTTCCCCTTTCAAACCTTCCCTCTCTTGCTTTCAATGCTGGAACTATGACAACGGTCTAAGCTCACCCACCATGTTCTTGACCTCTCCCCATCCTTCAGGCCCATCAGCCACCTGAACAAGCTGACCCCTCTCGGGGAGGAAGATGAGGACGTAGCTCGTGAGAGGCAGAGGATCGTGAATGGCATGGGACAGGGAGACATCCTGGAGCTACGTCAGCTGACCAAGGTACAGGCTGCTCCTCATCCACCCTCTTCTCCTCCTCCCGTCTTCCCTCTATCCTCTTCCTCTACCCAAACACAGCCTTATCCACCCTTTCTCCTCATCAACACTCTTCTCCTCCTCCACCCCTCTCCTCCACCATCCCTCTCCTGCCCATCCAATTTATTTTGGCATCTCTGTAATTTTGCCTTTTCTTTTTTGGGGAGGCTTGACCTAAACTTGAGTCTTCAAACTACAGCGTTTTAATGTGGGTTGTGGGTTGTGTATTTCTGAGTGACCTGAACAAAGCGTGTTTGTGCAGGTGTACAAGAGGAAGCAGAAGCCAGCGGTGGACCGTCTGTGTGTCGGCATACCGCCTGGAGAGGTGAGCTGGATGGAGATAACAGGATTCAACACAACTTTGATTTAGTTCTTCATTTTAACATTGTTTCTGATGTTAATATGATGGTATGATGATGGACAATAATCATTTAGAATGTCATTTTAGAATGTATTTATCAGAGGACGGACGGTACTGTATTAATATTGCTCTCTGTCTCTCTCACTCTCAGTGTTTCGGCCTGCTGGGAGTGAACGGAGCAGGGAAGACCACCACCTTTAAGATGCTGACAGGAGACTCCCTGGTGACCAGTGGAGAGGCCTTCCTGGCTGGAAGGAGGTAAGCCCAGCCTCCCCTTTCCTCTTGCTATTGGGTTTGAACCTCCAACGTCCGCAGCGTGACCTGTAGGCCTGCTAGAGCAAGACTAACCCCTTACCTGCTCTCTCTGACGTGTATCTGAACTCGCTGCAAGTCTCTCTGGATAAAAGACATCTCTAGGTGCAAGGAGAATGTATACAAATGCCTTTTCAATTGATTCGTAGTTATACAAACACGGTTTATATAATTGGTATATAATTGTATACAAACATTACGATTAATATTTCCACGACAGTAATGCAATAAATAGTTTGTGTTCACTACAGTTCACAACCAGTGTGGGTACATCCTTTGTTCCTAGTTCTATCAACTTTACTCTATGTTTACCTGTGTGTGTGTGTGTGTGTGTGTGTGTGTGTGTGTGTGTGTGTGTGTGTGTGTGTGTGTGTGTGTGTGTGTGTGTGTGTGTGTGTGTGTGTGTGTGTGTGTGTGTGTGTGTGTGTGTGTGTGTGTGTGTGTGTGTGTGTGTGTGTGTGCGTGCGCGTGTGTTTTTAGTATCCTGAGGGAGATAGACGAGGTCCACCAGAACATGGGCTACTGTCCCCAGTTTGACGCCATCAACGACCTGCTGACCGGCAGGGAGCACCTGGAGTTCTACGCCATCTTGAGGGGGGTCCCCGAGAAGGAAGTCTGCGACGTGAGTCAATTTGATCCATTTGAATTTATTGTACTTGTGTTTTTTATTTTTAAGATGTTGCTTTGGTGCGTTGTGGGGTCCATGTTTTTAATGCATGTTTCCAAAGTCTCGTTTTGGTGCCATACATGTGTACGGGCGTTTCTGACCTGTTATGTTGGTGCGTTGTGGGGACCAGGTGGCAGAGTGGGGCATCAAGAAGCTGGGGCTGGTGAAGTACGTGGACAAGGCGGCAGGAAGCTACAGCGGGGGAAACATGAGGAAACTGTCCACCGCCATGGCTCTGATTGGTGGACCGCCTGTTGTCTTCCTGGTAGGCCCGCACGCACGCATGCCCCATTGCATTCAGGCACTTGAACACTCGCAAACAAAAGATCCGCCATTTTCTTCTCACACTCGTTCACGTAATCCCTTAATTTGGGGGACATCAATATACCTGTGAATCAAAACACAATCAGGCCAGCTATTGCATAAACAAGGCGATTTTAAAAAGGGTGCCAGTAGAAACTGGCTCAGTCTGGGTTTGTTTCCTGGTGGGAGAAAGGAGAGAGTTCTTTGAGAATTGAGAGTGAAAGGAGAAACACAACTGTAGATAAAAGCTCAGAACTCTGTGTCTCGTGCTCCCCCTTTGGGCTCCCCTCTCCCTGTGGTGCTGCTCCAGGACGAGCCCACCACAGGCATGGACCCCAAGGCCCGCCGCGCTCTCTGGAACTGCATCCACAGTGTCATCAAGGAGGGCCGATCGGTGGTGCTCACCTCACACAGGTAAGGACCCTCCACAACACACACACACACTGGCTCACTCAGTCTCACACACTCCGCGCAGGAAACGACACACACACACACGCACACCTTACACAAAGTGAGATTTCTCTGATATATTTAAATTAAAAACATTAAACCAAACTGACTGTTATCGTGTTTTCTGTTGTTATCTCTCAGCATGGAGGAGTGTGAGGCTCTGTGCACCAGAATGGCCATCATGGTGAACGGGAGGTTCCGCTGTCTGGGCAGCGTCCAGCACCTCAAGAACAGGTAAGCCGTTAATAGCTGTCAATACGTCCGTTTATCGACCACAAGCATTATTGTTGTTCCTCTGTGAGAAAGCTCCATTTTTCTTTCGGAATAGTGTCTACTCTTGATAATGTACAAATACAATTTAAAATCTTTGAACATACACAGGTTGATGGGTGTTTGTTTAGTTAAGATCATAAAACAACAAATTATTTACTTAAATAATGCATAAAATCTGGAATTAATTATAACGAGGTCTATGATCTATACATTGAAGTTGATGCTTTAATTAATATTTAGAGGCTTTTGTTTGATGGCTTCATGTGAGATTTGATCATCAATTCCTCAGTATACAATCAGTCTTTTCAACACTCTCCCTCCCTCCCTCCCTCCCTCCCTCCCTCTCTCTCTCTCCCCCCCCCTCCCCACCAGGTTTGGCGACGGCTACACCATTATCCTGCGTGTGACGGGGCCCGACCCCGACCTGGTGCCGGTCATGAAGTTCATCGAGAGCGAGTTGCCGGGCAGCACGCTGAAGGAGAGGCACCGCAACATGCTGCAGTACCAGCTGCCCTCCACCTCCACCTCCCTCGCACACATGTTCTCCATCCTGGCTCGCAACAAGGAGCTGCTGCAGATAGAGGACTACTCGGTCAGCCAGACCACCCTGGACCAGGTACATGGATAGACCTACCCATGCTTACTTAGAGACCATGGTGGACATCACTGGTCCCAGGTACATGGAGATGTACAGGTTTATAGAGTCTGTGGTGAATATTGCAGAGGATACGATCAAAACTCTGACCAAAGCAATGACACTTGGACCCAAAGTGATCCAACGCAGACCCCTGTGATCAAACCCCAATGCAGTCTAAACTGTCACGTTGGTATACTGAGTCCACTCTGACCCCATCTCTCTGCGTCTCACCACAGGTGTTTGTGAACTTCGCCAAGGACCAGAGTGACGACTACCATTCCAAAGACAGTTCGGTGAAACGGAAGGAGACGCTGATCAACATCCCCCACCTCTCCTCCGGGGGCGCCGCTGCAAACGCGGCGGCGGCGGCGGACGACAAGCTCCGAGAGTCCGTCATGTGAGACCCACCTGACGCCAGCAGAACCGAGCGCTGGCGGAGCGCGACCCCTGACCTGGACGCAGAGTTCGCCTGACCTGCTAAACCTCCAGTATTGTTTTTCGTTTAAAACGTTGTTGTTGAAAAAGTTGTTCCGTTCGTTGAACCGGACGCAACCCGTCCGAACTGGATCCAAGCAGACCCGAGCGGTCGATGCAAGACGATGCTAATGGTTCCCAGTGGAGTATCTGGGAGGCGGGCCTCTCGCTAGCTGTTGGCACCGCAGAGCGAGAGAGCAAGAGAGAGGGAGTTTTAAACTTGAATAACGGCAATAATCTTCAAGTGCTTTAGCCCAACACTGCTTGACGGTGATGCTCCTTCCCCTCTTTTATTTTTATCTGATTATTTTCCCCCTCCCTATTTTGTGTAATTGCGATCGGTGCCTGCCTATGATAACAACAATTCAGGATTTGTGTCGCACTTGTTGTGTGTTGAAGAATCAAAATAATTTCAATGGCCAAGGGCTAGAATGCAAATTTATCGTTAATTTTTAATGTTTTAATTTTAGTTTTTACAATGTTGCTTTTATTTATACATGATACCAGAACTGTGGGATTGTTTGTTTTATTTTGGCCTTTTTTTTTCCCTGTCCTGAAGTGGCATTGCTGTAAATGCTTCGTGTAGTACAGGGACTCTCGCTACAACAACACTCCCATCAACATGTGGAACGGACACTGTGCAACGTACTGTATCATTTGGGAAGGGGGGGGCGGGGCTTTTTGATGTTATAGCTTTTATAAGAAAAGACGAGAGAAAATAACAGATTTGTTTAAGTGTCTACATTTCACACCGTTTTCTATACCTCAACACATTATACACACACACACACAGAGTTAAGGGCTAGATATGTGAATGCTTCCATAGCACACTACAGTATTTTCATTGCCTTGACCACTATTGGGTGGGAGGGGGGAGGGGGGACTTTTTTTACTGTTGAGTTCCGATCCATTTCAAGATGTTTGATGTTTGCTGTAATTTAAAGTCGTTCTGGCTAGTATATCGCCCAGTGAAATAATTCATTTGGGTGAACATTTAAGATTTGGCATAAGCTAAGTGACTTACAATGAGACCAAAGTAAGGGTGCATCACTAAACTGTCCTTTGGGTTAAAGGTCAGGGTCATTTAGGGGTGTGGGGAGAATGAAGAGGAGACTGGAGGAGCCCCATGCTGAGCACTTTAATCATGGTGTCGATTGGAATCTTCTTTTTATTGCACTGAAATTTCCACAGATTACGTTTGTGATTGTTGGTCTTGTTTATCCTTATTTGTTCTTGATCAAAAAAAAGAGATCTGACTTAGAAAACGTTTTATATTTAATATCTGTTTATGTTGAAATGTATAAAGACAGGACTGTGAGGATAACTGTTACTGGCCCTGCACAAAATACAATAAATACAGAACAAATCTACCCCTCTGTCGATGGACTCTGGGAAGCTGTTGGAAGGGCCGTTGTTCTACATGCTAAGTGGTTCTAGGTTAAAAACCTAGAACCACGTCTGCATCCTGCAATGTGTGCTTTCAGAAGTGCTTCTGATCAAGGCCTAGATGGAATGGCTGGAACCTAAATAAAGCACAATGTTGAAGAGGCACATCATCAGGATTATCTGATGAACACTAAATCTACCCCAACCCAATACTGTCAAGGTAATCTGCCTTCCATTGGCCAAAGAGAGACCTCAAGTGTTCATAGTCCTCCACTATTGGCCAATTTAAAGACCAAGTGTGCGTAGTCCTCTGCTATTGGCCAGTTGGGAATTGGGAATGCTCAGGCAGAAAAAGGAAAATTCTTGCTAAAATAGTCTCTTTATTATTTTTCACATTTCATGTTATAAGGCTGATCAAAAATAATTATTGCATTTATTTAAGATTAGGGAAATGTTCTATGGTCACAATAGACAACATAATTCATGATTTGTAAACTGCTGCACATTTTAAATAGTATTATGACGTGTATTCATATAATTTGTTCATATTCATCACAATTGAATGAGCCAATCCACAATCTGTGGATAATCCCCATTTCAGATGATAAGAAAAATAAACACATTTTAAAATCGCAATCTTAAAAGAAATGCATCTGAATGGTTTCCAGACACGGATCGGGTGCTACTTGAGGGGCGAGAAGCTGCAGGGAAACATCAGCTTATTGCTTTGGGACTGTAGGTGGGCCACACTCTCCCTCACTGGAGAGCAAAATAAACGACACACACAACCAGGAAAAAGCATGATAGTTGAATGTTCAATTCAAAACACAGTTCAAACATTTTGTACATCGCAAAACAAAAACATTTAAACTATAAAATCAAGCCTAGGGGAAGCCCAAGTATTCCTGTTTAACACAGTATAAACCATTGTACTGCACTCTATATAACATTAGATGTAGCAGCGAGCGTGATTAGCACCTACCTGCAGCCACCACCCTGGCGTCCTCGTGGGCTTTATGGCGGACGGCGGCGCGATGGTCGGGACTCTCGTACCACCACAGAGCGTGAACTGACCACACAGGACGCAGCGATGAAGCAAATAGCAGAAAACAGATCGTTAGAGGTTACACTACCGATCAGTGTGGGTAAGAGAAGCATCTGGTCAATATTTGGCATTTATGGCAGAGTTCATGTGAAGGGTGACCTTGTGTCAGGATGAGACCTGGTTGGATTACTGTTCAACCACTTACAGGAAAACGAGAGTTGAGTTGTTGCAGGAAGAGAACGTAGGAAATGTGAGCGAGAGCTGGAGAGAAGAGGGATTGTTGTGTTGGATAGTTTAGCTTGGGAGAGTTGGGATTCTAATGACATTAGGGACATTTCCTGCAACAATGTGATTTCAGAGCAGGATTTATTTGGACATAATAACAAACAGACCAAGTGATCAAGTGAAAGGTAAAGAAAAAAGTGATGTTTCTCTTTAGGGATCCTTTCCATTGTTAGAATACAATCTGAGCCCGCCTGTGGCAGAAATAAGCACTTTTAGAGGACATACTTTGACGGGGTGCCATAGAATTACACTGAAGCATATTTTTTGTGGATTATGTCTGGAGCTTAATACTTCGCTTAATACTGGACCAATTTCAGACCCAAAATGATCAGAAATAGGGTCCAGGTTGCTGAGGTTTCCCTTCAAAAGTATGCTAGACAATTTCTTAAAGAAAAATTTTTGGTTATCGAATCTGGTCTCTGTGGCTGCTGTAGGCCTGTAATAAGCCCGTCCAATGATTTCATTCAGCCCCTATGAAATTACTGGATGGCTAACTTGAAGATAGGGCCGGGATTGTCTACCCTGGTAGTGTAGGCACTTTGAAGAAATCAGCCAGAGTCGGCTAGTAAGCTTGAAAGTATCCCAAAAATTGTCTAGCTGTTACTAAGAGATTGTGAACATAGGAGAACCCAGCAATGTGCCCTGTGGACTACCTTAACATAGTGGCCCAGACTTTAAAGAGATTTTTGTAAATCTGCAGCCATGATTTGATATAAATCATGGCTGCAGCACAGCTCACCTCTATTTAGTGGCCCGAAATCAGTGTGGAAGACCCCCACCAGGTGGCCGTGGCCGTAGCCAGGGGTTGCGCGGGCGAAAACCGCGGCATGGATTGCCTCGCCCCACATGGATGGGCGACCCGGCTGCATCTGGAAGGAGGTCAGCTCATACGCCCCTAAAGGTACGCCCATGGGAGAAAACAGAAACACACACGTAAACTTAATACATGACATTGACTAACATGACATTTTGTTGAACCAAGGTAAAAGGAAAAATATTCAATCAAACATTTGTGTTAGTGTGCTGTACTATAAACACAAACTACCATTGAATATACAGTTTATTACAGATGTGCCTCTTTTAGGCCTAGATTGTGTGTGTGTGTGTGTGTGTGTGTGTGTGCGTGTGTGTGCGTGTGTGTGCGCGTGTGTGTGTGTCAACTGGTACAAACGCCGCAACCTTCAACCTGATTTCGCCATGCAAACTGCGCTCTGTTGACGTAACCTTTGGCCTGCTTTTAGCTGGATATCGCCTCTAATAACAGTCTCTGAACAGGCTCACTATGCTGAGCCTTACACTTGACTATGGTGAAAGGTTGGGAGTATCTTATGACTACCGACTATCTTGGGATGCTGACAGGCCGTTTTGGTCCGAAAACATCCCGTTTCACTTCTTCAAAATAAGTTAAGTGATGTAATTTCTGTGCCACGGTAGAACATATGATAATAATGCAAGAGCAAAAAGGGAAATAGCCCTGGGAAAAGTTATGCAGAGTGTAAGATTAGTGTCAGATTATTATTATTATTTTTATTGAACTGAGGAATCCATTCACATGATTGAGCACTGTCTCCTGAACACGCGCAGATACACACACACACACACTCTCTCTAAAAAGGCACAATTGAGTGAAGCAGCTCTTCGTCTGTTGTTTCGTAAAGTAGTGAAATACTGTCAGCAGGTGGCTAAATGTAGACACAACTCACCGCCCTCCTTGGGTGGGCACTGGATCTTGCTCCAGGGGACCAGGTAGGTGACCTCGTTGTCCTGGGAGCTCAGCATGGGGATGGCTTTAGAGATGTACTCCCCGAGCCACTGGGGCTCCTGAGACAGAGCTGCCCGCACACCTGCCCGCTGAGAAAAACTGTCTGGGAAGCAAAATGACACAAAAACGACTTGTGTTGGTGGATAGAGTTCCTACTGACAGTGGTGAACAGGCCGTCCACAATGCACTTGTTCATATTAGAGTGATGTCAACATCACACCTGCTGGTGAAATAGGGGCCCTTCAAGCCCTGGAAATCTGGTGCTTCACGTGCACATGAACAATTCTAATATACTGAATAAGCCCTCTGAACAACCTTATCTAAAGTTGAAGGCTACTGTGCAATCTATAGCCTGGGTAAACACTTATCTGTGACACAAATGGCCCAACAGCAGAATACGCTCACATCCCCCCCCCCCCCCCCCCATCACCATTTAATAAACGCCAATTCTCGGGCCTTGCTTGCACCCCTCTAGATCTATATAGAACTGACAGTTCTACATAGCTCTGGCACCCCTCCTTCTCTCAGTCCTCACCATACTTCCAGATATGAAAGACTTGGTTGAGGCCTCCGTACGCCACACTCCAGTAGCCAAGGAGCTCAGAGTGAGCGGTGCGCAGGTGGATCTTCTCGTTGGTCAGCTTGAGGAAGGCTGCGTTCTGGTCCGGACGGATAAAGTATGTTCGGAACTCGTAAAAGGTGCCGTGTTGCTGCTGGGGCCCGGTTGAGAACAGCGCCCGCTGCTAGGGGAGGAAAAGCAGGAGGAAATGTCAGCGCACCCAGATTAAGTAGCGCACGTTGTCGTGACAACATGCTTGACCCTATTGTCTTTTTGTGTTCCTTCTATTCAATTTCAATTCAATTCAATTTCATTTGTATAGCCCTTAATCAGTTACAGTGTCAAAGGGCTTTAGAGGCCATATATTTATGACACACATACAAGCAAACATTTTAAATCATTCAGTTAATCAAAATAATTATAAATAGCGTCTATGGTGATGGGGTGCTGGTCGGTTAACCGTCAGGTGAGTCCAGGCATCCAATCATAGTCACCGCAACATGCCAGGCATCCAGTAGCAGTCCACCATCTAGCCATGTTATTTTTTTTTTTCAGACCAGTCAGATGATAACTGATAAACTGTTAAACTGAAACGTTTATTTCATTTTTGCCTGAGTCGTTCGACGAGTGCTTCATTTTTAACCACACACAGCACCAGCTCACCTTTGATCTCCTCCGGTCTAAAGTTGATTCTCAAAACCTTTGTATATTGGTCTTTAGTCTCATGTTTTGTTTTAAAGTCACAGTGTGTGAGATTGAGCCCCTCCCAGTCAGTAGGCGGGAGACATTCAGAATTAGAAATCCTCAATAGTGTTCTGTCAACTCTAACTTGAATAGCGTAGCTCAGCTTGTGTGAATGGGAGGGGTTTCGTGAGGGTCCATAGTCAGATTCTTGAAAAACAAAGAGAGAGGTACAGGCTGGCTATCATTTTTTATTTGTAGAAGTTATAGGATGTAACTTTTTTGCTAACTTTGAAGTCATTATCAATTAGCATTGACTACAGATATGTCCAGGTTATTTGAAGCTAGGAGCCAGTTTAAATATATTGCGCCTTTAAGAGATGCACGCATAGGCCTGCATACCGGGATGCCAATGTTCCAAATTAACTAGATTTTAATCAAACTTAATTTAAAATGGATAACACGTGACAATTACAAAATAATACAGAAGACATAAGTAAAACAGATTTACTAAATAGGGATCCGTATTAACTTTTAATGTACACATTGACGTTGAAATGTAATAGTTAGTTACGGTTAGAAGTTAAAGTACTTTAACAACATAAAAAAGTGACATTGCAGTTACAATCAGGCAACTTTTTGTATCGATAGTTATAGGCACTTCTGCATGTTATAAAACTCACCCCCCCACCGAACTGTGTAGCACAAACGCGTCCCGTTTTGCTTGCCAAGCTGCACAGTGCGTTCCGGAGCATTTTGATGAATGAGTGGTGAGGCTGTAAAATGAAATAGCCAGCTAAGATCAAATCGAATGAAAGTTATGGACGACAGTAACCACAACAAGTGAAAGAAAAGTTAAGTGTGACGTCATCATGTCAATCCGTTTTTAGTAAGGTGAGTGCTGCTAGGAAGCTTATGTTCTTCTAATTAGGTGAGTGCTGCTCTCAACTATTGTTCTACAGGCTTTATTAGGCGAGGGCTGCTAGGCAGCCTTAAAGTGGGCAGATAGGCAAACCAACTGCATTTTCTGACTAAAGCAGAAACGTTTCAGCATACCATCTACATACCCCAAGGTTTTGTTTCAGACATGGAGGCAATTTGTATCCGACCTCTGGTGACCTTGAGAGGTCGTTGACCTCAGCTTTGCATTTTTTTAGTTTTGCCCCATCACTCTGCATTATAATCATGTGTATCTTTTCCAAAATTGCATTTCTGTTCAAATAAAGATGATTATTTACTGCCAACTGCCTCAGCCATGGCCCAAAAAAAGAATCTGCTTTTAAATAATTTGTTGGTACCTATTTCTAGTTGAAAATGAGAACTGTACAACTACTTTACAGGTAAACAAACCTTTTGGTAAAATGAGTATTGATGACGTCACTTCCAGTTTAGGGCTTCCTGGTACAGCAGACAGAGAATTATAGCCGCGAAGATGAATTCAGTTTGACGATCAATAGGCCTGTTCCCCCTTTTTTTCTTCCTAATCTCAATAGCTCATCGAGACTATTTATTTCAGATTAGTCTTTTTTACACATTGGACAATGTTTCAAACCTAATTCCCAGAGTGCCACACAATGTCCTTGATATTAGGTAAAATCCAGATGGAAAGTCAACATCAGACTATTGGAAATATTGTCCAATGTCATCTCTAGAGTACCATCGACTCTACGCCAATAGGTGGAAGCTTTTTGCCAGTTGGTGCGATTCACAGGGAGAAGAATCGGGGCTGGAGGATGGTCTGTCGGCCTCTACAATGAATGTGTGTCTGGCTGCCCTCAGCCAGCCACATCAAGGTGGATGATAAGACCATTGGCTCACACGGCCTTGTTAGCTGCTTCATGAAGTGTGGTCGGCGATTGAGGCCACCACGGTTGAGAACCGTTCCATCCTGGGACCTAACACTGGTGCTGGGATTCTGCCCTAGCCCCTGTTTAAACATCTTTGCCAGACGGATTGGAAATAGCTGTCTTTTAAAACAACCTTCCTTCTAGCTATTGCATCAGCTGAAGGTTAGAGTGCAGTGAGCTCTACGCCTTGTCCATCAGTTCCGGGTGATAACACCGGGATTCTGAGGGAATAGGGGTCGATCTTCCCCTAACCGTCAAACCTACCTAAGAGGCAGTCAGCTGTTTATGTGAACCAGCCAGAGTTCGCCGTCACTCAGCGAGAAGGTTCTTGAGGAAACGAGTGCTGAGTGGACGTGCCCTTTACACTGGGGACGTGGGGCATACGTCACCCAGGTCCCAGGGGACTTTATTGCTATAAGGTACTTAACCTGTAGATGATGAGAAATCAAATCCACTACACCAGCTAATGGAGCACGTACCACACAACAACTTTTGTAATCAGGGGTCACCAACACAGTATGCTAGAGCAAAACCGCCAGCAAGTCAGACCCACATACACACAACAGCAGAACATAACTTCCGCTCAAACACAGACCCACACAATGCTGTACCAGAACCAAAGACACTATCAATATGCCAAAGAGGTAGGCAGATGTGTTACTACCATACAGCATCTATGCCTGTGCTTGACTAACATTAAAGACATAGACCACCCAATAATCTACATTTGTCAGTTTTACCTCTTTTGGGGGGTTCCAAGTCTTAATTGGGGGGGGGGAGGTCCCCCAGTAATTCGAACCAGGGCTACGGTGTGAGGCGCATTTCATACACAACATCGCTCATTAACGGTACTAAAAAAGTATCACTAAGTTGTCGTCGGCCGTATCGCCGTACGCCGTGGCGTTATAATTGTCGGCGTGATACTCCAGTAAGCTTAACCCTTTCTCTGACAAATCAACACATCAACCGCTGCCCAGACGGAGCGCCACACAGCCACCCACACCGCGCCGACGGTGTCACTTTTGATGTGTTTATTCGTAGTTTTTGTTGTTCTATTTTGGCCTTTTTATTGCCGTAGACACTTCCTGTCATACAGGGACTTCTCCACGACAACACTCCAATCAACTGGTGAACCGTTGGAAGGGTCGAAAAGAGGGTTGTGGGTTGAAATCCAAGAACCACTTCTGCATCCTGCTTGTTCTTATATGTGAACGCTCAGTCACAAAAGGGGAAATTAGCTCTATGTCTCTATTTTTTTTTCACATTTCATGTTAAAAGGCTGATCTAACATAGATTAGTGCATTTTATTAATATATAATATATAAATTTAATATTCAACACAATTAAACCCGCTTTGTGGATAATCTCAATTTCAGATGATTACAGAAAAATACACCATGACTCTCCAAGCAAAAAAAAGTTGTAAAGAAATGTGTCTGCATGTTCAACTGTAACCATTACCGCGGCAATCTAAAGTGACGTAGTCGCCAATTCAAATAAGTGCCAGTTAATGTCACTTTCATACAAACTTGCAATGTGTTCGTAATAAACTATGCAGAAACAGTCGTTACTAATCAACAAGAAACGATTATCCTAGGTTGGTCGTGATAATGTTATCCTTAAGGTTACTGTAAACTTGTAGTGTAATGGCATGTTTAAATACCTAATCAATGTTATGTGACTGACAGTCATGATTAAACCTAGACATGACGTAATTGCACAGTGGGATGAGGAGAAGTGATGGTTTCCAGACTCGGAGATCAGGTGCTACTTGAGGGGCGAGAAGCTGCAGGGAAACATCAGCTTATTGCTTTGGGACTGTAGGTGGGCCACACTCTCCCTCACTGGAGAGCAAAATAAACGACACACACACAACCAGGACAAGGCATGTTAGTTGAATGTTCATTCAAAACACATTTCATCGATTTTGTAACAGATTACCTAGATTTAAAAAGGGATACACCGAGATATCTGTAAATTGGCATGTGCTTGTCTTACCCAGATTCAGACGAGTTGTTTAATTCCAAATGTATCACTGTGCCGCTGGGTTAGCGTTTGCTTTCCTTTCCCCGCTGACAGGCTACCCGCCATGGAGAATAACGTTACCCAGCTAAAAGCAGCTTATCATGTAATAGCGCAATTGACGCATCACTGGTAGATTAATAATCACAGTGCCGAAAATAGTGCCAAATTATTATCTGTTTGTAGCTAACTACAATCTTAATGTGTTTTCACTGGCACTCGTTTTGAATAAGCAAGTATTAATGAAAGTAATTAAAAGTGTATTTCCCCTCACATGAACAGGAGCTAGGCTACTGTAACTCTGCAAGTCAATGGAAGCAGAAAGCTAAAGCTAACCTAGAAAACACCCATTTTGGACGCACAACTTGTCTGAATCGGGGTAAGACAATTAACAGCCATCTCGGCATATCTCTTTAGCCAACCCATTCCATTTAAATTGAAAAGAAAAATTATTTGAGCATAAACTTAACTGCCTCCATTATGAAGTACTTCAATGTAACACTTTGTACGTAGCAAAACAAAAACATTTAAACTATAAAATCAAGCCTAGGGGAAGCCCAAGTATTCCTGTTTAACACAGTATAAACTATTGTACTGCACTCTATATAACATTAGATGTAGCAGCGAGCGTGATTAGCACCTACCTGCAGCCACCACCCTGGCGTCCTCGTGGGCTTTATGGCGGACAGCGGCGCGATGGTCGGGACTCTCGTACCACCACAGAGCGTGAACTGACCACACAGGACGCAGCGATGAAGCAAATAGCAGAATACACATCGTTCATGCGTTGATGTACATGTTCATGTGAAGGGTGACCTTAGCCGCGTTTCCACCAAAATTCCATGATACGACCGGACCTGAGCCTTTGCCCACAGCTCACCTCTGTTGAGCAGTCCGAACTCGCTGTGGAAGACCCCCACCAGGTGGCCGTAGCCGGGGGTCGCGCGGGCGTACACCGAACCCTGAAACGCCTTGCCCCACACGGCTGGGCCCCCTGGCCGCATCTGGAAGGAGGCCAGCTCATACGTCCCTAAAGGCACGCCCATGGGAGAAAACACACATACACAAACCCACACACACTTAATACAATGCAACAACTCATTTCAACCTGATCCGGTTATTTAACTTTAGTATTGATTTGTATGTCTTTTTTATGGATTTAAATCCCAACATGACATTTTGTCAAACCATATCAAAAGGAAAAATATTCAAACATTGATGTAAGTATACTGTTCTATATACGCATACTACCATTTCATAAACGCCAGTCTCTGCTGTGCGGTCATCTATAAAAATAAAAAAACACCAACTATGCTGATCTTTTCCCTTGACTATGGGGAAAGGTTGACTCATGTCTATAGACGATCATGGAATGCTGACAATCCCCAGTTTCACATTTTCAAAATAAGTAAAGTGATTTTATGCCAAAGTAGAATATATCAATATAGTGACAGTAAAGAGGAGGGAAATACCCCCGGGGAAAGTTATGCTGTATGTAAGTCTAGTATCAGATTATTTGTTGATTATTATTTGTGTTGTTATTAGAGATCACTCTGGTTTAGCTGAGGAATACATGCACATGATTGGAGCACTGTTTCCTCAACACGCACGCACACACTAAAAACTTACTTCCTCCTGAGTCCCAGGCACAATTGAGTGAAGCAGCTCTACAACCGTGTTGTATTTAATAAAGTAGTGAAATACCGCCACCAAGTGTACATGTAGAAATTACACACCGCCCTCCTTGGGTGGGCTCTGGATCTGGCTCCAGGGGACCAGGTAGGTGACCTCGTTGTCCTGGGAGCTCAGCATGGGGATGGCTTTAGAGATGTACTCCCCGAGCCACTGGGGCTCCTGAGACAGAGCTGCCCGCACACCTGCCCGCTGAGAAAAACTGTCTGGGAAGCAAAATGACACAGAAACGACTTGTGTTGGTGGATAGAGTTTCTACTGACAGTGGTGAACAGGCCGTCCACAATGCACTTGTTCATATTAGAGTGATGTCAACATCACACCCGCTGGTGAAATAGGGGCCCTTCAAGCCCTGGAAATCTGGTGCTACACGAGCACATGAACAATTCTAACTCTATACTGAACAAGCCCGCTGAACAATCTTAATCCACAACTGGTCTGGTTTGTTTAGATAAAGTGTGACTTTGTTTAGTTAAGGCACTACCAGATATCCTGACCCAGAGTTTGCATTCAGCTGCTGTGCCAAAGTTGAAGGCTACTTTGCAGCCTATAAGTAAACAAATCTTATCTGTGACACAAATGGCCCAACAGCAGAATACACTTATTCTCACCATTTAATAAACATTATGTGTCTTTTTAACAAGGCCAGTTCTCAGGCCTTGCTTGCACCCCTCTAGCTCTATTTCGCTATATGAACCCTCTAGTCTAAGCCTTTAGGATCAACTGGGACCAGTCAGCTAATTGTTCCCAGAGTCAAAACAAAACATGGAAAAGCAGGATTCAGCTACTAAGCTACTAATATTTTATTAAAATGTATTTGTTACAAGTTGACTTGACTTTATAGAACTGACAGTTCTACATAGCTCTGGCACTCCTCCTTCTCTCAGTACTCACCATACTTCCAGATATGAAAGACTTGGTTGAGGCCTCCGTACTCCACACTCCAGTAGCCAAGGAGCTCAGAGTGAGCCGTGCGCAGGTGGATCTTCTCGTTGGTCAGCTTGAGGAAGGCTGCGTTCTGGTCCGGACGGATAAAGTATGTTCGGAACTCGTAAAAGGTGCCGTGTTGCTGCTGGGGCCCGGTTGAGAACAGCGCCCGCTGCTAGGGGAGGAAAAGCAGGAGGAAATGTCAGCGCACCCAGATTACGCGACAAGATGCACGGTGTGTGTGTTTTTTGTGTGCCTTCTATCTAGGCATTGATTTATTAGGTCTTCGCAGAGTATCTGTGGATACCTATTGTTATTGTGGGGTTTGGGTATTATTCCGGATTGGTAACGCTTATAGCTCAGCCCCAGAGCGCACAAAAGTTGACCAATTTGTCAACGACATATGTATCCCCGGTAAGCAGGTCTCCAAAAAGGATGGTGCCAATTCTCCCATTGGGGGCGCTATAAATCGCAGTCACGGTTAAACAATCCGCACATCCGCCCCCGATGGATAGAAAATTCTGAAACATGGTGTACATGCCTTGTACAGTGTGTGTGTGTGTGTGTGTGTGTGTGTGTGTGTGTGTGTGTGTGTGTGTGTGTGTGTGTGTGTGTGTGTGTGTGTGTGTGTGTGTGTGTGTGTGTGTGTGTGTGTGTGTGTGTGTGTGTGTGTGTGTGTGTGTGTGTGTGTGTGTGTGTGTGAACAAAGACGAAGGCATAGGTGCGTCCAGGAGTAATGACTACACCCGTGATTCGATTGAAAAGGGCGGGCGCTGGGATAGGCGGTGCGTGGGCTGTGAATACCTTGTGTGACTGCTTGCAGTCCTAGTTTAAAAGTGTTATCCAGCCAGTCAAACTGGTCAAAGTAAGATGAAATTACAGAAACGTTTATGTAATCTTTGCATGGCTCATGGTAGTTTACTATTGCATTTTAAAATATACACAGCAGCTCACCTTTGATCTTCTCCTGTACAAAGTTCACCCTCACTCAACGTTCACCTCACAACTTTTGGGTTATTAGTCTTTAGTATTTTTATTCGAATATATTGGTTCATCTCGTGTTTTGTTTTAAGATATGCACTTGTAGGCCTGTATACCGTGATGCCAAGGGTCTATGAACTAGATTTTAATGGAATTTGTTTTAAAATAGACAACACGTGACGATTATCAAACAATACAGAAAACAAGAGTAAAACATATTTCACAAGTTTGAATCCGTATAAACTTTAAATGTACACACTGACATGGAAACTGAATAGTTAGTAACCGTTAGTTCTAATGTAGGCCTACTTTACCACATAAAAAGTGACATCAGCCAACTTTTTGTATCGATGGTTGTAGGCACTACACTGCACGTGATAAAACTCACCCCCACACCGGACGGTGTAGCGCAAACGCGTCCCGCTTTGCTTGCCACGCTGCACAGTGCGTTCCGCAGCATTTCGATGAATGAGCGGTGAGGCTGGAAAAAGTCAACAGCTAGCTCGAGTCAAATCGAACGAAAGCTTGGGAAGTCAGTAGCCGCAACACCCCCTCCAAAAGAAGAAGCTTGACGTCACCGTGCGTCTCCGTTTTACGTTTTTATGACATTATATACATGCTCTTATTTTTATTAACGACGACCCATTCGATAATTGTAGTTATATATATATAATGCAGACATTAATCGATATTATATATATATTTAAATATAATAAGTCAGTTTATAGAACGTAAATAAATCGGCGTCACATCTACGTCACATCCGACCAGGAAATCAATTGCTACTCTTCACGTGTGTTTTTATTTTTATTTCCAAGGTTAATTTGATGTCTACTTTGTGTTTGTCTGCAGCCCCAGACCGTTGGATTACATTGTAAAGATGTACAGGTTTCAGGTCGGGTTGCGTCAACTTGTATCTTCCCGATGTCCCCGTCATGCATATGTAGTTTGTCTGTCTGGGAGACCCAGCAGAAGGGATGCTCCGTTGCTTTCTGCTGGCCCAATATCCACTAACATTACTCGGGAAGAACTTTTTTATAACACACAAACCTCCAGATTATTTTACAGTACACGGGTGTCGAGGGTTGCGCATTTGGACAGCAAAAGGGGATCCGTTTTGCATAGTTTTACAACCACTGTTGACCCAGAAAAGGAGGAAGAGTTTTTTTTTTTAGAAGATGCAGAGTCGGTTGATAAAGAACCCCCAGAGGAATTACAGAGTGTACTCAAAGAGCTCCAAAGGATCGCGTCGCCCCAGGCTCTCAACGATGAATCTTTACCACGGTCATTGTCTGACACAAATAAACACAGAGGTCTAGAGATGCAGCTGAAGTCCCTGCAAACCGCCACGAAAGACGTCAACCTGGACTCTCTTGTTCAATTCCACGACATCAACTACCCACTTGACGAGGGCATCGGTAAAAAGGCCAAGAGTGAGAAGAAGAAAGCAGCGAGGGGTGAGCACAAGGTCTACGGCACCCCGGACTCAGACCAGCCCGCCAGCAGCACCTGTTGTTCGGGCTGCGGCGCTGTCCTACACTGCACAGCCCCGGAGGTCGCAGGATACCTGCCCAGCGAGAAGTTTAAGGTACTCAGTCGTGAGGACCGGTTGAAAAACTCTGTGTGTCAACGCTGTCACCTCCTCATCCACCACCAGAAGGCACTGAATGTTGAGATGTCCAAGGAGGATTACAGGAATGTAGTCCGGGGCATCAAGTCCCACAAGGCTCTGGTCCTCCTCATAGTCGACCTCCTAGACCTCCCTGACTCCATTGTGCCGGATATAACCGACCTGGTAGGGAGAAACAAGCACATTGTCGTTTTGGGCAACAAGATCGACTTACTGCCTAAAGACGCCGACAACTATCTGCAGCGAATCAAACGCCAGCTTTCTCAGTACTGCAACGATGCTGGCATCGGTGGAAACATCAAAGATGTGCACCTTATCAGTGCCAAGACAGGATACGGTATTGAGAACCTGATCAGCTCCCTCCAGAGGTCTTGGAAGTACAAAGGCGATGTGTATCTAGTGGGGACGGCAAACGCTGGGAAATCGACCCTCTTCAACACACTACTAGACTCTGACTACTGCAAGTCCAAGGGCACTGACGTCATCCATAAGGCCACCATCTCCCCCTGGCCAGGTGAGGAGCGTGGGGGGGGGGGGGGGGGGGGGGGGGGGTGTTCAGCTGGTCATCAAAACCACTTTCATGCTTTCTCCCTTTTAGTTTTCTTGTAGGAGGAACTGTTCAACATCCCTCTGTGTAACAGAACAGCTGAATGCTGCCTTGCTCAAAAGCAGCTTTGAGCAAGGCTTTTAAAGGGCCCCTATGAACTATAACAACAGGAACTGGAATAGTGCCAATAGCTTGAGTCGATCTATTAATAATATAGCGTACATCTGGATGGGGAGGGGAATCAAAATAGGGGTCCTTTAACATTCTAAGCACTCATATTGGTCAAACAAATGTGTAATTATGGCTCCTCCCAGGGGCGGGGCAAGAGCCAGTCTGTTTGACAAGGCTGCGCAGTGTGTCGTGTACCACAGTAGTTACAGTATTCCCTGAAGGGATGCTCTCTAAAGAGTCCAGCCCAGAAAGACTCTCTTTGTTCCGCTGCCATCAGGAGGTCTGAATGGAAGAGCGATGGGGACTGTTGTTAGGGACGAGAACTGTATCTCTGTGTTTCGTCAGTTAAGGCTGTTGGTTAGGTTTTAAATGGGATATTAATTTTTCAATCTACGACCTACTTTGAATTCAAATGCGGGCGTTATTGTAAAGACATATCTGTGAGGTCAATCCTATAATACCGGATAGATTTGAACCATTTTTAATTTACACAAAATAAATACATTGGAAACTAATATCTCCATTTCATAAAGAGAGCCAGACTAACGGTCTCTTCAGGTGACAAAGTAACATAAAACACTGGCAAAAAAGTAAAAATAATTAAAGCCACGTTTTGAAACATTGGCATCTGTCATCCATCACCCAAAGATGAATCTTGTAAACCCATCGATTGATACAAACACTTTCCCTTCTCCCATGTGCCCATGCTCCCTTCCCCTGGTCTTCTTCTTCGGTGGTGGGTCTCAGGCACCACTCTGAACCTGCTGAAGTTCCCGATCATCAACCCCACGCCGTACCGCCTGTTCCGCCGCAAGGAGCGCCTGGAGAAGGACTCCCAGCAGACCGAGGGAGACCTGTCCCCTGAGGAGCTAAGGAGACTGCAGACATTCAGCAAGCAGGGCTACCTCGTGGGTGAGAAAGAGAAACCATCACTTCACCATTAATAAGACTGCTGTGTAATAAACAACACACAGCCACGGCCAGAGGCATCTATCTAAATAGGTCGTATTATTCCAGCCTTGCCTTTGAATTATCCTGTTTCTTTACATTTACATATATACGTATCAATACATTTGATGTTGCTTTTATATTTCATTCCTAACATTGGAGAGTTCCCCGAAACCAGAGTTAAAACCTGAACGTGTAAAGCCAATCATGCTGATTCTGGTTTTGAAGACCACTTCTGGTCTTCTATAAATAAGCCTCTAAAGGTCCTCTTCCCACCTGCATCCCTGGCTGGGGTGGTTAGGTCGCATCGGCAGGACCTTCCGAGCGGACCCGGTCCCCAAGAGCGAAGAGATCCAGTTCGACCCCGACAGTCTAGCCTACGGGGAATACGGCGCGGAAGAGGAGACAACCACAGGTAAAACCAACCAAACAGCTCTGAGAGGAAATGCCCTGCCCAAGGGCTAGTGGTGTTACTGTGTGTTCTTGGGGTTTTCATTTGTGTATTGATCGTTCCAATCTTTGTGGGTCACATCTTTTCAGAGTCCGCTCCGGTGAAGGAGGTGGAGTTCTCGCACAATGAGCTGAAGGACGCCCACTGGCTCTTCGACACTCCAGGCATCATGAAGGAGCACGACGTGAGGCCCCTCCCCTTCCTGTCAACACATGCCCTTCCTGTTTTATACCCGTTTTATTTACTGCTAAGTTAGTCGAAATCCTACAAAATGATGCCTCCAGGTTTGCATCCTGACAGAGGTGTGTGTTGTGGAAATCTCTCTCCATAATCCCTGAATCTTTTTCAGTGTATGCCTCTCTCTCTGTCTACCCCTCTGTCTGTCTCTCCGCATCTCTCTCTTTGTCTGTGGGCCTCGCTCTGCCTGTCTCTCTGGTCTGTTGTGTCAGGTGCTTGGTCTTCTGACTGACCTGGAGGTGAAGACGGTTGTACCCAGGCAGGCTATCGTGCCCCGGACCTTCGTCCTGAAGCCAGGCATGGTGCTCTTCCTGGGGGCCTTGGGGAGAATCGACTACCTCCAGGTAGCAACCTGCTTGGTTTAAATCAGACACACAAACAACAAGCACGCATGCACATACACAGAAACGGTGATATGAAATCATTAATAGGTCATCCATTCATCTTATTCATCATTTGTCCATTCCCCATTTTCAGTTTATATTTCTGATTTGGCCAAATATGTATCTGTTTGACACAAATGAAGCCAATCGGAGCTACTGTTCATAATAGCACTAATACTAGTAATACTAATACTAACCAGAGATGGCGCTGTTGCAGAGATATACATTGTGGGGTTCTGTGTCATCAGGGTGAGAAGTCCTGCTGGTTTACTGTGGTGGCGTCCAACCAGCTTCCTGTCCACATCACCAGCCTGGACCGGGCCGACGCCCTCTACCAGAAACACGCCGGGAACGTCCTACTGGGGGTCCGTCTGTCTGCTTGTCTGACTACCCTCTGTCTGTCTGACTGCCTGGGTTTCTCTCTGTCTTACTTTGTCTGTCTGCCTGTCTTTTTTTTCTCCCTTCATGTCCGTCAGTCTCTCTCTGGCTGTCGGTCCAGCTTCATGTCTCACTGCATGTCATTTCATTTGAAATAAAGCTTCATTTATAGCTACCAGTCACCATGCGTGTTGGACTATTTGCGTGTGCATTGTGTCTAATATTTCTCCTGACATATTTCTCAGGTTCCAATGGGCGGAGAGGAGCGCATGAAGAGCTTTCCCCCACTGGTGTCCCGGGACGTCACCCTCCAGGGTCTAGGGTACCTCCAAGCCACGGCCGACATCAAGATGTCCTCTGCAGGTGACCCAACGCAACCCTAATCGTAAACTACTAACTGCTGCTGCTACTACCACAAGCATTACATAGCCATCAGTAATTTGTTGACCGTGGTGGAAGTCTCTAGAAGGTGTGGGGTGAGCTAGAGTATTGACATAGTAAATTAAAGTGAGTAAGTATTTATGGAAGTAAAGTGGTTTCGGTGGCTTACTGTCAGTCTACATTTCACTACTTTCTACTCGTGTGTATATAGACATATTTATATATAGATATACATATTGTGTGTGTGTGTATTGTTTGAAATTTCTATCTCTTTTTATTCTACTACTGTACTGGCTGCAGAACCAGCCGAATGTCCCTTGTGGGGTCAATAAAGCACCACGTTCTCTCTTATCTTGGGTGTAGGTTGGGTGGCAGTGACGGGGGTGGAAGGGGACCAGCTGGTCCTCAGAGCTCACGCCCCTGGCATGTCCGGCCTCTCCCTGAGGACCCCCCCTCTGTTGCCCCACGTCGTCACGCTGAAGGGGGAGCGCGTCCGCAAGTCCTCGGCCTACAAGCCGAGGAGGAGCCCCGGCCTGTGGCTGGACGCCAAGCCCACGGCCGCGCAGGGAGCCAAGAGCATCCCGGCCAAAAAGAAGACGACGCAGAAAAAAGCTTGAGGATAGATATGGAAATAACATCCGAAATAACCCCCTCTCTCCCAAGAACCTCGCCGGGCTGAGTACAATGTCGACCCGACCACTCTGTTAATGTGACATGACTTAAGTGTTTGGTTGAGCTGCCTTAGGTTGTAGTTATGTTAGGCGTCCTCTGATTGGTGGAGCTGACTGCAGCCTCTTCCATCGTTCTCCTGTTTTCTACAACTGCTGTCTGAACTGGATGTCTGTTACATCTCAATGACATTAAGTCCAAGACAAGGATCCGTTTATTTATTTAACATCTACCAGATAATTGTTAATTTACTGATCATCAAATCTTAATAATTGCCGAACATTGACTTGCAGACAACCGTGATGACGGAGATAAAGTGTGTACATCCAAGGCTGTCACTGGATTTAAACACCAAACTTTATTTACAATATGTTTAGTCCTGGAACAAAAATATGACAAAGGGGTTTTGAAACCAAGGAATCAAACCAGAGTAGATAATATACTTGTATGTTGGTGTAATTTTGAATGAACTAAAATGTATTTTCAAATGTAGCCATATCAATGCCACAAATACATTAAATGAACTATCGTTTTGAATCACGCTACCAGTGCTTTCTTTCTAGTGTAATAACAAACAAGTTATATAATGGCACGTTTCATGTGGCATTGCTGTGAGGATTCAGTTAGGTTGAAGGATTTAGTTGCAGCCAAATCTCCACAAACATTTATATCAAGCCATATTTTGCTTCAAACCTCAACCTCATTTCATGTTAACTACACTTAGGCAAAATATGTAATGCAAAGTACACCCAACAGGCTTACTTTGTCACAAAAAAGCTGGTAAACAATGAAAAGTTGATTTTGGGCTGCAATAAAGCCAGCCCTATACAAGCATCTACACAGAACACAATCGATAGCCTATTTGAGTAGATTAAGTCTGAATTTATTTGCCAGTGTATCTAAAAGACAGTATTGCACATCAGTCGTCTCCATAAACAAAACAAAATTTTCCATTTACATGCAACCTCTGAGCAAATCATTACCTTCAGTAAAAGAAAAAGGTATCCCACTAGCTGGCTAGCTGTTAGTTATTAGTACAACAAATACTTTACTTAGTATTTTGGGGAGAAACTTTTACGAAATGGAGGCTTGGTCCTCCAACATTTAAGAAAAAAAAAGACTACAGAGTTGGACATGATTGGACAGCAAATCGAATACATCGCCCTCAGCTTACCCCCTTATCTACGCACATACACAAACACTACATTACGGATGATTGTCAAAGGCACTGGAAATGAACAGGAAAATAAAAAGGACGATGATTTAATCTTTGGATTACATAGCATACAAAATAATGGTGATATGACACATAATGCCAGCAATACAGCTACTTTTTTCCCAACAGACAAAACGAAATGAAATCTCATTAACAAACAAACCATGTTTCTGCCCCATTCTCTTGTATGTAAAAGCAATCTAAAGTAAAAAGTCTGATGATCAAAGTATCAGATGATCAAAGAAATTAAACAATTTCTAAAGTTCTGAATACTGTAAAACAAAACAGCTTCCTAGAAACTATTCCGTAAATGAACCTCTTCATTTATACAAAAACGATATCATAAAATTGATAAACTTAGAAATGTAACTAATATAAAATAGTTATTTGTGATTAACTAAAACTTCAATCCATTTGGCCTCTGGATTTTATCTTACAGAAAAAGGTTCAATGCGTATAACCAACCACAGAAGACCGGAGCATCTTGATGGTGAACGTTTTATGATCATGTAACTATCAATCACGTCTTCTCAATCCCTCCTCCAATATGGCTGCAGACCCACACGATGACCAACATAGACTTGGCTGGTCCCCATTTTGACTGAAACACTCAAAACGGTGTGTGTGTGTGTGTGTGTGTGTGTGTGTGTGTGTGTGTGTGTGTGTGTGTGTGTGTGTGTGTGTGTGTGTGTGTGTGTGTGTGTGTGTGTGTGTGTGTGTGTGTGTGTGTGTGTGTGTGTGTGTGTGTGTGTGTGTGTGTGAGAGTTTATTTCCCGGCTTTGGCAGCGGGGCTGTCCATGTAGTAAACGTTGACAAGATGGCGGTTGACGTGCCGCCGGTACTCCACCTCCAAGGGGAAGGTGCGGTCGCAGAAGACGCACAGGTGACTCTTGAGCTCGGTGGGCGTGGGGATCTCGTCGGTGGGCGTCTCCGGGTCGTTGGGCATCTTGCCCGACCCGGCCCCGGCGCTGTTGAGCCCAGAGTCCTCGCTGCCGCCCTCGGAGGCGCTGTCGCTGGCGTCGCTCGTGCCCTCGTGGCTGCTGTGGATCCCCTCGTCCTCCTCCGCGGGCCTCGGGAGCTCCAGGGACGGCCGCGGGGCCTTGGCCCCCGGCCGCCGGAACGTAGGCGGGGCGGGCCGGTCTGTGACGGCACAGGGGGTCTTCTCCTCTCTGGAGGCGGAGCTCGTGGACGCCGCCTCGGTGGAGTTCCTCTCCAGCGCTGAAGGGACGGTTGCCTGTGGCGCGGTTTTGTGGTGCAGCTGCGCCGACTGTGGTCTCGTCGGCCTCTGCTCGGGGCTAGTGTCTGGTGGGGGCTGGGTCACGTCCCTCTGGATCTCGGGACAAGAGCTCTGGACGTCCGTAGGGGAAGGCGTCGAAGTGTCCCCGGCGACCGAGTCCTGCTGGTCTTTGGTGGAAACGGGAGATTCCTGAAGGACCGGCGTCTTCTTGTTAGTCTTCCTGGTCTTCTTCAGCTTCACCGGGCTGGGCGCCACTTCGTCCACCTGGAGGGCTGGACACGGTTCTGTCGTCTGGGAAACCACTTTAGAACTGCTGGGTTTGATGGCCGCTGTGTCGGCAGTGCTCATTTTAAACTTCTTGGGACTGGGGAATCCCATGGTCGTGGTCGCAGCAGATGAATGCTTCGTCGAAAGGTCCAAAGCCTCTGTTGCTTTCCGTTTCCCAACCTTGGCCTTCCCCACCTGCTTGTCCACTTCAGGTGTCTCTTCAGGGCCATTTCCCACAGAAACATCCTCCGCAGGTTTTTCACTCTCTTTCTCGGATTTCCTTGCTCCCGTCCTTCTGGACTGGAGTCTTTTGTTAGTCTTAAGGTCAGCCTTCTGTTCATCTTTCTCCTGCTTCGCCTTCCTCGCCTTCTCCATCCTCTTCTCCTTTTGGAGTTTCTTCATCTCTTCTATTGACCTCTGCAGTGCAACCTGCTCTCCGTTGGGATTCGCCGGTTCATCTCTTACCTCCGGCTCAGTCGCCTCCGAGGCGTCCTGGACGCGCGACTTCTCCTCCGGCGGCTGTTGCTTCTTCCTGGGGCTCCTCTTCACCTTGGCGTCTCTGCTCCTCAGCGGCGCTGCTGGCGTCTCCGCTGGACCGTCCTCCGCAGCGCACTTCTCCTTAGTGTTCTCGCTGACCCGGGCGACCTTCTTCTGCCTGGTCGTAACTTTCCTCACCACCTTCTCCTTCCCCTCCAGAGCTCCCTTGTCCTTGACTGCCGCTGCAGTCTTGGCTTTCCTCTGGACTCGGTCTGTCTCCACATCAGTCGCCACGACCTGCGCATGGTTGCCACTCTTCCTGGTGGACAGGGAGATCAGAGCCGGCGCTTGTTTGCTCGTACACTCTTCCTCGTCGCTTTCGAAGTCGTCGTCGTCTTCGTCATCCACGCTCCTCACCTTGTTGGGCTTGCTACGGCCCAAGGGGTCTGCGGAGTCCTCGCCCCCCTTCTTGACTCGGAGTTTGACCTTGGACACGTCGATGGGGATGTCGCAGCCCACGTGCCGTGACTTGATGTGGTACTGCAGGTTGCACTTCTTGGACGCGGCGTACTTGCAGAGAGGGCAGTGGAACTGGCGGGGGTTGAGGTGGAGCTCCACGTGCTTCTTGAAGTTGCTGCGGTCGGCCGTCTTGTACTGGCAGTAGGGACACGCCAGCGGCTTGGGGCCGTTGTGCACCTGTCTGGCGTGCCGCGTCACCTCGTGCTGATTGGCAGCCAGGTAGTTGCAGCTGTCGCATTTGAACGGCCTCTCGCCTGTTCAGAGAAGAGATATGGGGAGTCACTACAGGGGATGCACGGTGTTCAGCGTCTATAGTAGTGGCTCCCAACCAATGTGAGATTTAATACATATTTTATGTTAAATAAATCAATTGTACCCCATCTTTCAACGTATTGCTCTACCCCAACACATTATTATTATTTATTTTACAAATACTGTCTGATTTTGATGAGCCTGTATCCTTTGCAATACTTTTGAAAATGTTCATACTCATTGCCCCAACTTTAAGTTGATGTGCTTCAAATTTCTGGTCAGGATCATTTGTGTGCCTTAGCCCCATTAAGGTTAGGAGCCACTGTCTACTATCTACAGGGACAGTCAACAACACTCATGTAGGAGGAGCACAGGGACGAAGCCAAACATGGAGGGAGGTCGCTCAAACACACAGAGCATCACAAAACGGCAGTGTGTGTGTGTGTGTGTGTGTGTGTGTGTGTGTGTGTGTGTGTGTGTGTGTGTGTGTGTGTGTGTGTGTGTGTGTGTGTGTGTGTGTGTGTGTGTGTATACCATACTTATCCCACAACTGTTTCCAGCGAGGGCAACAAAGGACACAAAAGTTGATTGTGTGAGTGAGCAGGATTTGCAGGATTGCACAATAATGTATCACTAGGATTATTATTATTTTTCTGGAAGTATTAAAGTACTGATTGTTATTCTACGTTGACTGCTTCTACTATGATTAATATTACCATACTCATTTTAATTAGATTATTAACTATTATTACTAAACTAAAACTACTATTAATAAACGAATTGCTAACTTACCACAAATACTACAATATTAGAAAGGGAAGTTAGTTAAGGGGTTGGGTGTTGACGGTTGGTTGCCAATAGATAAATGGTTTGTCTGTGAAAAGTTAACACATTTCAAAATAGAGTATACATTGGGTTTCGCCTTTACGAAGGTGACCAACCAGCAACGACCATATGTCTAACTAATCGTAGCGAAGAGAGAAGAGAGACCAAGGAGAGCAGATGTTTCAACCTGAATGGGTCCTCATGTGTCGGGTCAGATGAGTCTTCTGGGAACTGGAGTAGTCACAGTAGGGACAACGGAACGGACGCATTCCTGGGTCACACACACACACACACACACACACACACACACACACACACACACACACACACACACACACACACACACACACACACACACACACACACACACACACACACACACACACACACACACACACACACACACACACACACACAAAGATTTAAATACACAAACAGACAAAAAACGAGTAGCACTGAGCGAGAATATCGGGAGCAAGCAGCCAACCATGAATGTCATTGTTAACTCATCTT
The DNA here is from genome assembly GCA_026745465.1 of Lota lota. NCBI lineage: Eukaryota > Metazoa > Chordata > Actinopteri > Gadiformes > Lotidae > Lota > Lota lota. The sequence continues at coordinate 3,576,072 of JACYXH010000425.1, read as the reverse complement.
TGTTAATCCGTCTATTTATTTTCGACGATGTCAACTCATCTTTTTAACACCAGGTGCAATCTAGCAAAACACACAGGGTGGTTTTGCAGGAGGAGGCGGTGGTGGTCCGACCAAGGCTCACCTGTGTGTTTGCGTATGTGCTGGATGTAGTTGCTCTTGCGGTCGGAGAAATAGGAGCATTGGTCGCAGGTGTGAAGCTTGCTGGGAAAGTGATTGCGCAGATGTTTCCTCCAGTGGTACTGGCTTACGGTGGTGTATGGACACAGAGTGCACTTGAAAACCCTAAAGGATCCGACGAAACAACACACATCACCATGAGCTATAAACTGAGAATTTAACATTTTAAAAAGGTCCTTCTTTTATTGTTCTGTAATTAACTCAGTTGATAATTATATTAAATCATTTGCATGATTACAATGAACAACTAACTCCCAATTCCAGAAGGGACCCTTTAGATTCACTTCAATACCAAAGTGAGTTTCAGGTGAGCAGGGCAAGGTATTTTTAAGGTACGCCCCCCCCCTAAACCAATTGTTTCCCACCATGGGTCTGAATCTGTGCATGCAGCGTACCTCTGGTCCTCCCCCTCCTTGCTGTGGTGCTTGAGATGGGCGACGTAGTGGTCGTAGCGGTTGGTGTTGTAGCCGCACCTCTCGCAGCGGATCACCCCCTTGCTGTCCCCCACGTCCCCCCCGCCAGCCTCCGCCCCCCCCGCCTCCGATGGCTGCACGGGGCCTCCTGCCTCCGCGGCCTTGGCCTTGCTCCGCCCCTCCACGCGGTTCAACACCATCCTCTTGCTGACGGCGTGGGTGCCCAAGTGCTCCACAAACTCCTCCTCGCTCTCCGCCTGGTAGTTGCAGGGCTTGCAGTGGAAGGGCTTCTTCTTCTTGGCGCTCTCCACCACGGTGGCGTGGCTGCTCTTGCGTTTGGCGGCGGCGGCGGCTCCGGGCGTGTTGGGAGCGCACGGCTCCGGCGGTTTGGACAGATCTTTGACGGCTTCGCCTTCCTCTTCCGCGTCTCCTTGCTCCTCCTCCTCGCGTTCATCCTGAACTTTGTTCCCAGGGGCCGGGGTCCACGCCCGGGAGCCGGGGGAATCCACGTACTCCACGATGCAGAACTCCACGCGGTTCTGGTGGTCGTAGCTGTACCTGCCCATGAACACTTCTCGTCAGAACGGACAAACGGTACGAACAGTCATCTCTATATCCATTTACAGTTTGTCATATGGCAGAGAAGTGAAAAGTGAGGCAGATAACAATCAAGGCGTAGACTAGAAATTGGAGAAGCGCCAAAAAGTAGCTACAGGAATCTCATCTCCAATACAACACTCTTTTCGGTGAAAGAACGAAAAGTAGAAACTCGCTTAATAGGATCTACGTCGCCCAGCAGTTTGTGAAATAAAAACGACATCTCCCATAAATCCCCCACTCTACCTCACGCTCTCTCCCTCGCTGTCCGAGTAGCTGCAGCCAACAGTCTTCAGCTCCACCATCTCCTTCTCCTCCGCCAGCCCATCGCAGCTGGCCCCGTCCTCCACCGCACTCTCCGCGCCCCCCACCACTGTGGCCGCGTTGGCCAGCATTACCAGCTGGGGCACGGGCAGGTTGTTCCCGGGCAGCTCGCTCAGGCTGGGGCCCTCGTCCTCCATCATCTCCCCCCCCACCGAGAACACACCTGCGGGGAACATGGCACGGGTGGCCATGCTAGAGAAGAGAGGCGCTCTGCCTCTAGGTTGCGATATGGTAGTTGAGGTGGTGGTGTTGGTGGGCCACCCAGGGATACAAAGTCACCACCACAGCTACATAAAAAAAAATAGGAGAGAAAGAAGAGGGGGTCATTATGGGTCATGATGATTTTTAAAGACTGTAAACTCCCGTAAACAGGTACTTTGCTGAAAAATAATCGTACTAATGATTTAATATAGCAAAAAGGCCAATACCGAAGGATGACCATTTTTTTATATTCTCTTAATATTATATAACGCATAAATGTTTATGCCAAGTTTGACTTTTTTAGTGCATAGACTGGCAATGTAGCAAGACAGGTGAAAGATCACATGATTCAATCCATTTGTGGGGCAATTTAATCTTTTTTTAAACTGTGACACGCGGCTCCCTAGCCCTCTCTGTATCTCTGTACGCCTGCCTGCAAACACACAAGTGTGGGCACGGCCATTTTGGAACAGCACCACAACTTCATCGACAGCGCCCAGAAATAAGACGCCAAGCATTAGGAACAAAGTGTACACGTAGCAGTCCTGATTTTATATAGGGAGAAACAAAACATACACAACTTTTAATAAATAAAAGTTGCAAAAAAAGTTACCAAAAATGGCTACGTAAAAAGAGAAAGTAAAGTTGTATAAAGGAATCTGGATGTTTGCACGCATGTAAAAAAAAAAGTAAGGTAGATGAATATTTAGTTTGACCGTGTAGTTATTTATTATTTAGCTCTGCAAACATTGTAACTTGAAAACAAGTTTTAGTTCTCGAAGAAAAAAAAGTATTTCACCCACTTTTAACAACCTTTAACTTTCAGCCAGGCGGAAATGATCCCAGTATGCGCCGTAAGTACATGTGTTATAAAGTGCAATCACAATTCACACCAATTCACACTAACTGCTTAGGGCTTGAATTAATGTGAAAATAACGACGACTAAACAAATCCCAGTCGCTGTCCAGCACGGATAAGGCCATCGCCTCGCTGAAAACTTGAGCAACAAAAACTTACTTTCCGGAAGCTTCATCTGCGCGTCAAACGCTGTGATCAGCCTCGGGAATCCGCCAAAGACGCGATATTCCAAAAATAGCTAATTAAACAAGTACATTACACTAGACCGAACTTGATTCGGTCCTAAAACATGTTGGGCGAGTGTGAATCCTGGTGCTGAACTCGGGTTATAATCAGCCCTGGACAGCGCCTCGCTCGCCTTTTTCCACCAACACCCAGCACCGCCCCCCCTCCCCGCACACAACTGCCTCCATTTTCCAAACTATTATTCTTCAAGTTTAAACAGTTTCTTCAAGCGTTGATCACAAACGTTGACAAGAGATTGCTTGTATCTGACGGACCACTTACCTACTATTTTGATTCAATCTCTAAAGTTCGGCTCGCAAACAATGGTTTTCCACGGACGAAACAAAGCAGAAAGTGTTGGGGGAAGTTTCTTCACATTCCTCCACTGAGTCCTCTGAGCGTTGAGGCCCGGTGACGTCAGCACGCCTGCGTGTGTGCGCGCGCGCATCTATCTGTATGTGTGCGCGCGCGCATCTATGTGTTACATACACTCTTTAAAAACTTTTATAAATCGATAAGGTACTTAAATTCGGAAATATTAAAATAAGAAAAATTATCCTTTGTACCCATTTTTGTAATGACTTTTATATTAGTTAACGTCAACCCTGTAGTTTTACGTTAAACGTTAAAATAGCCTTCGACACCAAGCCAGAAATGTTTTCCTTCGAAACTAATGTTGTACTAGCATCAGTATTCATAATTTAGTGCTTGACTATTAGGCGTTTACAATGGAAGAGGCTGAGGCGTGCTTGTCTCTGTTAAATATTTATTCTATTTGACAAATTAATTCATAAATCTCCCTCTTTTTCTATGCTTTCAAATGGACACCAAACAATCATTACTGATTCTTCACACAATAAACACTGAGTTTCAATGCTTGATAAATGTTTCTTTTTTTAATAGTTAGTTTGTTCTAAATAGTATGTAGGTCTAACGATGCAACTGCATTTACACTCCACGTAGTCTGTGCAAGTGTGTGGAAATTTGCAGCCAAAGATCATTTGAGATACAGAAATATATCTTTGGTAAAACTTTTAACTGATATTCTCTAGAGATGTATTTTTTTTTTGCTGCTGCTGCTCACACTAAAAATATCATAAACGACACAAACAAACGCACGCACACACACACACACGCACACACACACACACACACACACACACACACACACACACACACACACACACACACACACACACACACACACACACACACACACACACACATCTGTTGCAATAGTTGCCATTTACCACATGGGTGTACTCTTGGGCCATTAAGTCACTAGACGATGTCAGTCCAAATCACACTTATAGAAATTCAAAAACGTAACGCACGCACACCTACACGCACATATACTAGCTATTAGTTATCATATCCTTCAACAATGTCATAAAGTGCCATTTTAAACTGGCACTTTATGACATTGTTGATGTAATGTTCCGTAAAACACCTAAATACTGTGTGTGAGTGCGCGCGCATGTGCGCGCATGTGCGCGCGTGCGTGTGTGTGTGTGCGTGCGTGCGTGCGTGCGTGCGTGTGTGCGTGTGTGTGTGTGTGTGTGTGTGTGTGTGTGTGTGTGTGTGTGTGTGTGTGTGTGTGTGTGTGTGTGTAACACATGGCCCCAATGGTGACGCCCTTCCCTTCCTCTGACGCCGCTGACGAAGAAGCCCCTCGTCAGCCCACCAGATCGACAAGAGAGCCAAGTGAAACACCGAGGCCTGGATTTCATTCGCTGTTTAACTCCTCTTATGTGATGTTATTTCTTGGTCGACGTCTTATTACTTTCGACGGCTCCGCGGCATGTCGTTGCTTCAGTTTTTATTCCGCTATCTTTTTTAAATGAACGTTATAATACTGAAACAGAATGGAAAGGACGATAACCTCCGCGGGTACTTTTAGGAAGTCGGTAGATTTCCCATCCAAAAAACTTTTTTTGATGGGTTATAGTTGACTGGCTGATTAGCAAACATTTCGTCAGTCCAGAATATAACTCATTTTTGTATTCATTTTTTATTTATTTTTTAGCTGATACGTCCAAGAGAGTCTTATCTACTGCCCGAAAGACTACAAGTTACGCAGACTGCACTTCACGCCCCCTTCTTTCTTAAAGGGGCATCATCCTCCCGAGTTCTGCGTTCTAGCTTCATCTGTGTCTCGTCCCCGACGACCAGAAGGATGAGAGACCCTGTGAATTTTAGTGGTATTCACAAAATATGCAAGTTGGTCGTGCTGCTGTGTCTTCTCCACATTTCGGTGGTTTTAATTTTTTACGTCAGGTCGTTTGACGTCCGACGTGCATTCATTCAAAAACAGCAAACTTTTATCAGACGGAATTCGACTTTTAGGCCGTACCCGACCGCGTTAAATGTCGTTTTAACAACCAAAGGACCAGCGGCCGCCACACAGGAAAGGAACAAGGGGATCTCTTCGACTAAAGAACTACCCGTCGGAGGCAGTCGACAGACCCTGGAGCTTGAGAAATGCCCCGAAACATCGCCACTTTTAGGTAAAGCCCCCACTGATTGCCGCTACTGTAGTTGTGATTTAGGTTATTTGAATCCTAAATGGCATGGGAAACTTGGCCCTTGAGTTTGCAAAGTCATCATTTTTTCCCCCGTCACATGACAGTGTTTCAAACTGATTATTTGTTTTTTTTTCTTGCATTTGGTAACACTATATTCATCTAAGATTAAGAGCATTAAAAGGGCAGCAATTAAGTCCAAAAATGTGTGTCAGTCCTCCGCCTGTTTGTCTGATCCATGGCTATATCTTCTTGCTACCCTCTTTGCTTTTAGAGGTTTTAGTGCTGTTGCTGTCTGGGTGCCGTTATCTGTCACCCCCCCACCCACCCACCCCCACTCAAACCCAAGAAATTGATTCTTGGTGTTCTCTCCCTGTCCCACCTTTTGGTCAAGCCAAGTCACTTTAATTTGCATAGCCCTTAATCATAGTCACACAGTAATAGGGGAGAATGGCTTGACCTATGATTTAATTAGAATATGTTTTTGTCAGCAATGATAACTGATACATATTTATATCTAGATCAATATTTGTCTCGCTTGTTGCCAGACACAATTGGGCAGCATTTAGCATTTATCCTTACGTTGCATTTATTTAGTAGATGCTTTTGTCCAAAGCGACTGACAGTAAGTGCATTCAACAATGAAGATAAAACCCAAAAAGTGCAAGAGTCCTGTGGGTACATAAAAAAAATCATAAAATAAGCAAAGCAACTGCTTTAAGTCCTATAATATAGAAACGAGATAGAAGACAAGAGATCTGATCAGCTGAGTTGTCAGCCTGCAGCGGAAGATGGGTCAGCGTTCCAGCTGTCCAGCTGTCAGTGGATGGGCCCCAGGACAGAACCCTGAGGGACCCCAGTAGTGAGACTACAAGGATCCGACGCAGATTCTTCCCAGGTTACCCTGTAATTGCAACCTGTGAGGAAGGATGTGACCAGAGTGAGTGAAGAGCCTGAGATTCCCAGTTATTATAGGGTGGAGAGGAGGAGCTGGTAATTCACCTTGCTGCTGAAATGTCCAGCAAAATGACAGCAGAGGAGAGGGAGGCTGTTCTGGTAGTGTTAAGTTTCTCTGTGATGGCAGTGGCCTGTCTTGAATCCAGACTGGTCCAAAAGGTTGTTCTGGTGGAGGTATACAGAGAGTTGGGAAAAAATTGCCTGCTCAAGTGTTTTGGATATAAATGGTAGAAGAGAGACATGCTGGTAATTATTTTCATTAGATGGGTTGAGTTAGGGTTTCATTAAAAGAGGGTTCACTCTTGCTGCTTTAAGAGTGTTAGGAAAATAAAGTAGTCATAGAGGTGTTGATAAGATGGGTGAGGAAAGGAAGTAGGTTGTGAGCAATAGACGGGAGAAAGAGAGAGGGACTAGGGTCATTGCAGTTTGTTTGGTGATGGGAAAGGACCAGGGATAGAACATTGGGAGAGAGGGGTGAAAAGGAAGTTAGAGTTGGAGCTGAAGAGGCAGTAGGGCAGGTGGTGATAGCAGGTGGGTGGGGAAATGAGGAGCGTGTGTCACCTGTTTATTTTTATTTTTACAAAGCAGTTAAAAAATCCCTCCGTAGTAGGGAAGTGGGGAAGTGGGGGGCTTGAGGAGAAGATATAAACAAGTTGTTTGGGGTTCGAGAAGGAAGATTGAATTTTAGATTGAAAGAAGGAACTTTTAGCTGCAGATAGAGGCAAAAAAGGAGGGGGGAAGAGATTGGTAGGAACCTCAATCATGGAAGACGGGTGATCCTCTTAAGCCGGGGAGCTTCCTAAACTGTATTCTTAACTGTGTTAAAAGTAAGTACTCCTAACCCTCCACTCTAAGTTTAATTCACCACAACCCTATGCCTTAGCCTAGGGATCATCCTGATCACGTGACCTCACATTCTGTTTCGCCACACGGATCAGTCTGGACCTCTAGCCGCCCACATCGATTTCAGGGGGCGGGAGTACGTGCCTTGACAGACAAACTCCTTCAGCCAATCAACGTAACAAACGTGTGACGCCTTTTATGGTGCGCTGTTCAGAATTGCGAAAACATATTTTCCGCTGAGATACTCCACTAGTACATACTCTTGTTCTTGTTATTAATTGTTGTTATTGAGTCTATTTCTGGCCTGTATTTTACTTCATCAACTACGACACAGTCCCTTATTGGCCTACAACTGGGTCATCAACCATGACCCAGTCCCTGATTGGCCCAAACTACATTATTATTTCTGGAAATCGAAAAGATCCAGATCCAGACTGATCCATGTAGCGAAACAGAATGGGTTACCACGTGATAAGGATACACTCCAATCTCAGTTACACTAGCTTGCCGCTTCTCTCTGACCTTTGTCCAAAGAGGCGCTGTGTTGTCAGGTGTGATCCAAGTCTCATTGATTACAAAGCCGAACGTACATGCTAGTTGGCCGTGTGACGTTGGTTTGGTGTGTCAGGGCCTTTAGTCACCTGCGAAAGACTGCTTTGTCTTCGCATGATGGGCAGGAAAGTCAACCCAAGAGCAATCAACAATCATATTAAGTCCACTAATGCCACTACAACAATGCACAATTACAATCATTCTACTAACATCAGTACAAAGCGGTACACAATTAGACGATAGTGTTTTTAACCTAATACAGCAGACAGGGCACTGCCAAGCGGAGAATGTTTATTTAAGAAAGTAAATATACTCATTCTGATCCAAGCAGTCCTTGAGGCAGGATTCTCCATATTTCAGAATGCACACACTTAGCTACGTCATCAAGCATGACAGACAAGCAAAAAGTGATGTCTCCTTTCAATTCTAGCTACCATAACAGATGAAGTCATGATGCCAAATGTTTTGGCGTCTTAGTACTTTGCAAGTAGCTCCCAAGGAATTTTCTGCTGCTGTTTTCAATTACGAGGTGATATTTAAAATAAGCGTGAGGAAGAAAGCTATCTTCTACTCCCCTACGCACACACACACACACACACCCTGTATTATCTCACATCATGCAGGGACCAAATGCAGAGGAAGCTATCGTGTATGTGCTTGGGGCTGATAGAGTTCTGACCCCCATCTCTCTGTCCAGTGGGCGCACTGCATATCGAGTTCAAAACCCCGGTCTCGCTGGAGCAGGTCATGAAGGACAATGTGGATGTGAGACCGGGCGGGCGCTACACACCCAAAGACTGCGTGGCCCTGCAGAAGGTGGCCATCATCATACCTTTCCGGAACCGCGAGGAGCACCTCAAGTTCTGGCTGTACTACCTCCACCCTATCCTGCAGCGCCAGCAGCTGGATTACGGCGTCTTCGTCATCAATCAGGTATAAACGCCATGGGTCACTTACACAACCACACGGACATGTCCTTTTGAGATTGAGAACGTTTTGGGTCGTGTAGTACGGTAATGACGACGATGTGTTGGTTGTCATTGTGTTAATCTTGTTGTATTTAACTTGTATCGTAGGGTTTGCTTTCACTTGTTGTCTCGAGGTGACTTCAGCGGTCTGATCTCACGGGACGATTTGACTGCCAGAACAATTTTTCTTTGTTCTTTTTAAATCAGTTTAACCCTTAAAAGTAGGGATGTGCCTCAGGTTTTTTTTAAGGCCGTTACTATCACTGCTTTTTATGATGTGATCCAATCCGATACCGATTTTTGTTTTCTCCAGTTTTTTCCCCAATTAATATAAAACGGTGACAGCCAGGTTTATAAACCCATTGCTGCACATATAAAATATATTATAAGATAATCAAGATAATTGTATAATAATATAATACATTATTTTACATTATATTATTATTATTTGCTTTGCCTATCATTTTAATTGGTATTCTAGGAACAAAACATTACATAAAATAACATTAAGAGATGTATTAACTGCAAGGCTTATGGTGACATTTTAAGGGAAATGTAACGCAATACAACAAATTAGAAAGACGTCGAAAAACCCTCTGCTGCGACAGAAGATATAGACTTCCCTCTTCAATCACATCCTTATTTTTTGTTTCCGAAAAGCTCACAAATGTCATTCAGTTTGACAACTCCAGTCCATGCAACTTTTAATCAATGGTAGCATATACTTTTCGTTTATTATTTATTAGGACACATGGAAACACATTGATGAAAGCATAATTAAACAACATTATTAACCAGAATGCAAAGGAAGCATATACTACTCTTTTTCTTTTTTTTGCGAACCAGAAAATATAAAAAACACCCACATGGGGAGAGTGAAGCCCGTTCTCCAGTGAGATGCTGACTGGTTATTGCGTCCTGCAACAGAGATCAATGAAACAGGCTATGTGTCGTTGTCTTAAATGTAGCCTACCTTTTATTGAGAGACATTGGTATTTAAAATATTTAGACGGAATTTAAGATCCGATCAGACGCAGAGTCCCAGAGCTGCATTCCCAAGTTTCAAGTCTGGACACAAAAGGAAAATAAACATTCTAGTTTATCAGAAAATCACAGAAGCTAATTTTATTTAAATTGAATCTGCATCTGCAATTTAGATTGTGCAAGCCATTGTCTCCTGGGGCAGAGAATTCCAAAGTTTAGGACCTAAAGTCGAATGTCTCCGCCTAGAATTTAGGTTGCGTTGCAGTGCCCCACTTATTTATCCAAGGCAATGTTCTGGCTTAGAATGGCTTTTTTCCACGGCATGGTAATGGCTGAACTTGACTACCAGTCCTTTTTAGTACCTCTGTCGAGGTTCCAAGCTATCTGAGGCGATACTAAAAGTGGACGTGAAAACCCTGCAGACTACTGATTGGTCAGAGAGAATCATCACCAGAATCGTCACTGCGCCACTGCATCCTCATTGCGTGACATGGGACATCCTTCCCAAACCTTCCAATTTTTGAAATACCCACGCTACTATAGCGGCTGCCCTTTGTTTTATTCACTTGACTACTCTGTCTGCAATCCGCATTTGTCTCCTTGCTGTGAGAAACAGTCACATACCAAGAATCAATCAAACCATTCCTTCGATAACCCCCACGGTTACGGTGTGTGTCACATTAAACATGACGTCACCGCAGTTTCATGTGTCGCTATGACGACCTTGACAGATAGGGGTACTGGAAAACAAAGCGCCTGGCACCAAAAGCGAGTAGAGTTGAGTTGAGACGGTACTATGTAATGGAAAAAAGCCATAGAGGGCCAACAGAACTGTAGCTTCAGTTGGCCGTGGGTTATTTTAGCATTAAATAGAATGACTCAGTTTACATTTAGTCTAGTTCAATATTCAACTCAACTGGGATTCTTTCCTACCTATTCTCATCTGTTCTTTCAGAAAGGTTAATAATACTCAAGTTAATAGTCATGTTGACATTAGGCTGTGTAAATAGTCCGAAGGTGTGCAATAAGCTTGGCAAAGCTGAAGACAAAGAACTGTTTAAACACATTTAGTACAATCAATACACTTGATTGTTGCAAAGCATGGAGAAGGATAAGTAATCTTTTTTCATATTTCAAAAGCTCGTTAGGTAGCACTAGGTATAGTCATAGTAGTGACGACAATAACCACACCTGTCCTGTAAACTAGATTTAATTTAGTGGATGTGACGGTCAACAAATATTCTGTTTAGTAACATTGGATTATAATATCTGGATGCATTTCTACGGGTTTCTATGGATAGGGGAGTGAAGAGAGACAGGAACGTGCGTTGAAGAAAAAGAGGGGACATGTTTTGATTGCATGTGGGAATCTAACCTGTGGTCACTACAAGGAGAATTGCCTGTGTTGTAAGTGCATGAGTGGGTGAAGCCACCAAACCACCCTGCATGTACATTTTGATGGGTTAGCAAATTAATATTAACTGTCCCTACTTGCATAGCATCCAAGCGTTGAGACGAGCCCCTTGACAATAGCTGCTATAGATAGGAGAATTAGGGCTGTATTAGACACCCTGACAGAAAAAAAGGGAATTTAACTGAATCATCTTAAATACAGCTGGTTACAACACACAATTATTTTAATATGCAAGTGGGATGACAGTTGTAGGGATTGCCCTTCTAAAGTATTTTGACCCTGACGAGTGAGCGACCGCTTTCGCTTTAGCGATGGCATTTAGAGACCAGTGAACTCCAAAGTATCTCATTTCACAGCAACCATTATTTTTGGGTTATTTGCTTGAATTTGAATAATTCCCTTGGTGTTATTGTTAAGTGATCAAAGTCTTGGTGCAGAGGTGTTTCTCATGAAAGGTATGCAGGCAGTCTGCGATGGCGAGCTGGGACTTGTCTCTCCATGCCTATGATACTCACTGGTGTTACTGGGCCTATGTGGTCCTCACTGTGATCACGGCTCATAGCCAAGAAAGCCACTGCACCAATTGAAACATGTTTTGTGTGTGTTCGAGGCGCTTATTAACGTCGCAAATGAAAGGTAGGTCTGCTTTACTTGGATCAGGCAGACATGTTGCATGGGATTTAGCTGATGATTAAACGTATTGTGAGGGAGTGGGTTGATACTTGGTAGTGCATACGTTCAACAGAAGAACGTGCACTACTCCCAGGTATCCACTTTGACATTCACCCTGAGGTGGGAGAAGAAAACATAAAATATGACACCGTTAAATACAGGAAACATAATGTCACTGTGGTAAAAGATGTTTAGCACTCTTTAGAAAATGTGTACGTTTGGTGCATGCTTTACGTGTGGGAAGTGATCCACTGTGTGTGTACTTGCTAACTGCTTTGTTCTTATGCATTTGCAGATGAGACTCACTCTTCTCTCTTTTTCTCATGTCATTCTTTCCTCTTTCTGTCCTTCCCTCCCTCATTCATCATCACCTTTCTTTATGATTTTTCTCAACCCACTTCCCTTGCTCAAACCGCCACCCTTTTTGCATGTCAGGCGTTCTTGGCCAATGGCTGTGTTGCAGAAGGAGTTGGCCCCTCTTCCTTGCTTGCTCTCGACCAATAGCGGGACCTGTTACCTGAGTCCTACTGGTAATATGGGCTTCTTTCTCTCTTCTCTCTTTGTGTTTCACCCGACCCTCTCAGGGCTAGTTTGGATATTTGACTAATCCTCATTGAAATTTGAATGTTGGCTTTGTTTGTCTGATGCAGTGCCACTTTATTGTGTTTTGCAGGGGATTGTTTTATTTATTTTTATGTAATTTGAGTAATGGTAGAAATTCTACAGTATAGAAAGTATAGAAGTTCTGTCATTCTTGTCTTAATGTGTAATTCCCCCACCTTCCTCCCCCCGTCTGCAGTGCTTTTAATGGCCGCTTGTGGTGCATAATATCTCACCATGTTTAACCACCTTCAGCAGGCCCTGTTACCCCTGCTCTATGCTTTACAACACGCTCTCCTGGGTTCTCACGTTTACTATTGTTTGTCTAGGTGAAAATTTGGCAGCTCCACTGCGGTAAGTTGAAGTGGAGTCTTGCGTGCCAAGGCCTCTGTCAAATGTAAATGATCAAATTCCTCCTCCTTCCTTGCCTTTGCAAATTTGGCTTGGACAGTTGGACTAAGATGTACAATTTGTACGATTACTTCTGATAACCTTTACTCTTTTAGTCATTTGCCAGATGATTTCATCCAAAGCGTCTTGCAGCGATTTATGTAGTTTGGTACGTCTTGCAGTTTGGTATGTAATTTAGGAGCAGTTAAGAGATAAGACATCTTGTTCAAGAATGCCTACACGTTAGGGCAGGCAGTGGAGATTGGGGATCGAACCTGGTATCTTTCAAACACCCTAACCAGCCCCATGTTCAGGAGAAATACTCTAGTATCCTACTTACATTCCATAGGATAAAAATGTAATTGTCCAGTGACTGTCGAGTCACTCGACAATGTCGTGGGATTGAGCCTCAGTGACCTTAGCCTACCTATAAGCATCTTACAGTACAATACCCCACTGCTCCTGATACTGTACTCACTGCGATTTACTTTGGGGAACAAAAAAGTCTCTCAAATGATACAATGCGGAAAATTGTAGTCAGTCACACAACAACAATTACAGGTAGTGTTCAGGAATTTCTTTCTGACATTTTGGAATGTTCAGGTCCTAAGTTCTAGAAGAAGTTCAGTAACATTACCACAAACGTGTATACCTTGTAACTATGACTAAGGGCCATAACAAGCACTTAAAAAAAAAAAAAAAAGATTCTGGTTACCACCATTATGTATCGCTGAAAGAAAACACTACACTGCGTTGTCTATGTGCTTTCGCTTGGAATCATCCAATGATACTGGAAGACATTCTCCCTCTTTGCCACCACCTATTCTCAGAGAGATACTGAAGACAAAGCAGTTCCAGCGTCTTCAGACACTCAACCATGAAAGAAAAATTGAAATAAGAGGGAGGTCACAACAGTTACTTCAGTGGATCCCGATTTAAGTCATTAGTTCATCTTTTGTGAAAATGTGTTAATCGCAGTTAGCTTCCCACATTTGACAAGACCCCCCTAACCCTAGGCCCTCTTAAGGTCAAAGAAAAACTGCCCAAACCAAGAGGGAAGAAACCTTGAGAAGGAACACAGAAGAGGGATCCCTCCCTCCAGGGAAAGTTAGGAGTGCAATAGGAGCCTAATGGACAGATATAATGGTAGCGCGTTCCTCCTGATCTCTCCTTTGTTAATAGATACTGAAGTGTTTACATTTGTCCTAGTCTCGCAGAGCCAGGCTTTCAGGACAAGTCAAATGGTGACGTAGTGCAAATTAACAGAAGAAGCTGAGCTGTTTGTCATTTGAAATGTTGACATTCTATCTACTGCTTGAGCAGGTGCATAAATAATGATTTTTCCCTGGAAAAAATGTAGTAAAATAGGGCACATAAACATACACTCCTTAAAGTCTATAAAAGTGTCCACACTTTATCTCTCAAAGAGCAACATGCAGGCTGATGAGGTGGAAAACCGTCCTACCAATGATTTGCCCAATCGGTTTTCTACATACTTTCCCCATATGAATTAACCAGGGACGCCAACCTGCAAGTTACTCTTTAACTTAGATGGCTGGGATACATCCCTCAAGAGAACCCTTTAGTGAGTTTGGCTGCAGACTGATAATAATAAAAAATAGTTACACTAAAGATGGTTAGCTGTCTAAAGGGAGCTATCAGGATAGACCATGCTACCTCCATGACCGCCTGTTTGTGAAGCTCTGGCGGAAGCGTCTAACATGTAGTCTGACATGTTAGACGACATGTTAAGCCTTCTCTAATAGCCTATAGGTGGTCCACAGTGGTTTGATGCAGAAAGAACCACCACCATTCTAAGTCAATGGGGAAAAAAGTGTTTAATTCTCGTAATGCAAAGGGAATACATATTGTCCTTCATTCTGTTAGGATCTTAGTTGCTAGTACATCTCCATAGTATGTATTTTGCGAGATCCAGTGTGAAACATTTAAGGATTGAATATGAATGAATTTTGGCCATAGGCAATTGGGAGTTGGCTATTCAATTCCCGCCGTCAATGTGGCCAATATTGTTTCCGCTGCTGGTTGCCAAAATCCCAAGCAATAGCTGGAAATCTGCAGCCTCAATATGGTTGTCTGGAAACCAATGGGCGACGTCACGGATGCTACGTCCATATATTTTACAGACAGACCTGCTCTAGATGTAACCTTGTTGTTTTAAAACCGTTCTATTGAATAGGCCTAATCCCATTGCATCAACTATACAATGCTCCTTGCTAAACTCACACAGACAATATACCAGTGAATGATGTTTTTACAATCAAAGATGTACTGCTATTGGTAACCAATTGAGTGAGTGAGTCATGTTGATGTAACAATGTATGTGTAGTGATAAGAGGTAACATTCACTCTGTAGCTATAGTGTAACCATAGTGTGTAGACCAGGGGTTCTCAAAGTGGGGTGGGGGGGACCGTCGCAGGATTTATGTCCAGAGTGTGAATTAAAAATATATATTTTGTTTTCCAGAAATACAATTTGAAAATAAGCAGTTTCAGCCATTCTTGATACAAGATGAAAATAGTATTTACATTATAAATGAAATGTAATTTTCTGTCTCTCTGCGACCAACAGTTGTAGAGAGACAGAGGCAGCAACGGTTTTATTGCTTAAAAAAAATAGGAAGGAACGGAGACGTTCAACCGCGCCAAGCTGCTCAATGTGGGCTACATGGAGGCGCTGAAAGACTACGACTACGGCTGCTTTGTCTTCAGCGACGTCGACCTCATCCCCATGGACGACCGCAACACCTACAAGTGCTTCGACCAGCCGCGCCACCTTTCGGTCTCCATGGACAAGTTTGGCTTCAGGTAGGGCACGCTCGGCCGCCTCTCCCTTGTTCGTCCCTGTTACGACCCTCCAGTCTAGGGGATAGAGGGGGATAACGTAAAGCTAACTCAAATAGTGCAGACACTGGGGTTTCACAAATAAAGGGTTTGTTAGAACAGCAAACATAGGTCAAGCCCAAAATAGGTTAGGGAAGCTCAACAGAAATACAATAGGTAAGCCTAGCTCAACAAAAACAGGAAAAACTGGGGCTCCAAATGAAAGGCCCTTAACCCCTACTAGCTTCCTACAGGAACAACTAAACCTTAAGTAAATGTTAACTATCACACAAGGCCAAATATGGCAACAGTTGGACAAGGCTGATGAAACAAAATAAGTGACCAATTGCCACAGTGGCAACAAACCACAGAACGTTAACAGAGCTAAGCTAACAGGCAGGGGCATAAGCGAGCACATGAGGGAGCATCAGAGAGAGCACAGGTGGAACCAATGAGGCCTTTTAGCAGGTGGCCTGGCTCTCATTGGTTTTCCTCCACCAATGAAAAAAGCTGGACTCCAGAACAGCCATATTTGTAGTCGTAAAAATAAAGGACAGGGAAGAAAACCAAAATAGGGGAAAACCAAAACCTCACAAATACTTAGGAACGTAACACCCTTACCCATAAAGGTAAACATAATGTTTGTGTCGTTTAATAACTGATAAATGCTACTACCCACGAGATAAGGCATCAGCCAACACATTGTCACATCCCTTATACCTTATCTCGAGGTTGTAGTCCTGGACCATGAGAGCCCAGCGCATGAGGCGATGGTTGTGGTTAAACATGCGGGAAAGTACCTGTGATATGTGTTTGTGTTGATGTCCCTCCCTGGGTTCATGTTTCCTTACATGCTAGCCTGTTGATTGTTTGTTTGAGTTGATTGGATGATTAGTTAATTGGTTTAGTTAAATGTAAAATATGCGTTCAAACCCTGTTTGGATGGGTTTACTTGTGGGAATCTGAGTAGGGAGGGGACATCTTCCATCTTACTGGCTAGTTCCGCTAGGTGGGCCATAACAGTCCTGCTGAGCTTGGCAAAGACAAACTCAGCCAGCAGGAGTAAACTGTCAAGTGTCTGTAAATTATTTGAATCAACAACGTTTAGACTGGTCACTACAAATAGACATATCAAAATTCCCCTCTGAAAGCTTCATCCACTCACGCAAATTAGTTTCGTTGAAAGAATATCTTCGTAACGAAACAGGAAACAAGGTGTAACTCTGCCCCTTTCAGTTTCTGGTTTCCAGCCCAGGCTCTTTGCCGTCTCCCCGCAGAAGTTCTGCTATAACAAACCAGGATTGCTGGATTCAAAATATCTCTAGGGTTGATGGCACTTTTGTCTTGATGGTTGGTTTGTTCAAAACCGAGCCTCAAGCAGCATGCTTAGCATCTGTTAGCCAGATCTTGCCCTATAATGAGAAAGCATAAAACACATAAAAAATGTGTGTGTGAGAGAGCCAGGGTCAATCCCCCCAAAGACACCCCCAACCCAGCTCCGCCTATTTCTGTTTCGGGCCATTTTTATTTATTTAATTTCTGAGTGATGTGCTGAAATATTTCTTAGATTTCTTTCTTCTTTTATTTTTTGTGTGGCTAATTCTTTTAATTTGGAGAATGCACGGCTACCATAGACATTAGACTGACAGACATCAGTTCTGAAGCTGTGTCTTGTATTTTGAAGTCACATTTCAGTTCCGATCAGAACTGTAAGTCACACTATGTAGCCTATTAGGCCTACCAAATTTTGTTGGTACTATGCCATTTCTGTTTATTTTTGTTTGCGGGGTTGGTTACAAAAGGAATATGGAATCAGATTTGTGTCAATATAATCAAACAAAACGTAAGAATTTTAGGGAGACTAAAAATCAGTGAAGCCAAAAAAAAAATGCAGATCAAAAGTAAAACATAACTTGCAAACAAATGAGTTGGTTAATCGTGTAAACTTCGTCTTTAACATTCATGTTCTGTTTGTCCTTACTTTAGCATTTATTTTAGTAATTATTTACTTAAGCATTACTTAAGGACTACTTTGGTATCGTATTATATTTTGTATCTCGTCCTTGACTGCTGCTGTAACACAAGAATTAACCCTCCGGGGGATTAATAATGTGTAATCTAATCTAACATATTTGATAAGATGTCCTTTTGTTTACAGTACCCTCTGCATTTTTCCTCGCTGATCAGACTTTTGCCCTCCCTGTCAACTCTGCGGTTACACTGCCAGTTCTCATGTTTGTGCTACCTGACTTTTTGTTTGCAGTTCTGACACAAACCTCTCACGTAGGCAGGTTTTTTCAGGGCTGGGTCCCCATTGGCTAATGAGCTTTTGAGTGACAGCTCAGTGCCCACGACGTTGTTCAGTGCAGCAAGCCCGAGGTTCGGTTTTGGCGGATACGGACCACCTAAATAGCGGCACTAGGCATTTACTACCTACTAGCTAACGTAGCTGGATTCCTACCAGATTAATTAAATGCAAGTATTGCTCATATATGTTGTCTGTGCTGTTAAGGGTGTCCGTCAAAACCGACACGCACGCTTGCTGCCCTGAACAACTGTATTAACTTGTGTTCTGGTATGAAAAAGGTATTAAAGTCTTAAATTGAACTGGTTGAAACCTGCAGATACCTAGGATAAAGTAAAGCAGATTACATGAGGAGTTTATATTTTCAACAACGCCAAGAATACCAAGCCTATTTCCCTGCTAGAAAAAAATATATATACAATACGATACAATGTTCAGAGTGGTCATGCTATCGGCCTAGGGTGTACACACAAGGCAAGACAAGCCACACAAATGAATTCTTTAAATATAGACACGGTTCAACCGTAAAATAACTTAACCCACCAGGAGGTTGTTGGCCTGATGCCAGTGACACCACACAGGAAGTCAGGATGGTCACATGACAACCACACAGGAAGTCAGGCCTCTGAAAGATCTTCCATTTGCTTGGCTGTTGATTTCCTGTTTCTTACACATGCACTCACTCACACTCATACTGACACAGACTTGGAATTTCCTTAGAAAAGTAGGCCTAGATGAAAGTCTTAATGGCCCTTATTTTCACCCTTAAGGGAGAAAATAACGTGTCTCGAAGTGTTAGCGAATGTTTTTGTTATTTTTGACTAAAATGTATGAAGTTGTCAAACGGGGGAAATTCTATGCTGAATGCGACCGCCCTCTGAATATTTCTCTATAATTCATTTTATTCAGTGCTGTGAAAAATAAGAAAATAACCCTTTTCCAGAGTGGTAGTTTTCTATTGGCTGTTCACCCTTGCTCGAACAAGTGTGACGTGCATTCTGATGTTTGAATACGCACCTGCTGCTATGAAACCAAGTGTGTTGGTTTCAATATTTGATTAGTTTAGGCCTCAGATCACATTGTTTTTAAGCTAGTGGGCGGAAACTCTGCTGCTTTAATTTCTCTCTGTTCCCCACTTAAACCATCCCAATGTACCCCTCTCTCGCCCGGTTGCCGTAGGTTACCATACTGGCAATTCTTCGGGGGCGTGTCAGCCATGAGCAAGGAGCAGTTCCTGAAGATCAACGGCTTCCCCAACAACTACTGGGGCTGGGGGGGCGAAGACGATGACATCTACAACAGGTAATACCAGTGCTAATATTATTAAGTACTACTCATCTAGAGGAGGAGGAAACACAAAGAGCATAGTCAAATTACCTTTATTAGCAAAGCCCTTAATCACAAGTTACGGTGTCAAAGGGGGTTCTGAGGCCCAAAGTTTGGTTTGATGAAGGTGCTTGTTGTTTTTTATCACAACAACAGTAAGACAATGAAGATAATACAAATAAGGATACTAATAAATACAATGTACTTATGAGCGAGAGAGAGAGAGAGCTATTGATGTAGCCAACGAATCTGCAGTCTTCGGTGATAAAGAACTGGTTTTGCTAGATTACTGGCAGCATATCCGTTAGATGTCGAGAGGTCTCTAATTTTATCTTTTATTTTATATATTGTTTACGTGTGTGTCCAGGTTGTCCATGAAGGGTATGTCCATCTCTCGCGCCAGTGGCACGGTGGGGAAATGCAGAATGATTCGACATGACCGGGACAAGAAGAACGAGCCCAACCCTCAGAGGTGAGACGCTTCCCTTCCTGTTCTCCCGTTTCCACTCCCTCTGCTTTTTTTCCACTTCCTGTCCTCAGTTTTCGAACACAGACGAGAAAGGGTTCTCCCTACTCAATAATAAATCCAAAGCCTGTGTACTCCTAAGGCATTAGGTAGGAGGGGAGTTTTAACCAAGGCCTTGGTCTACGTCTTAAAGGGATTTGTCTTGTCCCACCATACATGTCAGGCTTCTTGCGGTGTGTAAAAGCCATACAGAAGAGCATTCGTTCTAACACAGATGGGTCCTTCCTGATAGTCTCGCTTATTTTCTTATCATTGCTCACCAAGACGTGGTCACATGATTTATGTCAGTTAAAGGAGTCTTTAGAACCACGTGTTTTGTTTTTTCTCTTTCGTTCTTCAAAAACGGGTTTCACATCCTACAAATGTTTTTTACATTACATTATGGTTCTGTTACAGTGTGATTACACAATTACTGTGTAATTGTGCAATTTAACAACATGTGGTTAATATGTAATTACGTTATGGAACAAGCTATTTCCTTACGGGGTAGGGTTAG
This sequence comes from Lota lota, assembly GCA_026745465.1. Lineage (NCBI taxonomy): Eukaryota > Metazoa > Chordata > Actinopteri > Gadiformes > Lotidae > Lota > Lota lota. The sequence continues at coordinate 3,555,880 of JACYXH010000425.1, read as the reverse complement.
GGTTAGGCTGTTCCATAACTTTATTACATAATAACTATATATTGCAACTATATTACATATTGTTGCATTTCTGCATTTCTTTTGCATAGTCATGTGTGATTACGCAAACAAGGACACCGTAATGTTAAGTTATACCTCATATTAAAATCGTATTTTGTAAATGTTCTATATAAAAATCTACTTATTTATTTGTACACTATCCAGCCTACACTTTTTGTGTCTACAGGTTTAACCGTCTGGCACACACCAGAGAGAACATGGGCAAGGATGGCATCAACTCGCTCACATACAAAGTGATTAACAAAGAGCGGAGACCGCTGTACACCTATATCACAGTGGAAGTGGGGAAACCGTGACTACACCTACACTGACCACCACAGAAACCCAAACGTGCCTTAGATGACCTTCTATGGAAACCAGCCACCAAGCCTTTTTGTTCTTACTTTATGCTTTTTGGGGGGCTTTCGTCTCTCATTAATATTGGACATCGCTGAGGAATAAAGGAATGAACCATGTATATATGTATATAACCATGTATATATATATACCACATTAATGTGTTGTCACGTTAGTCTGTACCCCAGTGCCTGCTGGTCTCTGGGATGCCTCCAGAATCTCGTTCAGAACACCACCGCTGCTCGGTGTGTGTGTGTGTGTGTGTGTGTGTGTGTGTGTGTGTGTGTGTGTGTGTGTGTGTGTGTGTGTGTGTGTGTGTGTGTGTGTGTGTGTGTGTGTGTGTGTGTGTGTGTGTGTGTGTGTGTGTGTGTGTGTGTGTGTGTGTGTGTGTGTGTGTGTGTGCGCGCGTGTGTGTGTGTGTGCTAGTCGCTGTGGAAGGGTGAAGTGAGCATTACTGTGTTGTTCTTCTCAGCCCGAGAATGCTTTGGGGTTTAATATATTGTTATCTTATTATATTTTTAAGAGGTGTGTGTGAAAAGAGGGTGAAAATATGTTTTAGAACTAATCTTCTGGGTTTTCTGTGGAGGGTGGGGGGGGGCTGGGGACTGGGGACTGGAAAGGCGTGTCCCTACCCCTCTATGTCCCTGGCTTTATCTAAGTGTGAATCGTTAGCACTGTCCCAGCCCTGGGACTGGTGGCTGCTCAGTCCCACAGAATGTACTCTGCTGGCAGTGCTGTTACAGGCCCGATCACTTACACTTTGACTCCACCCAGTCAGCACATTCATATGCTAAGTGTCTTTTAAACTGATAACGATTACTTAAGGGTGTGGTGAGAAGGGGGTTATTGTTAATGGTTGATAGACCGTGGGTGTTTAGATGTTTAGATTGAAAGAATAACCCCACCATGTGTGCATGCATGCGTATGAGCGTCTCCACGTGTGGATGCAATATAATGTTGGTTCATTTGAAATGACTAAATGTGCCTTTTGTTCCTGTGAGTCTTGTTACAATATGCTGATTGGGGAAGGTTCTCTCAGGGTTTCGTTTTCCCTGGAGAGAACATACTCACGTGAGCCTTTAATAATGCCCTTAAAGACCTAATCAAAGTGCTGAGAAATCTTGCAATGGACAATGTCTGCTAGAGTTTAGATGAATGTCATGACTCACATCTGTTGTTCTTCTGCCTGAAGACTTCTGGCTGTGTGACCACTCAGAGGACTTCATGCTTTGATTCCACAGCCAACAGTAAATTATTGCCCCTCCATTCATTGCAGCCCTGCTGTAGTACACTGGGCTCTGGCTGTCCACAGCCATGACAACTTACCTGGCAACATTTAGTGCTCTATCCCAGGGGCCCATGCTTCAGAAGCTTATAGACCAAACGGTGTGTGTGTGTGGGTTGTCTTGATGACGATGCTCCAATAAACTGCAGGGAGCTTTCCCGACGACTATCAGGTGTGTGTGTGTGTGTGTGTATGCGAGGAACACAGGGTGATTCTCATGTTCAGAGTTGACCTCTGTTACATTGATTTGATCTCCATCTGTGGACAACAGCCTTGGTTGGCTGGCTTATAGTTTGATAAATCACCGCCACGTCCTGATGAATTTATCTGGCATTTTATTTTCTTTCATTTAATTGCACATGTTGTAATGTTTGTAGAATTTTATCAGAATCTTTATGCATGTCCATCTCCCCTGTGATTTACTTTTCTTTTTTTCCCTTTCTTTTTTGCCAAAGTTACATTGTGGTATAAAGTGTAAAATTGTTTAAGTTTATCACATTTATGTTGTTCTGTCTCTTTCTGGGTGGCTCCATTCTGTATTTGTCTATGCAGAATGAAGGGGTAACTAATACGCTATGATACACTTTCGCCTATTGTAGTCGCACGTTGCAAAGCTAACATTAAACCTTGTGTTGAATTGGTGTGGTGTGTGGTCTGAGAGCAGTAAGTCAGGTCACCCGTCTGTTTGGCGCCTAGATCTAGTTTCTTTCTTGCGTGGATAAATACTTTCAAATAGAGTAGCCTACCTCTGTGTATTCAGACAGCCCCTTACAGCTGACAGTCTGATAACCTGTCCACTTGTATTGGACAGGTTATTCCCTGTGCCTAATCAAGGTACGATGTGGAATATGGCTTCATTATACAGTAGCCAATAATGTAACCAAGAGTTAAAGATGATTACTTCATATCGTTTTCCTGCTTCCAGCCCCTGAGTCCCGCACACTTTTTCAAAATGTTCCGAATTATTAAGTAAAACGTATTGGAAAGCTCTGATAATTGTTATTCCTAAACTGGAATTGTATGCATGCATCTGTTTTTATCATGCTGTATTTTCCTTAATTGTTCCCTGTCTGTTTTGACATGCCCTGTTCTATAATTGTGTAACCCTGTGCTCTATTTTGGCCAGACTGTAGTACAAACTAGCTTCGAAATAATAGCACGACATCGGACATGAAAACCAAAGCTTTCTTTATATTGAGGAACAGTTGCTTCCAAAACAAGCTCTAGACTCTTCACTTTCATTCATTCACCTTCATGTCTCTGGGGCATTCTGGGACTTGCGGTCTTAACCATTCGTTTTCCAATACAACAGAAAAGGTCTCAAATGAATATCAAACAAACGTAATACAAATAAAACGTATTTAGTGATAATTACTTATTTTAACCGTAAATAATAAAACGGATTATACTTACTTTTATACTATAACAGATTTCAATGAATTACAGTGAACATTAACCATGCAACCTGTTTAGTAACAAAACTGGTCTCCCTTGTAAAACCATTTTTTATCACAAGGGACTTCCTGGTTAAATTAAGGTCAAACGAATAAAATAAAAAATGCACACCTTTTTCATTTTACAGAACAGTCCGATTAGGGAAGATTGAATTTGGAATTGCTTTTCATTAAAACAAAATAAAAGGTTAATCGATATTGCAAACGATGATGGCATTCGTTTGAATTAAATCTTGAGTTTGAAGTGGAAACCACACACAGGGTTGAAGTGGCCCTTGTGTTTGTGCAAATATTTGAATGTGGTTTCGCCCCAGCTAGCTTTCAAGGTTGCAAATGTTTATTACGCAGTGCTTACCGCAATTCTCAAGGAAACGTGGCCAATTGTATTAGGGATCGTTCAGAGGTCATTGTGTATGTCAAAAATAGGATAGCGCTAGACTAATACTAATTTCACTTCTTTAGTCATTGCTTAATAGGTAGCAAAACTATTCCTAGGGTAGGAGTTCCATCTGTATTGCTCAATAACCATTTACACAAGGCACTAAAACTGGCAGAGTTGGTTCCCTGGGGCTACAGAGTCTCCAGATAGTGTATTTCACACTCGTGTCAAATCAATTGTCTCACATCGTGAGCCCTTTGCAGAGATGCTTCGCATAATAACACTGAGTGCAGAGAATCTACGAGGCCAGAGATTTGTCTGCAGATGTGGACAACCATCCTCAACACATCTGTTTGTGCTTTGCTATGCATGTCTCGCTGGTACACAACCCAACGGGGGAAGAGCTTTTTGGTCGGGAAGAAGGAAGAAAACTAACAAATAAGGAGGAGGAGCTGAAAGGAGGGAGAGGGGGACTCCAGTGGTCGGTCATACGTCCACAGCACCACGCTGGAGAGTTGGTTGAAAAACAAAGTGACGCTTAGAAAAACATTAAAAACTAGGACGATACATTTGAGTCGGTAGGTTAGCAGAGGTTAGCAGATTATAATATGTAGGAAATCAATAGGAAAACAAAGTACACTATTTCCTTTTCCTATTGTTTCCTTTAGTTTATTGCAGCATTATTTCCAATAGTGCAGCCATAAACTAAAAGTGAAAGTCTTAGAGAAAAACCAGGATCATGTTAAGGCAACTGCAGCTATGCCAACAGCTGTTATATAAATACCTAGTGGAAATATTCCACTTTATAGGCTACATTTCTGTTGCACCAGAACCTGTTACATTCCATTATTTTTTTGCATGTCTGGGGTTTTCTTTTGTGTAACTGGGTTAACAGTTGGGTAAGTCTCCACTGTCCACGTCCCTGGGGGAACATAAACACATATTACTGGTATTGGCCGAATGCAGAATGGAAAACCCATTAGCTGTTCTGTTCTTACAACTAACAAACCCAACCTTGCCTGTTTAGCAGCATGTATGTGTGTGTGTGTGGGTCACTGACCCAAGTGACTCATATAGGCTAATTACATTGATCTCTCCAACAGTCTCTCTTTCCACAAAACGAATGAACTCTAATGAACACACACACACACACACACACACACACACACACACACACACACACACACACACACACACACACACACACACACACACACACACACACACACATACACAGGGCCAAGACCCACGTCATTTCCAGGAAAGAAGCTCCCCTTCTCTCTTCATTCTCCTCCCCTTTCTCTCTTTCCCTCTCTCACTTCTCTGTCTTGCACCGCCTCTCTTCCACATTCATCTTTTCTCTCTCCCTCTCTTACTTTATCTTATCTCCCTTCTCCTGTGTCCCTGGCCTTTCCAACTCCTCCATCGTCCTTCCTATCGGCCTGCGGTGACTGGTCGACTCAGTCAATAATAACCATATAATAACAGCTTGAACAATAATAACACTCTTTTCATCTGCTATTGTTTCCACCAATCATATTATCTCCAACAGTAGTCATCTCTGGTCCTAACCACTTTTTGAAATGGACGATTTTCTCCCACTTTTTGAAAGCATAATTTGTTAAAACATTTCGGAAAAGAACCGTAACATTGTTACAGTTATTCCTTCAGTGGTTTCTATTCAGTCATATTTGAGGGCAGTGATTTCTTTATCACTGGGCTGAGAGACATGCACTTGCGCTTTCTGCCGTAGATGTGATATTGGCATTGTGTGACTGACATGGTGTTGATGAATATGGGGGGGGGGGGGGGGGGGGGGTTTGGGAATTGTGGGGTCGACATTCTGTGTTTTATGCTGAGTATTCTTGTAGGGTCAACTCTAGTAGCTAATGCTATGCCCTTTTGATAAGCCGCTAGGCCATTTCTTTCTCGCCGTAATGATCTACTCTGACCTCATACCGATCCCCACATTACATTGCCTAAAACTGCATTTGGTCCTCACCAACTGAGGACATCAACAGTGTCCTCCAGACACAGAACATGGCCAGCTGGGCAGTGGTCTGTACTGAGCCAGACCTACAGCTGCGTGACTCACTTTTTCCACATTAGTCGGATCATTCTGGCAAGTGTTCATCAGGTTTGCTCAAGAACCCCTCAGCAGGACAGAAAACTGCTGTTCAGGAGGTTTGAAGCCGTTGGTCTCCGGCCTTCGCCCCTTAATCCTGAAACAAAACATTTGATCCCAAACCGCAGTGTGTGAGGTTATTCTCTGCGCTCGGCCCAGTTGTTGTTTCTTAGAAACTAGGTCAGGCAGCATATGGGATTTTTTGTGGCTACTTCAATTTGTATTGTAGTATATGCTTTGATTGTTCTCAGCCTCGCTGGTAACACTTTACAATAAGAGTACATTAATTAACCATTAAACTAAGTTAATACAGTAATAAACATGAACTAATTTAGTTTTACTAATTTAGATTACTAGAAATTTATGTTTCTAGTAATCCTTTACTAATAGTCTACATTTTTTATAATGGTTCATGTTAACTAAGCAATGTTAACTAATAAATGAATGTATACATTATTGAATAGGTCAAGGGTTAACCCTAACCCATTAACCCTAACACTAACCTCTATGCTAATACTATATAAAGCGTATTACTGCATTAACTAATGTTAATGAATGCCCCTATTGTAAAGTGTTTCTGCCTCGCTTTTTAAGTTGCTTTGGATAAAAGTGTCTGCTTAATGACTGAATGTAATATAAATGTAAGCAGGATTTGGATTGAATCGCAGATGGACAGGTGTCTCTTTAGCTATGTTCCAAGAAACTCCTCCTCATGCATGCTTGGAATAACTGGGCTGTAACTTGACCATAAATGTCCTTATACGACAACAAAGCAAACTTACTCACACCCTTTTAGTACACTATGAAAGATATATTGCTTTGCTGCGGTATGGAGCACAACTATGTCCTACATATGGAAAAGATGTGTTAACACAACCCTGGTTCACACAGCTTGTAAAAGTTTTCTGGGACAGTGATGACTTCCAGATGGTTTCACTAGACTCCCAAATGTTATCACAAAATGAAATGTATTAAAACATAGTACCTTTAATGATATAATTATTATGATTAATATCACCCACACACATCCACCCCCCCCCCCCCCCCCACACACACACACACACACACACACACATGCATGCATTCAAGCATTTTATATCACACAAAATTATTGATGTAGCTAAATAGACCTTTTAACGTTTACTAATTTCAGGATCGCATTATATTGCAGTGGGTGGAATTAGAAAGCGTGCTAAAACATTAATCCTTTTTTTGTCATATCAAATATTTAAAAAAGGAGGGGAAAAGCCATCATCCTGTAGTTCAGATAAATGAGATTTTTTTTATAGTTATATTGTTTATTGTCAATACTGGATGTCGACACCTTATAACCAAACAATTAAATGACCCGAGGTCTAAGCAGTTGCTCCTAACCTTTGGCTTTAGGTGTACTACCACTAAGTAAAACGCAAGAAGGCCATGGCTAGTGGGAAACAGTGGAAACATTCAGCCCAGTAATTGCATCAAAACCTATTGTTAAATCTGATAATGAATTGGAGTAAGCAGGCTTTTGTGTTCTTTTCTAATTCTCTAGCCAAACAGGTATTTTAGTTCTCCTTTTAGTTTACTTCAAGAACAAACTACCATGTAATTCTATATTGTGTTTCCTTGTTTCGGTTCCTATTCAAGGGAAGCCGAATGACTAAATACATAAATAAACTAAATCATACTAAATATATACAGTATCTCACAAAAGTGAGTACACCCCTCACATTTTTGTAAATATTTGAGTATATCTTTTCATGTGACAACACTGAAGAAATTACACTTTGCTACAATGTAAAGTAATGAGTGTACAGGTTGTATAACAGTGTACATTTGCTGTCCCCTCAAAATAACTAAACACACAGCCATTAATGTCTAAACCGCTTGCAACAAAGGTGAGTACACCCCTAAGTGAAAATGCCCAAATTGGGCCCAATTAGCCATTTTCCCTCCCCGGTGTCATGTGACTCGTTAGTGTTACAAGGTCTCAGGTGTGAATGGGGAGCAGGTGTGTTAAATTTGGTGTCATCGCTCTCACACTCCCTCATACTGGTCACTGGAAATTCAACATGGCACCTCATGGCAAAGAACTCTCTGAGGATCTGAAAAAAAGAATTGTTGCTCTACATAAAGATGGCTATAAGAAGATTGCCAAGACCCTGAAACTGAGCTGCAGCACGGTGGCCAAGACCATACAGCGGTTTAACAGGACTCAGAACAGGCCTCAAGTGCACGTGCTCAGCGTCATATCCAGAGGTTGTCTTTGGGAAATAGACGTATGAGTGCTGCCAGCATTGCTGCAGAGGTTGAAGGGGTGGGGGGTCAGCCTGTCAGTGCTCAGACCATACGCCACACACTGCGTCAAATTGGTCTACATGGCGTCGTTCCAGAAAGAAGCCTCTTCTAAAGATGATGCACAAGAAAGCCCGCAAACAATTTGCTGAAGACAAGCAGACTAAGGACATGGATTACTGGAACCATGTCCTGTGGTCTGATGAGACCAAGATAAACTTATTTGGTTCAGATGATGTCAAGCGTGTGTGCTGGCAACCAGGTGAGCCAGGTGAACCAGATGAACAAGTGTGTCTTGCCTACAGTCCTGCATGGTGGTGGGAGTGTCATGGTCTGGGGCTGCATGAGATATACTAAAAGATACACAAGTTGAATACAATGCACAATACAACTAATAGATTTTATTGATATCAATTAAATAAAACAAAATGTATATCTGCAATTAAACTGCAGATAAATTAAACTTTTAAACTGTACTTAAATAGAAACATTTATCAGAATGCAAGTAAAGACATTCCTTTTTTCCTGCCAGCAATAGGCAATGTTCTGGGTTAGAAAAGGCCACTGTGTCGACTAAAAATAAGGAAATATAATACAACTCAGCATTCCCAATGAACAAAACAGGCGTTATTAATATTAAAATAATTATAGCAATTAAGAGCTGTAGGCTAGTTTTCGCCAGAGCTAATGGCTTTCTGGTAAAAAAAAACAACGTTTAATAACATGCAAATTAACTGATTACTGCTCATAGACTTTGAGCGACCATAGCTATGAGCTGTTGGGTCGACCGTCAGCAGCCAGCCAGCCAGCCAAGCGACCAAAAGCAGCCAGCCAAGCGACCAAAAGCAGCCAGCCAAGCCACCAAAAGCAACCAGCCAAACGACCAACACAGCGACCAAAGCGACGTACGTCGCGACGCACGTCGTTGGCTACTCACGGAGCTCGGCCCTACTGCGATTCACCTAGGGAACGTGAAGTTACGTCAGGCCAAGCGCCGTCAAACGCCGAGACAGCCAGCTGTTGTATGTTCCTGCAATAGAGGAAGCTGCGGTTTCAGTAAAAAAAAATAAAAAAAAATAAACTATGAGTAAACTACTTAGACAGAAATTAGTATTAAAATCTTATTTTTAAAATTTGTATAATAGGGTGGGCCTCCCAGAAATGCGGTCCTGAATCTGCAGCCGGTTGACCAACAGAGGCAGCGTCCTCTAAACGCGGTCACCATAGTGTTCTAACAAGGTGTGGCGTCAAGTCCGTTTACGACTACAGCTATGGCATCCTTCTCCTTAGATGACCAATATGTATTTGACTAGTGTCTCTAACTGACAGACACGGTGCAATTTCTAAATGTTGTTTTGATACAAGTGAATACAGGAAAAATCGCAGCACCCGTTTACTTGTATTTGTTTACGGTCTTTGCCTCTCCAATATGGCTGCGTGGTTGACGAATCGCAGCAAAGGGTCGAAGAAGTCAATGGGGCGTCTTTGTATACGTTATGTTTGAGGGATAATAGTCAGAGGCAGTGAGATATGATTATTGCAACTAACCGTGGATTACCCCCCGAAAAGCATGAGTCGAATGGGTAAATGCGTCCTTGAGAAAATAAAGATAAGATGCATTAGCACATCACTGAACATGTTACTTTTTCTCTTAATTTTATATAATATAGAATGTTTTAATATACAGGCCTATGTATATTTTGTAATTTGTTAACTTCTATCTAAAGCGGTCAAGTAATTGATTAAATTCTATGGATGCCATCTTTATACACAACGTTTTGTGCATTTCTCAACTTTGGCTCTTGTTTGGAAGAACGGCCACATTCCCCCAGCTTTACTCCACCTTTTCTTGAAATACGTAACTAGTCAACTACTTCGTTACTTATTACATTTTATGAATGCAATCTTTAGTCATACCTTTTTATTGTATGTTTCTCAAAATTGGCTCTGGTTATGAAGGAGCCACATTCATCCACATTTTCAACCTTATCTTGAAATAAGAGATGCATAAATAATTTTGTAACCCTTTATTAAAATATAGAAAATAAAGCAATATGTACAGCAGAATAATGTCACAAATCATTGTTTAAATCATTTCTCAGAAAACAATTCAAACTGCGTGGCGAGATAAACATTTGGACGAGGACATGGCGCCATTTCGTACTCTTCCCCTCTCTTTTGCCTTGGTTTCTCTCTCCTTAACGTCCCCTTTTCCTCTGTGCTCATTTACCTGTATACCCCCGTTTCTGTGTCCATTTGTCCTCCTTTGCCTCACTGTCCCCTTCATATTTCTCTATTTCCCTAGCTCTCCCTCCCTTCGTCTCTTTTTGTTGGTCTGCCTCCCTATAATCGGCCTACGTCTGTCCATCCCACTTGTCTCTCTCCTTCCCTTACTAAAAGACCAAACCAACAGAGTAGGGGAGGGCTCCACTAGAGGTTTCCGTCGGCCACCCTCTTGAACAGGGTGCGTCTCTGCTGAGCCGTCATGTTCTCGCTGCTCTCCAGAAGGTTGGCAACGATCAGCGTCTTCTGGACTGTGGCCGCCCTTGCCCACAGTCGGCCGTTCATCCCCACCACCAGCTCACACGGGTACAGCTTCTCCAGGTCCTTCACAATCTCATTCTGGGGGGCCAGCAGTCTGGGGTAGGGTGGGTGGATAGAGAGAGAGAGATGTAAGGAGAGAGCGGGATGGGAGAAAAAGGTAGAGATGTAGGGAGAGAGATGGCAAGGAAGGTGGAGGAGGAAACAGACAGGGTGTTGTCAGTTTACTTGACAAATGTCAAACATGGGCGGAAATTTAACATTAGTCAGATCAATATATAGTCAACCAGTAAAGCAATAAGTGAGTCACTATCAGGTGTTAACGCCTTAAGTTTACACTACAGGATTTTAGCCCAGATCTTCCACTCGCCGACAGTTTTTGGAGACTGGACTGGGAGAAGGGAGGAGTTGAGAAGGAAGATTTGCTTTTCTTCATTGTTTTTTCGCTGGAAATCATGGTGGTTTCCAGCAAAAATGGTGGCATCCATTTTGGAAGAAACATCCTGTCCCGCGCATATAACGTAATTTTCTGTGTCGCTTCTTGCGTAAAAGATTTTGTAATGTGTGATCCCGTCACTGATCAGTCATGTATTGTGAAAACCACAACTTAAGATTCCCGATTACAAGACAGAAAGCTGTGTATTGTGCACAGTACAGCGATCTGACGACTTTAAAAGTCATGTCGTGTGACAGAGCTATTAGTGATTTTAAAGGGCAACAAGCCATTACCAACTATTTTTAAATCTACCCTATAGTGACATCACACGTGGGAGTGTCCATACACATGTATGATAAATAGAGATAAACCCACCAGCTTACCCAGTGGACTGTACCAACTTGTAGGCGGATCTATCCATCATACATGATCTGTGTGGACAATCCCACTTGCGTTATCGCAAATGGGTAGACTTTGAATTGGCTCATAATGGTTTGTCAACATTCCACCTGGTGTTAAAATAGGGGCCCTTTTAAGGCCCCAGTATGCTTAAAACAAAATCTGATTTGGCTTGTTTGTTTATGCTGTTGAACACAGCTATTCAGGGTAAATTTAGTCATTGTTCAACTACCTAATCTGAGTACCCTGCACACACTGCGGATATCAAAACCCAATGTGGCACTTCGGCCCCATTTTGTCCGTGCGAACATGCCAAAACTGTTCAGCGCCTAAACAGTTTAAAGAGCCATTGAACCCAAAACCGTATTTTTTATGCTTTAAACATGGTAATGTGTTATATGATTGTCAAGATTGTAATCTAAGCCATTTTCAGTTTCTAAAATAAGACCCTCATTTAGAGGAAACAGGAGTCAAATCCTATATTTTTGTCTCCCCAAAACACTATGCGAACGTTCCGCTCTGCTCTGAACGCAGGTGGCGTTCTTTTCATGACGTCGAAGTGCCCTTTCCGAGGCACTTTGACATCACAACAAGGGAGACCGGCAGCACCGTGTGGAAGTGTGGAGCTCTGTCTGGGCGGCGGTTGACTGCGGCGTCCGAGAGAAAGCTGAGCTTCTCGGACACTCATAGTATAACGCTATGTTGTGTGTGGATGGTGAAGCCCCGTCTGAGCGGCAGTTTACTTGGGTGTGAGGGTTAGGTTTCCCAGGAACCTATTGTATAACGCTATGTTGTGTGTAGATGGTGAAGCCACGTCTCAGCAGCTGTTTGTTTAGTGTCCGCGTTCGAGTGAGGGTTAGGCTTCCTGGACTAGTATAACGCTACGGTTGAGTGTGTGGCGCATTTCATTTACAACATTGCTCATTATAATGCTCATACACAACGTCGGTACTAAAAAGGTATCAAAGTCGCTGTGGGTCGTAACCATGGGGATAACCCCCCCCCCCCCTCCTTCCTAAAACTCAGCCCAAAACACTTTTTTTTTTTATCTCAGTGTTCGTATTCCTGCTGAAACAGTGGGTTCACTGACACTTTACAGCACCCAACATAACTTAGCTGCACCGCCTCGCAGAGGGGCGCTGTCTCAGGGGGCTGTACCTGCGCACTAGTCCCAGGGACACCTTGAAGAGGAGGCCCCCTGCCCCGAAGACCCCCAGGCCATTGGCCCGTCCCGAGCTGTCGATGCACACCAGCTCCGGCTCCATGTCCTTGTTGGCTATGAGGAACTGAGCATAGACCAGGTCCCCCACCTTGTGAGGCACAGGCACACACACACACACACACACACACACACACACACACACACACACACACACACACACACACACACACACACACACACACACACACACACACACACACACACACACACAAAATCAAAATCTAATAGTTTGTCTCGATACAAGTGCTTTACTTTCTTCTCTTCCTTTATTTTTGATTTACAAGATAATTTTACACTTTGGCTCATTATCTGCTAATCTTGTCAAACCCTTTCGAACAAGTCAATGAGATATGGGTCCTCTCATCGAGGAACTACAATGTTTTTCCATATTATTATAACTAGTAATAGTCTCACCAACCTGCACATTTGGCCTGTTCCTCTTGGTCGCGCCCTCGAACGCCAGGTAGGAGAGGGACGCCTGCTCGCTCCCCCCCACGTCCACCTTGAAGACATCCCCCGATTTGGTCGTTATGATGCCAATCACACTCTCTCCTTTGACTGGAACGTACTGTCGGAGAGAAAGATTGATTTCCTTCAGTTAAGACCAACAGAACCAGCAATATGTTGTGGTTCCTGTCTGCTCAACGCTAGATCTCCAAATAAAAATTAGCCCGTTTCCCTCTTCCGCCACCCCAAAAGTGAGTGAAACAGGCCAAAGGATGTGGAGGTGTAACGTGGAACAGACAAGATAATGTCTTTTTTGTCAACGGTAGCTCAGGGAGTAGAGCAGGTGGTTCTTCCTCCTCGCTAACGTTTGATATTGGTTAGGGTAGAAGATTCCCAGCCCTGAGTTTGAACCCCAATGTTCAATCCTCCTGAGCAAGAAGACTAAGGGCTCATTCTGAACTCATACCTGCTCCTAAAGACCTCCAACCTGTGCTGACACAAAGGTTAGAGGTTCAAGGATTCATAGCTATAAGACATTATTTACCATAAACATGTTACATTTTCTAATAGGGATACACTTTAATACAGACATTATGTGATATGATTTATTTGTTATTTCCTACTATTATTTACTAAAAGGGTTAGGGTTAGTAGGGTTAATATCTCATGTTGCGGCTACAGTACTGTAGGTAAGTAAATAACCCTAATTAACTATGTATCTAAAGACCGATGTTATATATTTAGATGTATTAATTATTTCATTTTCAGAGTTACAGTTTACCCGTCTCTGTTGAGAATCCACCCAGTACAGGTTAGGATGTTTATGCCGCAGAACTCCACTTTTACAGACGACAACATCGTCTCCATTGCGCCGCAGTCCGGGACCACAGATTATCTTCTCAGCTTTCGAAGTATCGGTCAACGATATGGTCTCAGTTTTAATAAAAGTGAACACATCTCCTGGCAATAGTACTGCACCAATTTGATCTTTTAAGCACGATTCCATGACTCCGCTTTCATACATTTGTCATGTGTGGTACATGCATCGGGGACAGTAATAACTGTGACACATGAAAACGAAGTAAAAGCCCACTAGTAATGCAGCGTCCCCTACAGCATAGGAATGGAAACGGAGGTTCGAAAAGAGAGGGTTTTGTTGGAGGAAATCTTAAAATGGGCCAGATGTCGTCAGATTTTCAACTCGCACTGTTCTTATAATTAAAGTTACTTGTTTTACTATACTTTTTGAATAACTACACAAATAAATTCTAACGACAAAAAGGTTCAATAATGCTAGGTTTACTGAAATCACAATGATTACAATGCACCGAACTGGTGTATTGCGTCCATGAACTGAAGCAGAATAAGAAAGCAGCCTCTTTTTATCCTAACTCTCTTACGGTGGAGCTTTCACTCTGGGCCTTTCTCAATCTGCGTTCTTGTCTGTAGTTGTGAAACGTCATCTTTTGAAACGACCAAGTACTGTCACAAGTTTGCATTTCGCAAATAACGAGAACGGTCTGTGCGTCCCTATACGTTACGCCCCCTGCTGCAGGTTACGCCCCATTCAGCACGTTACGCCCCCTCCTGCACGTTACGCCCCCTGCTGCACGTTACGCACCCTTCTTTCTCAAAGGCCTCTGAACTTCCGAGGGCATTCTAGCTTTCATCTGTTGCTCATCTATTTTATTTGCAGTAGCTACTACAACGAAAAAAGGAAAATCTCTTTGAAGAATTAATATGATGTTCACTGAGCATTTAAAACGCTGAATTAGCTTAAATAATCTAGAGTATAACTAATTATTGACAGATCAAAACAAATAACGGTTTATTGGAACATTAAATGGATATTTTTGTAAATTGTTTTTACTCTGTGCAGTGGTGTTAATTATTCCCACCAGCTACGCCAACAGGTCCCATTAACTCTTATTGAGAGAGTGTATACAGATTTAAAGCAAAAATAATCTTAAGCGCCCTGGTCACACAGAAAAACCGGAATATCCAGTCTGCAACCGGGGAAATACAGCATCCCTTTAAAGCAGGGCCAAGTCATACTGTAACTATTTAAACGAATCTGTCAAACTATCAAAGTTTTGTTTCTTTGCCATTGCTATCTTAGTTACGTATAGCACATATATCCATCACAACAAAGAGTGCTAACTATGTTCCCTGATCTCTGATCCATATAAGGTCATGACCAAATACAAATGTTAAACGACTCCATTATAATTGAATCCTCTAAATACAACATATATTTTAGGGAAAGGGCGGAGCATAAGCTCGTCTTCGCTGGGCTTCAACACTCAATAGGAAGGATTCAACACTCAATAGGTTGAGTGTTGAATCCATCTCTTTTTCACCTTCGCAATTGTCATTGGAAAATGCCGCACAAGGAAACACCTCTGCATTCCTGCTACAAATCCCCCTTCAGAAAGGGTGTTCAATTCAGGGAGGGACATTCTAACCTGTCTTCATTTCTCACTGAAGCATAACAATGAGGACAGACTTGTCTGAGGTTTCGATTTTCAGAAGCATACCTATCTCTCACATTACGTGCAGAAAACCCACAGGAAAAACACGTGTTCAAAGGTTGTGTAAGTGAAAGAAGACAAAAGACTGAAGATGATAGTTTTTACGTTCAGTGTCAGATTCATGAAGCTGTTGCATTTAAGCTAAACACAGGAATGTTCCCTTTCTGCTGTCCAAAGTTGATGTGCCGGTCACCTATTTTGTTGCATTTGCTTCTGTATCCGTTTGCAATAAACATGTTTATTGAAAAAAAATCGGATCTAAATTGCATAAGTGGCGTCTATTTTACTCTGATCAAAAATGTATTCGCAATCAGTTGCCCCCGTGTAGTTGGTGGTAGCAGTTGTACTGTGTAGAGGTGGCTGAATACGTACAAATATGTATGTAGTTGTGCTCTTTTTTTTGGTTTGTTCTCCACAAACAATTGTGTGCACTTTGTTCATGTTGGCCCCTTCATTTTACAACTGTGAAAACATTATTTTTGTTATTTGCCTTTACAAATTGTCCTGTGTTCTAACATGCATGTGATTAAGTAATTAACAGTGGAAAGCATATTCCTTGCTACATGCATGCTTCAGATGGGAATCAAACCCGGGTCTCACAGGTGGCAGTTATCTTACAACGATTGCTCAACTTTGGCATATCATTCACTAGTTAGCCTTTTTATGATGCATTCACCTAATAAATTATGACACACTGCTACATGAAAAGACATATGCCGCTTTTAACTATAAAAAGTATCAGGCCCTGTATTACTTGGTATCGGATCAAACTAAATTGTTCAGTATTGCCCATCCCTACCTAGTGGTCCTGTAACCGTTGCACAACACAATGATGACATAATTATGACACTCTAGCTCCACCTTGTGGTCCGGAAACCGTTATCCAGCACGTTGCATTCCGTCTTTATTTTCTTCCATAATTGTTAGCTTACTTGCACACACCGTTTTCAGCATATTTTCTTGAACTTATCTGTGAATTTAATTTACAGCTAAAAGTCCCTATCAGCTTATCTAATTGTTTTCCAGTACCCTTATTGACCTTGTGTTTTGCCTATTCCTCTTCATTGTCTTCTGTGATAGCATTATTGCTCAGATTATACAAAATATGATAAAAAATAAATCGAAATAACATTTTCGTTTAAATTAAGTAGTAAATCTAATATACTTATTACATTGTAATATAATGATTGTGTTCACTTTAATCATTTACTCATAGGATGCATAGTCCGCCCTCAGCAAAATACATCTAACCTTAATAGGTCAGGCTGCCCCTATAAGCAGTCTTTTGCTGCATTTTAGGAGCAGGGAAGGTGATCAAAAAGAGCTGTGAATAATCTTTTGAACACAGATAGTACGTTTCTTTAGTGGTCACATTTGTTGCCAGACGGATAAGCTAAAGCGCATAGGCTGTTATCGGTGGCCCATGACCAGACAGATCAGCCCAGAGAGAAGACCGAGCCCCCTGGGAGAGAAGGGTATCGAACATATGAGTGTGGTCAGACTGCCCTAATACAGTCATCAATAACCAGATTTACTCGTAGTGAAAATATTTCACATCTCAGTATTATTATTTTTTAACCTGAGCACAGTGTGGTTACCATAAGAACACCAATCGAGGATACCATTATATCAGTTGTTTAGTGTAATTTAAATACTTGAATACTTTCATGATTAGAAATGTGTGATATAATATTGTGGGAGTGTGTGTGGATGGTGGCTGGTTTAAGCAGCCTCACCTGGCCTGAGTCAGACTGATTGGACTCTGGGGGTGGGTGGGGCTGCACACCTGTTGCACATTGAGCAATCAGTGTGCACAGGTTAGACCAGCCATCACCACACATGCTCAGAGAGAGCTCTCCGGCATGGCAGCATGGAGTACCAGCTGCATGCCTCATTCTATGCAACATTCACAATAAACCGGTTCAACATCACCACCCTGTGTCCATTCGTTTGGAGGAGCCCGAGGAAAGTCACCTAGGTGGAGTGGGAAAAGCCACCTAGGTGGCGTGTAGTAAATTGGACATTGCTACAAATATCCAAAAGTTTCATTCAATATGTCGTTCTGATTGGTGTACTGCAGGTATGCGTGTGTTTTGTCCTTGTGTGTGCAGCGCCCCTCAGCATACGAATGGAAACAGAGGTCCGAGAGGGACCACTGTAGAGAGGGATGTAGGACGTTGTACTGATTCGTGCACTGCAGGTCTATGTGCGTTTTGTTGGAAGGAGTTTAAGCTGTAAACTGTAATTCAAGAGAAAAACGATCTATCACTGCGTCCTTGTGATTATTTTTCGTGCATTTTCTTTTGCCATACATTTCTCAAAGTTTCTGTAAGACTACGAAAGCACACAAGCATGTAAACGCAAACAATTACTGAGTTCACTGTGTTCTACATTTACTCTCAACGTGACACTTCTCCAGAGCACCGTTGAAACGCGAGATTTACTCCAAGTATCCAGCAGAGAGCGCTATATCCCCGCAAGTGCCTCTAAAAGTTTCGACTACGATTAGGCTGTTTATACAAGATTGTTAGGATTCTCCCCATGTCTATGCATTGCCACCGTTATTTACTCTTGCTAGTTTTTATGGTATACATTTGTTTCTGTTAAATGTTAAAACAAAGAAAACGGGCCCTAATTAATTGCACCACGCCACGCTAACCAACTATATACACACTAGATGTATAAGTGTTGATATAGATTTCTAGAAGGAGTGCAGCAAACCTTATTGGCTAAGCGTATTTCTAATTCATGCTTTACTTCATACTCCACAAAGTGACCAGCTTGCTCTCATACGAGGAGGGTATTAGTATGACGGTATCTTTAAAAAGCCTAACCTTAGGCAAACTGTTATCAGTTCTCTGAGAACCACTAACCTAAAAGTAGGCCACGGTAGCGCTGTAGCCCGACTCACTAAAGGACAGTTCAGACGGCAGATGTTGCGTGGGTTCACTGACACTTAGTAATAGATCTGCACGGCTGTCCGTCAAACACAGCAGTCGCAGCTATTATCTTGTGTTGGCAGTAAAAAATTAAAAAGTAATTTTTTAAATATGTCTGTCCTGCCTCAGTTGTATACGTATTTAAAGAATACTGTTCTGATGCGGCTGTTTATGAAGTCCACATATTTCTGTTCTGTTTGAATCCTTATCAATTGTCAATCATTGAAGCCTGCATCACTGCGTTGTGTTGCGTAAATGTAACGTAACCAACGTCTGTCCTTGAACGCAGCGAGCGTGACAATTGGCGCTAGCGGAACTCCTCTCCATGCAGCCGAAGCTCCTGGACGAGGCGAACGAACTCTCCAGCCCGTTTACCGGCAGTCAGACACGGCTGGACCCACACTTTCATGGCGGCTGGCCTAGAGCACCCTTTTCAGCGTTGGTCTCATTGTTGAAAGATGTGATAACCAATTCTATCTTTTCTATTGATATTAGTATTAATTCCCTTCAAAATTCAAACATAGGCGGGAGACTAGAATAGCTCGTAACATTGGAAATGAATGGAACTTGCGGCGCAACACAACGCAGGGATGCAGGCGGCGTGTAGGAAGAGTGAAGGACCTTGCTCTCCAGCATGTAAAGCTGCAACGTTAAATCCTTGTCTTTTCATGGGCCTCATAAAGAAGGAAATGTAACTATATTTGTGCGTTCGATCTTTTTTTTTTCTCTGCTTAAAATTTCAGGCTTAGGTTATCAATCACAGTAGTGGAAAAACGGAGCAATAGACCTAGATGAAATTGCAAACCTTCGTATCTGCGATTGGACAGTGACGTCATGATCCAAATTTCTTCCGTCCAGAGTAGTCTGGACGGATGGGGATTCATTCTCTAATGCCGAGATCGGAGCCGGTTGCGTCACTCATGGAAAGAAATATAAACTTGCACGGTGCGTGATGTGTAGTAGGGTTTATAGTGTGTCACCGCTCGGCCACATGTGTTCAATAATAGCCGAGGTATGGGTTCTGTTCCGGATGTAGAACAGGAGGGGGAGTCGTACCAGCCTGGGAATGCAGATGGATGGTAAGTCGTCATTAGTAAGTAATTTATAAGAGCTTATTTAATTTACTAGTAAGCAGGGACAATTCTAAAATCGTTGCATGTGCTGGTAAATAACAGATACTTCCCATCCACACACACACACACACACA
The DNA here is from genome assembly GCA_026745465.1 of Lota lota. Taxonomy (NCBI): domain Eukaryota; kingdom Metazoa; phylum Chordata; class Actinopteri; order Gadiformes; family Lotidae; genus Lota; species Lota lota. Next base: position 3,536,242 of record JACYXH010000425.1, on the reverse strand, counting down.
CACACACACACACACACACACACACACACACACACACACACACACACACACACACACACACACACACACACCAAACAGGCAGCCTTATTAAGGGGATGTACACTCACTCACACATACACACACACACACACACACACACACACACACACACACACACACACACACACACACACACACACACACACACACACACACACACACGTACAGCTCGTTTAAAGCAGCCAGCCCAGCAGGCCTTCCAGTGTGTGAGCGCTCCAAGCTAAACACGTCACACAGGAAACCCACTCAGAGCTCCACCAGCCCCTGTATTATTGCTCTTGGACGCATGTGATGTTGATATCCCATGAACACCATGAACATGTCATATATCCCAGCACTTCACAGTTATTACAAACAGATATCTATGCGCTCGGGACGACTGCTGAGAAAAACTTGATGTTTATTTTAATTTTTTGAGCTTTTTTTTTGTGGTCTGCGTTTCACATTCACCTCTGTACTGTTGATAGAGGGGTTGAATGAATCCACGTTGAACTCTGGGACTACAAAAATGGCAGTTTTTATTCAGAATTGCATGTTGATGTTTTGTGCATACAAGATCATACACACATAGATATTTTAGTGACAGTATTTTACAGATGAATAGGGCATGTGCATGGAATAATAAGAGTGAAATCATTAGCTGTATCAAATAAAAAACTGAAACATACAATTAAGTGAAAACCACAAGGTACATTTTTCCCCTCGACTTTGGGTGGAAATGTTTTCAATTGTTTCAACTTAAACCATGCAAACATGCTAAATACAATGCTTTTAAAATACTTTCATAAGTCACACTTTTAAGATATTGAAAACTTATTTTGATGGCTACATGTTTGGTCATAGCTATTTTCCCATGTTTGGCTAACAAAAAGAAATGAAAACGTTTATTTGGCGTCATTTGGCACTTTTCTAATTTACAAACAAGCCTTCATTCCATAAGTTAACCACGTGCAGGGTTATAGAAGATGTCTATGTCACGAATAATTTTGACTTGATGTCCTTGTATTTGGGTGTTAGGATGACGTGGTTGGTGGTTGGGGTGCAGTTCAGCTCTTCGGGGACAGGGGGCGCTGTTTCTTCTGGTTCAGATTCTACTGTCTGTGCGTCATCGTTCTGCTGGAGCGACTCTTTATCACCTTCTGGAAGAGGGCCTCTGAAACCACATATAAACATACCGGTACTCACCAGGAGACCGGCAGAACTGACAGTTGAAAGCGTTTGGCCTCTATAAGGTAACATAAAGTTTACTTTTTTAATCCCAGACAGGAAATGTGGGTGACACAGCAGAAATGGAGTGCAATACAAATAATTAAAGACATTCAAGGAGGATTCAAAGTAAGAATATGCAAATAACTACACCAAATATTTGAAAAAAATTATATATTATATGAGTTTGTAGTATCGAGAGAGAGCATCTAGATATGTTGTCAGTGATGGTGATAGCGTAGTATAGGCCTATAGAGTTGATTTATTTTCGTACAAACTAAACTCCAACTACAAGGTTTAAGGATAGGGGAAGTCAGAACTTTTCATAGTCCACCATTATAATGTATGGCTTATCTCTATAATTCTTATTTCAATATTTACACGTGTGTGCTCTGAATTCTGGCACCTCGCGATCTCACATGTTTTTAATTCGTTGCAGTGTCAAACAGATGTGGACTCACCATTCCTGAAGCCTCGGGAGTCCGACTATGAGAGGGAATTAAAAACACCAGAACAGTCTTTGTATTGGCCCCCCAAAAAGTTCACAGTTATGTCGTATGCCACAGCCTCTAAATGTATGTTGCTTATTACTTTGATACCATAATATAACAATAATAAACTTGGTTTCAGCAGCTCAATATTGCTTTTGGGAGGACTAAAGTACAGCTCAATCTAAACGTAGCATTTGTAGAGCTTAAAACAAAGTTTACAAAGTGCTTTAACATACACAATGAACACAATTACCTAAAAACTCAATCATTGAAGCAATGGGTCAATAGAGGCAGGGACACATAACCAACGGAGGACAGAGAGCAGCTTTCGATAAATCCAAATAAAATATACAACGATTAAATAAAGGTGAGATAGGAAATGTAAAAAGTAATGTTGGCCCTAAACTACAGTAATGCTAGCCATACTATAGCCATGTTATACGTACAGGAGTCTTCTTCACCCTCGACGAAGCCATTCTGACTCGTGCTGCTGGCCCATCAGATTGTTCTCTGTCTACCTTAGGGGCTGCGTTGGGAAAACAACACAAAAAGGAAGGTTAATAAACGTATTTTTAATAACGGTGAAGGGATTAAATCTCTCTTTCGACAGTTTCGACATGTCATCATGTGATGGTGTGGTGACATACTCCGTGGTGTTAGTGATGTCCTCATGTGATGGTGTGGTGACATACTCCGTGGTGTTAGTGATGTCATCATGTGATGGTGTGGTGACATACTGCGTGGTGTTAGTGATGTCATCATGTGATGGTGTGGTGACATACTGCGTGGTGTTAGTGACGTCATCATGTGATGGTGTGGTGACATACTGCGTGGTGTTAGTGACGTCATCATGTGATGGTGTGGTGACATACTCCGTGGTGTTAGTGATGTCATCATGTGATGGTGTGGTGACATACTCCGTGGTGTTAGTGATGTCATCATGTGATGGTGTGGTGACATACTCCGTGGTGTTAGTGATGTCATCATGTGATGTCATGGGTTAATACTCACGGAGTGGTTTGATGATGGAGTCGACAGCGTGGACGACTCCATTGGTGGCCATCAGATCCGCCTCAACCACCGGCACTCTGTTCACATACACTGTATAGTTACGCTGAAAACAAACAGTTAAGATTCAATATACACACTCAAGCGTCAAGATACACACTTAAGCTTCAATATATTCCTTAAAAGTCACGCTGAGAAAAAGACCAGTTAAGCTTTGATATACACACTCAAGCTTCACTATACACTGTGTGGTTATGCAGAAAACAAGCTGGATGTCCGTGAGGTTTCGGGGGGGGGGGGGCCTACCATTCCCATCTCCAGCTTCTCTCCCAGCAGCGGCTGCAGTCGAGTGTGGGATGTCACTCCCCCACTCACCAGCATGCCCTCCCCCATGTGGTACTTCAGCACCCGGCCCAGCTCCTGGCTGTTTTCTGGAGCAGATAGATAGACAGGCAGGCAGACAGACAGACAGACAGGAAGACAGACAGATAGACAGGGAGGGAGGCAGCCAAACACAGACAGAAAGGCAGGGATGCAGACAGACAGACAGACAGACAGGCAGGCAGAATGACCAACGGACAGATGGACAAGAGGCAGACAGACAGGCAAGCAGATAGGCAGGTGGACACAGACAGACAGGCAGAAAGCCAGGTGGAAAGACAGACAGGCAGATAGACACATACACAAAAGCTGTTCTAATCGAATACAAAAAACTCAAACATCCTGCATGACACCTTGGGACAACGTATTTACTCTGTGCTCGTTTCGTCTCTCCTCCGGGCTGTATTTCCATAGCTACGGGACACTGCTCTCTAAACAGACTCTAGTCTCGCTCGCCGATGCCTTTATTAGGCTCAGATCGTACGATCGTTCCTCCGGCACTCTCCAGCCACACAGCTGTTCTGCCCCAGCTGCGGAAGACAAATTGGCGTGCACGGGGGAGCGTTGCTGTAAACCCTCAGCTCGACCGGAGTCATTGGTGCACGGGCTCCCGCGTATAAACAACAAAAGACAATATTGTGTATTCTTTTTCCTTCCTGTCTTTTCTCCATTAAGTAATGCATAAACCATTCATAGCCCCTGGCCGTCCCAGCCCCCACATAGTGCTTCCATCTCCCCTGTGGTTCTCTGGACAAAGCCCATCCACTGTTTCCCACCCTTTCCACACAGCAGAGGTCCGGTCAGGACAGAGAGACCACGGAAGGCCTGGAACAACTTAGACCACTTTGGCTACCTAACTTCTTTTGGTCCGAAAGTTCTAAAGCAACTCCAGCTCCTTACATTGTTGTGCATCAGTTTCCCTGCACATCGTTTTGACCTAATAAACATCTGCCTGTGATATCACTGTTCCAGGGAAGTAGTTAGATGTTTGCTTTTGGTGTCTAATCATTTGTCTGTTCATGTATAAGGGACCTTTTTCCCTTCGAGATTTTTCATTTCTCAATCAAAACGTTGCAGTAGAATATCTAGAGCTTAAGAGTCAGCATTCTCCTGACACACCAATGAGTGACTTGGTCCTATGGTCGACTTACGCAGGAGTCTGTTGAGCTCAGGTCTGGGCATGGCGTTGAAAGCGTTGTTGGTCGGAGCAAAGACGGTCAACAGATTCTGTTGGTTCATCAGCTCCGTCATACCGGCGGTCTGGAGGGCCCCTGTTAGCAGACTGGAGATGGAAATACAGCGAGGAGAGTTTCACTTAAGATAGATACAAAGATACTTTCTTGATCCCCATAGAACGTTTTTCAATCGCATAGAAGTTCACACAACTGAGGAGAACAGTGAGCACAGAATAGGGACCAAAAATAAAGTCTTAAGAGACAGGTAGTGATTAGTAATAGCCTAATAGTAAAAACTATATATAAAGTAGTGGTAGTAATGGTAAATTCGTTAAGAATGTATCAATGTTTTTTACTTTCAGTGGGCTGGGACTGACACTGTATTTTGCTTTATGCCTTCATTTGCTTTTCAACTGGTGAAATGAAACATTGTAGATCCTACTTTCTCTGTTGGGGAAACAGAGAAGCATTAAAGTGTAGGTCTACTGCACAGGCCCGTGTGATTATGTCTTGTTTCATGACTGCTGCAGGATCAAAGCATGTTTACAGTTTACTCCCAAGTTAGAGGCCGAGACGTTTATTAGGATTTATCGTTATGTTTTTTATGTCTGATTTTAACAGCTAGTGGAGCTCTTGAAGATAATTACATGCCAAATTGCAGTGTTATTATTCTTTTGTATAGGGAGTACAAAACAAAATGCTTATTTTTTCCCTTATCTTCCCTTCCTGTTCTCTTACAGCTGTTAAACCACCAACTCACAAAGAACGTCATCTCAAAAGATAATTAATGTTTTTAACAGTTCAACAAACAACCAAACAGACAAGAGACATGTCATGGCCAGCAGATAATACCAATCCAAACAATAATTTGTGTGATTACAAAATAACATCCTTTTTCTTCTAACCAACCCAAACTCCAACCGCTACCGACTAACGATGTTATGGTGACAACCATAAAGACTTGTTTCCCGATGTATAAATCATTGCATGGTGCTCGATCCCGTTACTTTATGAGGACAAAAGCGGATTACGAACTGAGCCTTCACTGAACACACCGGTGCTGAGAAAACAAAGGAAAAGGGAAAAGAAAAGAAAATCCACGGCAGCCGTGCGTCTGCCCTGACCCAAAGATCAAGGAGAGATGCTGTTAAAACCTCACTCTACATGAGTTACCAGAAAGACTGAAAAAAACAGGGGGGGGGGGGGGGGGGGGGGGGGGGGGGGGGGGGGGGGGGGGGGGGGGGGGGGGGGGGGGGGGGGGGGGGGGGGGGGGGGGGGGGGGGGGGGGGGGTGGGGTGTTCTTCATACCAGAAAAATATAAACGTTGCGCTACCATGACAGAGTAGTACATTTCCAACCCTGTTGGTCGTTCTTCCCTGAACTAAACCCGAATACGCGCCCCTCCAAAAAAAAAACCCATAAAAAAGCAGCTCTTAACTTGGTCGACTGCTCCATACCTGAATCGGTCGTCTGCCTTCAGGACATCCATGATGGTTCCCATGGGTGGGGTGAGGACCTTGTCCACAGTCAACATGCTGGCGAAGCGGCCCATCTTGTCGTGGGCAGCGATGCAGGCGTTCTCAATGCACAGGTTCTGGACGGAGACACAGGAACAAGGACGTCAAGGTCAAACCACTCATAAAGATCATTCGTAGCTTCAGATGCACTCGATGACACATCGATTTACAGGTCACTTAGGCTTTTGTACGTATACTTTGCGTCAGAGTAGGGTGATGTCTAGGGTTATGGGATGTGAACGTGAGCCAATTGCTAGCTTTAACTACATTGGTGGTGTTAAAACATTGATGTATTGAATCCCTCTCCGACCAAGTGTCCTATTGAATACTACTGTTTGATTTCTTGCAAGTTTCTAGAACTTCAATAGTACATAATTACAATTTCACATTGGATGTCAATCGATGCATGTAAGAATGGTCAATGGTCAATCAAAAGGATATACACAGGGACCGATCTTCAGATCAGACGTGATATTGGCACAAGCAAATAAACCCCCATCCCCAAAAGACTCCAACAATTCAGACTTCAACAACACTTAACGCAACAAGAGCCAACGGAGGGCTTGGTAATTTAGTCTTTATTTCAGGCAATGCTAACTCTTTCCCTCAACTCCTTGTAAGGTTCTTAAATACTCTCGCCAAAATAACATCCCAAATAAAGAGATGATGAAACAGGTTAGCCTTTTAAATGGCAGCATTGGGTCTATCCTCCGCTGGAACCTTCCTTCCTTCTCTTAAGGAACTATCGACATATGCTCCAGGATAGGGGACGAGATCATGTAGTCCACAGTCTTGTGGCTAAGGTGTTTGACTCCCTGCCAAAAGGTTCTGGGTTCAAACCCCAATATCCGCTGACTAACCTTAGAAGTCCTTTTGAATGAAATTCCTAACCCCCTGCCTGCTTCTTAATGAATGTATCTAAAAGAGGATTCACTGTAAGTCGCTGTGGAAACCGACATCTACTAAATAGTACACTCCCTGGTACACTTTACAGTCTGCTCCATTGTGTACTTAAACCACTAAGTGGGTTTTTGGCTGGGTAACCTCCTCTTGTCTTGGCCCTGCACTGTGGTGCGTCTCTTCCTGAAAGAGAGCTAAGGATCCCATCGTCTCAGAAACAAGAAACTGCTCCCGTGGTGAACAGTGGCGTCCATTTTGTCATTGCTTGTCGGTAATAAAGCACACACACACACACACACACACTGTTGACCCCCACCCCCCCCCCCCCCCCCCCCCCCCCCCCCCCCCCCCCCCCGACCTCCAACAACACACTAGACACACACACACACACACACACACACACACACACACACACACTGTAGACACACACACACAGAGTCTGGAAAGCCTTAGCAGTCTTGGGACAGAGGAAGTAGTAGTTGTGGTCTGCAGAGTTCATTATTGAGCGGTAACACGAATCTCTCTGAAGCCCAGGAGAGCAGTCCGAGTAAGAACCATGTGGAACTTCTCTTCTTATGAGCTGCTACTACACACCACAGATCCCAGCGCTGGGATTCTCAAACACCTTAACAGCTAGCGATGTCCACCTTCTGTTTCCTATGCTTTAGGCCAGAGTTTGAAATGTCTGCTGTAGCTAGAGTGCATTGATGACAATTGTAGCATCGAGACGTAAGCAAGATAATGGAAGTCGCTAACAATAGCTAGGATGATGGTAGATAAGATAAAGGAAGCTACGCACTAACTAAGGTAGCTTTGAAATGTTGAGTGTTTATCTATGGGAAAATCTGGATGTGATTGAAATATTCAGTTAAATTGTTCCATTATGATGCAATCCTTATCTTTGCCAAGCATTATATAAAACAACTAGTTCATTTATACGTCTGCTTGCATCTGAAAAGAAAATCGTCAAATGGAGAAAAAAAAAGTGCGTTGGTAGACCACATGAAAGCCGTTGGTACCGCCCTGTTAAAGGAAATGTTTTCCTGCTCCGTCCCCAGAGTCTTGGCACATGAATCATCTATCTAATCAACGCTAAGACGGTAAACGTATGCAGATAATGACGCTTATTTCCACGGAAGAAGCTGCGTAATCAAAGCAGTTGCGTCTAAGATTTAAAAAAAGTATGGAATAAAGCTAATGTCAAATAAATAAACAAGCGTATAATGAGATGGTCTTGGCATTGACACCACCAGGGCTTTGTGGTTCTGTTCCTGGTGAAGCTGAAATGCAAGGCACATGGTAACGTGGATGTGGATTACAAGTTACATTTCAAACAGGCCACTTGAAACTGTCCTACAAAGTAAAACCGTCGTCCAAAAAAAAATCAACAGATTTATCAAGTCATGTCCAGAAGGTTGGCCTTGAGCCTACAAAAATACTTCTTTAGCACGTTACGGAAAGAAACGAACTGACAAACTCTTTGAACCAAAGATTCAGTTGCATGTGAATATGGTTTGAGAAAGTCATACCCAATTGTTAAATATGACTCAATGCCTGTACTGGTATACTGTACAGGAACACATTTTTTTATATTTTCAAGTGAAAATGTAACCCTTATGTCACAAATAAAACGTTGTCCCATTTTTGGAAAAACAAACGCTGTTAATGTTGGCAATGTAGCGTAGCACAGCATCTTAGCGGCTCACTGGGCAACGCCATGTCATCGTGACGATCAAAGTAGGTTATGTGGTCTTCCAGTCTTTCGTTAACCATACGGCTTCCTGTGGGCCATAATTCTCTAATTCATTTTTCTAGCTACCTCATAAAGAAAATAAATGAATGACGGAATAATTACCAATTCAACCACCTCAAAAGACCCTTCAGACGGCTACACAACAGAACATCCACGCTTGAAAAGTCAGCTTTCCCATTGGGTTTCTGGCATCAGGAGAAAGTCTTCCTGTGTGACTGACGATCAGTCAGATCACCAGATCTCGCCAAATAACCAAGCAAACAAGCAGGTCTGTGAGAACAAGCCCAAAGTCACTTTCAATTAGCAGACGTCTAAACACTGCTACCGATACGCCTGAGAAAGACACAGGGCACCATTACTCCTAAAACTGGCTGCCGTTTTCAACCAGCATCCAAGATCAAGGACAAACTTAACTATAGACAGCAGAGAAGCATGAGAGACATTTTCCTGAAGGAAGTGGCACCATTCAGGAGGGGTTGCGTATTCGCATGGGAAAGAAAGGGTGAGAGGGAGAGAAGGAAATACAAAGAGAAGGAGAGATTAAAAGGGAGAGAGAAAGAGGGAGATGGAAATAGGGCGATAGGGAGAGAGTGGGAAATAGAGAGAAATGTAAATAGAGAGACAGAAAAACAAATGACTAATCCATGTACAGATAGTCCAGTTGTATATTTTAGCCACACTGGGATGAAATCCACATCCAGAAGTATATAGATGTCACTGTAATATGACATTGTGATGATGAATTTGCCAGAGGTTTCTACATACGTTGCGGAAGACGAAAACCCTGAGCTTAAGCCCTCCTATGGTCTCCAGCTCCTGGCCGTGGTAAAGAGACTTGGAGCTCAACTGGTTCTTCAGGATATGGTTGTTCATCAACTTCCTCATCTGTCCATCCATCGTCAGGCTCCCTGCACCACACAGCAACAGAGGTTAGGGTACATAGGGTTAGCACAACATAGGGTTAGCACCAAAAAACATCAGGGGTTAGGGTACATAGGGTTAGCACAACATAGTGTTAGCACAACTTAGGGTTAGGGTACATATGGTGAGCACAACATAGGGTTAGGGTACCTAGGGTTAGCACAACATAGGGTTAGCACCACACAACATCAGGGGTTAGGGTAAATAGGGTTAGCACAACATAGGGTTAGGGTACATAGGGTTAGCACAATATAGTGTTAGCACAACTTAGGGTTAGGGTTCATATGGTGAGCACAACATAAGGTTAGGGTACCTAGGGTTAGCACAACATAGGGTTAGCACAACATCGGGTTAGCACAATGTAGAGTTAGGGTACAGAGGGTTAGCACAACAAAGGGTTAGGGTACATAGGGTAAGCATAACATAGACTAGGGTACACACACATACACGCATGCACCCAAATGAAAACGCATAATGAAAACACAAAGACACACACTGAACACAGTGAGAGAGAGAGTTTGTGTGTGTGTGTGTGTGCGTGTGTTAGTGTGTCTATATAGCTAAAGCTAGAAGAGGGGGGCCAGACCTTTGAAGGCGTCGTCCTGGGGGGCCAGCAGGGTCAGGGCCTCTGACCCAGACAGAAGGGGGCCCAGGCCAGCATCCACAAACAATTTGTTGGCCTTGGTTACTTTAGAGCCCTCCATCAGCTCCAACAGGGTCTTAGCTAAAGAGAAGAGACAAACCAGTTAAAGACCCCACCCACTACTTCTAATACTACTATACTACTGCAATACTACTACTATAATACTACTACTACTGCTGCTGCTACTGCTACTGCTACTGCTACTACTACTACTACTACTACTACTACTACTACTCCTATACTACTAATATTATACTACTGCTACTATACTACTACCACTACAATACTATTACTACTACTACTACAATACTACTAAAATACTACCACAACGTTTTACGATGTCTGCACAGTCCGTTTACAAAGAGAGTGTTGGGAAAGTAAATGGGACAGGGCCTTCAAATTCACGGTGAGTCCCTTTGGATAAAAGCACCTGCTAAAAGAACTAAAGCAGCAGTCAAAATAAATAGTACATATATAGTAGTAATAATAGTACATACAGTACCGTACTCTGCTATCGCGGTGGGCTACCGTACCCGAGACCGGGCGCTAATACCTGAGTCGGGGATGAGCAGTTCATTGATGAAGTGGATGACGCCGTTGGTTCCCAACTTGTCGGTCTTGGTGATGATGGCCTTGCCGTTGAGGGTCATGTGATCGCCGTCGCAGCCCACCTCCAGCACCGTGCCCTGCATGGTCTCCATGGGCATGCCCGTGACGATGGACTCAGCGCACTGCATGTGCTTGAGGATGTGGTAGTTGAGCAGGTCTGCAGGGGGCGGAGCAGCGGGGTTAGGAGTCTAGGGGTCATGGAAAGACTATGGGTGTGTGTGGTTGTGTCCTTGTTATTGTGTGTCGTGTTCCGTCTTTGCAAAACTGTGTCTGTGTGGATGTGTGTGTTTATTTCGTTAACGTTACATTTCATTTCAAAGTTATTGCTGTGTATAGGTGAGTGTGTGTTTGTGTCGGTATTTGTTGTGTTTAGAAATCAGTCTTTGCTAATCTGGGTGTATGTGTTTGTGTAAGCAATCTGTCTCAATCTACTGGATGTATGTGCAAGTGTGTGTGTATTTGTTGTGTTCAGTCTTAGCAAAACTGCATGTATGTGTGTGTGCATGGGTTTGTGTGTCTTTGTGTGTGGGCACTGTTCAATATGTATGTGTATGTGTGTGTGTCAGAGCGTGTGTGTACGCGTGTGTTTGTGTGCACTGGCTTCGATCAGGGAACCAAACTATCCCTGGAGGAAGCGATGTCACGCTGTGTTGTGAGGAGAAGCAGGCCTACTTATTGCTCATGGGTTCTAGTCACCTCTCAGAGCTACGGGGTCTCCCAAGATGCGGTTCAGGGTCTCTGGGGGGATCTTCTCGAAAGCTTCGTTGGTCGGGGCAAACAATGTGTACTGCCCCTCACTCTCCAGCATGGTGGTCATCCCTGCTGCTGCCAGGGCCGTCTACACACACACATACACACACACAAACACACACACATGAACACGAACACATGCATGCGGAGCACACACACACACACACACACACACACAAACACGAACACATGCATGTGGAGCACACACACACACACATGCACGCACGCACACAGACACGCACGCCGAGCACACACACACACGAACAGATGCATGTGGAGCACACACACAAGCACGCACGCACACAGGCACGCATGCCGAGCGCGCACACACACACACACACACACAAACGCAGAGCACACACACACACACACACACACACACACACACACAGCAGTCCACAGTCAGATACCAAGGCTAACAAAGTGTTTTTTTGTCCTGTGGCATTCTTAGCTCAGAAAATGCTTACAACCCACAACTTCTATTATATTTGTGCATCAGGTTCCGCACACATTGTTTTAACCCTATCAACACCTGCCACTAATATCATGTCCTAGTGAAGTAGTTAAGTTTGCCAGTGGCTACCCATCATGAGTCGGTTCCTATATGAGGGACCCTCAAATATCCATAGCTTATACGCCAGCCTTTCCCAAATAATTGATAGAACAGAGCAATAAATGGCAGCTTGGCTCGTCTAGTGTTTGATTGATTCAGGGATCGATTGGCTGGTGTTCATCGGTTGACCAACACTCACCCGCAGGGTCTCCAGGTCGTCTTCCGTATCGATGAAGCTGTGGATGTTGTTGGAGATGGCGGTGATGACGCGGTCCACCACATGCACTATCCCGTTGGTGGCGTGCTGGTCCGTCTTGATCAGCCGAGCACAGTTCACCGTCACGATCTGACGGGAAAGAAGAATTGATGGTCCATCCGTCTATCGATCGATTTGCCTGTATAACTGACTATCTATCTATCAATTTATCTGTCTGTCTGTCTGTATATCTGAGTATCTCTCTCTCTCTCTCTCTCTCTCTCTCTTGATATATTTTTGTTGTTGCATATGACCTGGCTACCACGGGTTTAATAAGCCTGAGCATATTCCCACGCTCTCATTTAAATGACCCCCCCCCCCCCCCCCCCCCCCCCCCCCCCCTCCCCACGGATCTCCTCACCCCGTTGGGGTAGTGATGGATGTGCACGTCAAAGTCCTGGTACATGGAGGTGAAGGAGGAGCCGTGCTTGAGGTCGTCGCTGGTCAGCCTGCGGTCCACCATATGGTAGTGGAGCGCGTTAAGCAGCTCTATGTTCACGTTGCTCACCAGAGCATCCAGGATCTCCTGCAAGGGGGAGACGCACACACAGCACCCAGAGAGGGTTAAAGGGGAACCCTCCCATTATCTATTTTCTAATGTCGGGGAGCATTGCTTCACGTGTGTTGTGCGATAATTTATAACATCAACTCCATTTGCATTTGTGGCAACACACGCATGAGGCAGTAGCCTACTCTCTCTTGTATTAGAAAATGGCCGGCCATGACGGTACCCCTTTAAGGCGTTAAGGGGTAAACACATGATGAGCTTTCAACAAAGCGAGAGGGGGATAAAGAGGCGTGTGCATGTGTTTGCTCAGGTACATGCAAGTGAACGCTAAGAAATGCTGTTATTATAGCCTAATAACAGCACATGAGCATATGGATGAAAAACTACTACTCACAAACAGGCTTCCACACACACACACACACACACACTCACACACACACACAGATTTGGGAGGGGGGGTACTGACGTGGGGCAGGGCAGACCAGGCCTTGTTGCTGGGGGCAAAGAAGGTGACACTGCCCGGGCCGTCGATCTCCTCCCTCAGCTTGGCTCTGTCTGTGTACATCTGGGTGGTGGAGGCCCCCACCACGCCCAGGGTGTCGTAGATGTCCACCAGGGGGAGCGCTGGGTCCAGGGAGTGGAATCAAACCTTTAAAATGATCGACTCTAACTAATCTAATGTAATCTGATCTGATCTCCTTGAATGTTATCGATTGTAGAATATTATATTCGGATCGAGTCTGATCGAATCGGATCTAATCTAATTGGATTTAATCTAATTGAATCTGATTTTATTTGATGTAACCTAATCTAATCCAACCTAGTGTAATCTAATGTGACCTAACATAATTAAACCTAATCTGATCTGATTTAATCTAATCTAACCTAATATAATGTTATCTGATCAAACATTATTGCATTTAATGTAATGAAATTCAATCTGATCATATCCGTATCTAGTTGTATTTGATGTAATCTAATGTAATCTAATTTAATCTGATATAATTGAATGTAATCTAATCTCATATAATGTGATATAGTGTGATATAGTGTAATCTGATATCATCTCATATCATCTCATGATAGACATTCTCTTACCAGCAGGGCATCCCTTTTCTCCTGGGATCTTCTCGTAACCAGGGCAACACTCGTAGCTGACCACCCTGTGGACAGAATGTGAACGAAGGTCAACACACCATAATAACCTCATCATAGAAGTCTCACCATAAAAACCTCATTATAGTAACCATACTGCAGAAACCAAACCATGATAACATGATGAAAGCATCTATCCATCCCCTTTCGTCACGTAAGTGCAAATGTTGGCAACGATTATACCGGAAGACGCGGGTTCGATTCCCTGTGTAGACAGAGGATGGCAATGTTGCCTGAATAAGACGTCATTTTTCCGAATATTGGCCCTTGCCATAAGGGTTTGTGTAAAATACTCTGACTAACAGAACCCAGCTGTGCACTCACAAATTCTTCAGCATCTTGTACACCGCTGAAAAATCGAATGCATTTTAATATTGCAATATATGTACCACAGAGGGTCCAATACAATCCAAAACAGCCAATGTGGGATATTTGGGAGATATACAGTCTATTTTGTAATACACACAATACTTTTAATAAATACTTTCAGTTTGTGTTCTCTCTCTCTCTCTCTCTCTCTCTCTCTCTCTCTCTCACACTTTCTCTCTCTCTCTCTTTCTCTCTCTCTCTCTCTCACTTTCTCTCTGTCTCTCTCTCTCTCTCTCTCTCTCTCTCTCTCTCTCTCTCTCGTAGGCACAAAGACAGTAAAAAGAGTGAAAGGAGCATGTTTCTCTAGTGGTTACGGTGTTAAAAGGTTCTGGGTTCAAAACCTAATCTCTGCAACCTAACCTGTAGACAAACTTGAAATAATTCACTGTTTGGATAGAAGTGTCTGGCAAAATGACAAAAGTAGACTTTACAACTGCCTTCCTCCATTACCCTCACAACAATTTGAAATAATCAATCACACAGTATGCTATCCATAACATACTGCTGTGATTGTGAAACACACCTGGAAACATACATCACAATAAAGCTGGTCCGAGCTCAGCTGGTCCGGGGTGACTTGTAAAATACTAATTTCCTCCAGGATAGCGGAGGAATCTGCAGAAGGCAACCCAGTGGTGGTGGGGGTCTCCTGGGGAGACCTGTGGTGAGGAGACCCAGGAGCTCCAGACCACAACACCAGCTGGGCCGGGGAGACCAGCTTCCTACCCTTGGGTGTCTGGCTTATGGCTGCTGGAGCCTGAGAGACACTCCAGCTTCAACGCATTCCTATACGGTCCTTTGTAAAGTTTAAGAGACAAAAACGCAGACACCGGCATCTTCTGGCTGTAATTAGTCAGTGTATGTATGGTTTATATACCGTAGAGGCATTTGCTAAGACCAGAATTTCCTTTGAAATGGGAACACTGTTTGTGGAATGATCTGGGACAACCTTTTCAGGAGTGACTATTTCCAATATCTGGAATGTATTTTGGATTTGTTACTTTAAAAAATAAATCTTCACTTCATATGGGTGCGCTGTAGTGTTACATATCACAATTTCATATCGTATGGGACAGCAATGCCATTACAGTTATTATATATTCTGCAAAACTGTTTGATGACTTTAACTAGACTTTATCTATATATACCATACATATACTGTTAGATGAATCTAGATTACCTTTATCTTATACTATCCCATTGCAACCATAACAAACAGAATCAGAGATGCTTATGAAACCGTAGTAAACAACTTGCTGAAGATGAAAGAGTGTAAGTGATAAAAAAAAGAATAATACAAACAGTAACACCAAGACCCCACAAGTAGACATCTTGCTCTCATCACGCCATATCTCTGCTCAAAACATTACACACACACACACACACACACACACACAAAGTCACACACACACACACACACACACAAACACACACATGTACACACAAACACGCACTGCTGGGTCTTCCTGGAGCACGGCATGCACACGCTACACGCCATGATCACAGGATGGAAAAATACTATAAACGGCCCACATGTACACACACACACACACACACACAGAAACACACACACACACACACACGTACACACAATGCAAAGATGTCAGCAATCAGCTCTTGTGAGGGGGTGGGGAGGAATGTTTTGAAGATGGCGAGAAGAAGGGGGGTCGGAAGGGATGGGGGAGGTAGAGGAAGAGGGGCTAGGGGGTGAGGGGAGATGGGAGATGGGAGAGAGGGGGATGGATAATGACTAAGAAGAAAAGAGACGGAGGACTGGGTGAGGTACAGGGAGTATAAAGGGAGAGGGGGAAGAGGAAGGAGAGAAGGAGAGAAGGAGGGGGGAGGAAAGGGATGGAAAGAGATATGGCGAGAGAAAAAAAGAGAGAAACCGAGAGGGAGATGAAAAGCAGTGTGTGTGTGAGAGAGGGGGTGCAGTAAAGTGGTGTCCGGGGACAATGAACCGGGCTGGGCTGATGGAGAAACCAGATGGGGGAACCTGACACAAGGTCTCCACACAAACACAAGTGGAAGTTCTGGATCTCAGACAAAGTCAAAAGGCGTAGCACCCCAGACGGAGAGGCTCAGGTCCACATACACACGGACCGGTCCTGTGGAGCGGGAATTCAAGCTAGACTGAGGGATACTGGTGAGGAGAGTGGGCCATTAAGAAACAGCGGACGACGCTGAGTCCAACGATGGAGCTGGATTTCCAAGTAGATCATCCTATCCCCAAGTGAAAAGGGATGAGTTTGACTTGCCTGTAAAAACAGATTCCTCACCACATGCAGCGGCCCTATCCAGCAAGACCTGGATCCAAGCTAAATGTAACTTGGGTAAATCATGATATCTAGTATCTAAATATCTGGCAGATATTTCCAGAACGATGGTACAATTTACGATAAATGCCTGCTTAAAGCAAACAGTCGATCAGTCACTCGGTCAACCAAGCAAGAACAAAAAAGGAATGTGTCATATCAGTTGACGTGGAGATGAAGCACTTGGTGTGTGTGAGTGTGTGTGCATGTGTTACCATGCTTGCGTGTGTTTGTGAGTGTGTGGTTGCATGGTTGTGTGTGTTTACGTCTGAGAGGGAGAGGGGACAGCAGAGAGAAAGGGGTTTCTGTCAGTGCCAACAGTTCCAGTAGCAATGTTACAACTATCAATTTGACCTGTAACCCCCTGCCCCCTCCCTGCCCCTCCACCCACTGTCCCCCCCCCCCCCCCCCCCAACACAGCGCAGCGCCCGGGCCAGACACACAAAGACCAGGATTGTTCAGACCAGAGCTTCCTAACACACCGCCAACCTTGTCTGTCCTCGCCCCTCCCCCACCCACTTCACCCCCTCCTACCTTCCCCCACCTTTGCTAGACCGTCTGTAAATGTCATTAAATAGACTCTGACAGAAAGCGTGGGTTCTTTGTGTTTACCCAGGTCTTTTTGTGTTATTTTTCAATGATGCTCTCTTCTCCTCTGTGGAAACGTGAACCCAGTGTTTATGTGTGTGTGTGTGTGGGGGGGGGGGGGGGGGGGGGGTCTCGCTCCTTCTGCGATTGATGTGTGAGTGTGTGTTCAGGGCATCCGTTCAAACCTCGGCTACTTTCCTAACCTTGTCCTTAACAAGCCGCCATCCAGTCCAGAAACCCAGCCCCCGCGGCTAAACCCACCCACTTCCTCTTGGTTTCCCCATTTCCTGTTGATATGAAATGAATGAATCACAGTCACTGCCATCAATGTCCTGATAACAGTTTACACTTCACCAGTTCCTTCCATACTGGAGATAACACTGTAGTACTGTAGTGTATAAACACAAACACAAGCCCGCTCACACACATGCACACACGCGCACACACACACACACATTCACACGCACACACACACACATTCACACACACACACACACACACACACACACACACACACACACACACACATTCACACACACAGTGATATAAACACACACACAGCCCACCAACACCACCCCTTTCCACCCACGCACAGCCCCGTGCCTACTTAACAAGTAACATCTGCACACACACACACACACACACACACACACACACACACACACACACACAAGCTTCAGGGTTAATGCCAATGCCAATCTAAACAGCTATACACTGACAAGGCACACTCTGTCTATCTTGCTCTCTCTCTCTCTCTCTCTCTCTTTTTCTCTCTCTCTCTCACACAGACACACACACAAACACACACAAACACATACACACACACAAAGACTCTCACACACTCACACGCACACACTCTCTCTCTTTCTCTCTCTATCACACACACACACACACACACACACACACACACACACACACACACATATACATATACACACTTTCTCCCCCTTTCACCCCCGCCCAGGTCTTTGTGAAGCAGGGCATGCTGGGAAACGGAGCCCGGCAGGTCATGGTATTCAATGTGACTGTAACGGATAGAAGTGAAAACACAAGGCCTCCATGAAACATCTGTGTGACAGTGAGCTACACTACACTACAACACAGGCCTTTCCCCATCTCCAAAACCAGTCGGATTCACAGGGTGGATCCTAGAGCTACCGGACACAAACACAGAGGGAGAACAGAGGGCTGTGGTGTAGAGAGCGGAGGCAAGACACAGGCTTTTTCTAAAATAGGTGACGACTAAAAAGGGGGCGAGATTAGTTAAATAAAGTGAACTATATAAATTAATTCAAACAGAGAAGGGAGAAGAGGAGGGGTGGGGGGGGGGGGGGGGAGTAGAGGAGAACGTTGTCTGGAGAGGAGAGGGGGGAGGGGAGAGGGGGTAAGGGGAGGAGAGGAGATTAGGGAGGAGAAGAGAAGAGAAAATGAGCTGAAAAGACAAATGATGAAAGAAATGAAAAGAAGCGGAGGGAAGAATTGAAATTGAATAGAAATAAAGAAAAATGAAATAGATTAGAAATAAAGAAAAATGAAATATGAAGATGGATAAAGGGAACAGCATGAGTAAAGAGGAACAGATGCATTATCTTACAGTAATGGTGGTGAATCATTTATGCTGACTGTCCTTTAACACAACCTCTTGCAGATGTGGTCTTAACCAGCCAAAAACACTGAAAAGAAACAGAAAATGACCACGAGTTACAGCCCTGGTAGCGGTCAGCAACAGCTTTACTGTACTAGTGTTAGCGCA
This sequence comes from Lota lota, assembly GCA_026745465.1. Lineage (NCBI taxonomy): Eukaryota > Metazoa > Chordata > Actinopteri > Gadiformes > Lotidae > Lota > Lota lota. Next base: position 3,517,352 of record JACYXH010000425.1, on the reverse strand, counting down.
GACGCTATGACAGCTTTGCTTCAACCACCCTGATCGCTAACCAACAGAAGTTTAGAAAGATTTTCCTACCTCTGTTTGTTTTGCCAAAGTATATAAGATAAATTACCTACCTTCTTTTTTTACCCAGATTTAATTAAAAGTTAACGGAGCATCACTGGTTTTTATGCGCAGCATAGCGCCAGTTAAGCAGAGATTCCAAGAGAGTAATAAAGGAATAATGGCTGCCACTCTCAAATACCAGCATGCTTGCAGTCATTATCACATTCATAAGATCAGAGTTAGCACCACAGGAGACCTGTCTCTCTCTCCCTCTCTCTCGCTCTCTCTCTGTACCTCTCTCTCTGTTTTTTCATATTCCTATCTTTCTTCTCTATGTCTCTCTCTTCATATTCCAATTTCTCTCACTCTCACTGTCTCTCTCCATCCCTATTCATCTTTATTTATTTCTCCTAATCTCTGTCTCTCTGTTGCTTTTTCTAATGTTTAACTTGTTTTTATTCAGGATGCAGGTCTGTAAACACTCTTGGGCAAAGCAAAACAAATGCTCACACATGTACGCTGACAAGCACACACATACACATACACACACACACACACACACACACACACACACACACACACACACTCACACACACAGGGTCAAATCTGTTTCATTGTGACCTGTGGCACAGCTGGGCAACTGCTGCCTCCCTAAACTCAGATGCAGCCTCATTAAAATGTGTGTGTGTGTGTGTGTGTGTGTGTGTGTGTGTGTGTGTGTGTGTGTGTGTGTGTGTGTGTGTGCGTGCATGTGTGTGTGAGTGTGTGTGAGATGTCATCTACTACGTTTTGTAAACAGCCTTTGCGCTATAAATCACCACGTGACATAGACAACATAAGCTTTTAAAAAAAACAACACTTAAAGTCTGAACATTTTCAGATGTAAACTGTTCTTTCACTGCCAGTATAATAAATGAAGGAGCAATATTAAAATACACTACTTGACAAGTAGCCTCACAACATCATTTTTTGTTCGTCAGTATAATTTGCTATCACAAATATATGAGGTCATTCGCTGCCGTTTGGCCTATCGATAAATGCGGTGCGCCATGCTACAGTGACATGACGGAATGTTCTTCCAATTGACAAATTAGTCATTAGTAACGTTATTTAGATGCCCTCTCTCGCAGAGGAAAGTTGGCAAAAGTGAACCAGGAACACCTCCGGAGAGCTTGGACATTCCTCAGTAAAATTCCTTCCGTTGGAACCGCAGAAAAAACCGACAAAGATTCAGAATACAGCTATGAGTGGCAGAGCGGTCGGGGCCTAATTACACCAGATTTGTCAGCTTTGATTTATGATAAAATCATGGCTAAACCAAGATTCGATAGGCCTATATTATTTAAAAAAAGAGCCGTATAAAATATAGGTGTTATACATAAACAATTTCAATACAAATCAATCATACCTATGCACATGAGTAATAAGTAGCCTACAATTGAGTCAAATATTACTAATTGATAAATACAACTGGAGTAAATTTCACTCACGCCGGCTTGCCGCAGATCTTGCGTTGGTACCACTGCTTACAGTTGGTGAAGTACTTCTTCTCTGTCCCCTGGATCTTCTGCATGGCACAAACATTGGGTCTAAACAGACAACAACAGAGTGGTGAAATGCAAGATTACACATTGGGGAAACTATACACAGAAAATCATTGTTTATTCGTTATTTTGAGGGGGATTCACTTTACGCAAAAACCTTTACGCACGGCTTCTTGTTTTCTTGGGGAACTTACCCATGTTGTCTGCCTCTTATTCTGCTATGCATTAAAACCGCTTGGTAGGGAGATTTGGCGCCGAGGCATATCGTCGCAATCAAGGTGAGGGCCAAAGCTAACAAAGTAAGATGCTTCATTTCGGCGACTATAACGGGGCCGTTCTCCGCCACCCTCTACAATCCGGACAACTCCACAAGCGCACGAACAGCTGGATTTATAGCGCGGGGTCTCTCTGATGGTGGGGAGGAGCCTCGTGCATTACAGAATGGGAATGACATGAAATACAAAAAAACACAAATCACCGTGTCTCTATGTATCACAAATAAGGCAACAATCACCGCCAAGGATTTCCTCATTGTCGACCTCTATGAAATAGAGCATGGTATATTATATCAGACGTTGATGAGTGGACAGCCTCAATGTTAACCTATAGTTATCATCAAGATCGTCTCACGAATCAGACTTTAGATTCATATCTATAGACTTTAGATTCATATTTAAAGTCTGACGGCACACGAGCTCAGATCTGGTTGAACGGTGCTTTCACTTTCTTTCGCTTCATCTTGGTTTCGACGTATCATGTTGCTGGAGGCGGGGATCTGTTAGCGCGTAATTGGTGAATATAAACTTGGCCAGCAGTAGTAAACCGTAAAAACAAAAGTGTCAGTAAAGTTTTCAAATCAACACCATGTAGACTGGCCACTGCAGAAGCAGTCTAGTCGAGCGAATACATTTTCTTCGGCAGAAACAAAACAGGAAACAGTGCGTAACTCCACCCTTTTCAGTTGTTGGTTTCCGGCCCTGGCTCTGTGCTGTCTCCCCTCAGAGGTGCTGTTACAACATAGTATGACTGCTGGATCCAAGATTATTATCAAGTGTATACAACCGTAATTTTAAGGACTGTGGTTGAGTTAGTGCCCATTAACCAACACACCCCCAGCTCAAGAAATATGCTGCTTATCTCCTCAACCAGTAAGTGATGTTTACAGCTTTCAACACAGTCGCCTATTCACAGCAAAGGAGGGAGGCAGTGGGAAATATCTTCACCAACGACGAGAAAATTCCACAGTCCTTTATAGTTCTCTGCACAATGACTCGATTCTCTCTCTCGTACGCCTGCAACAGTTGTCGTGTGTGCGCTGCAGGCTTATAGTTCAACAGGTGACATCAGAAGATGCCCCCCCCAAAAAAAGAAAGATGTCTTCCCTCGTAGCTGCGACCTACTTTTGTCACGCCGTCCACTTCTGCCACCGGATCTTCCTTTCAAGGGGGTTTCCCGGAAACTCCCCCCCCCCCCCCCCCTGTTTTGCCGGCCCCCTTCGAAATTGAGTCCCTTGCTAACCCCTGCGCTGTACGTCTTAAACTCCCTTCGTCCCTTCGTGTCCACCCCGCCTTTCACGTCTCCCAGGTCGAGCCCGTGTCCACCAGCCCGCTGTCTCCTCCTGCGACAGCTCCGCCTCCACCCAGGCTCCTCGACGACCGCCCGGCCTTTTCGGTCCGCCGACTCCTGGATGTGCGGTTCGCCGCGGCCGGGGATTCCAACATCCCGTGGACCGGGAGGGCTACGGGGCCCGAGGAGCGTTCCTGGATTCCCACGGAGTCTAATCCGGGATGCCTCGCTCATCCGGGACTTCCGCAGGGACCACCAAGTCCAATGTTGGGCGTACGCCAGGCGGCGTTCAAAGAGGGAGGGGTACTGTCACGCCGTCCACTCCTGCCACCTAGCGGGCACCAGTATCCATCCCCCTACGTTCTTCGTTCATCTCCTCCTGTTTACACACCGGCCGGCAATCATCATCAGCACGCTCTACATCAGCCCCGGCTCTCCAAGCAGCCGGCGCAATTCAAAACCCACTCAAATGTCTAGGAACTGGATCCCAACGACACGGAGGACAAAGAATCTACTTTGGGTTGTCGGTTTGAAGCCTGAAGCGCCTGGAAAACACTTGGGGAAAGTAAATCCAATCACCCTTTGTTTTTCGTTTTCCAAAGAATAATTGCTCTTGAGCAAAACATCTGTCCGACTGGTCGGATTCCAGCAGCCAACAAACAACTGGTTGTACTGGTCAAATAGTTAATTGTCAACAGTAGACCTAATCAAAAAGTCAGTAGCCAGGCCTAATACAATAGTCAGTAGACAACAGTAATAACGTGTGGTTGTCCTGTTCACTGTTAGTTACTATTGGCCAAAAGTAAAAACAGACATTGGTTGTAGCATACTGGTCAGACCCCATTTTCCAACAGTATCAACAGACTGTATCAAGCTAAACTGGACATTTATTTGGACAACTTCTGTGAGACTTTCCGGTTAACTTTTATACAGATAATTGAAAATCATTCAAACACAACATTGTGGATGACCTATACTTTGGCCTCACGACTCAACCCACTCAGCCAGTGGGTTGAGAACAAGAAGAATACAAAGACAGTTTTTGTATTTTAACATCAGTGTGTCACCCACGCAGACGGTTACACAACCATTTACAGTTTGGTAGTCCAAAGAGAGGCCAAATACACACTGAAGCTGGAGTATCATGTAGAGGAGGAGGGTAAAGGAAACAAGGCTGGAGAGCGAGAGAGAGAGGGATGGAGAGAGAGAGATGGAGAGAAAAGGAGAAAGAGAGGGAGAGACTCCTAATGTTGCAACAAAGGGCTAAACTCCTACACATAAAGTTTCAACCTGAGTGGAAACATCTATTAAAAACTTTATGATTGAAATTCCTTATGGACGTCCTCAGTTTTTTTTTTCTTCTTCCACTTTGACTTCCTAGCAGGCATTGCAGGGACCCTGTCTCAATCTGTTAGCCCACTCAGCAATACACCCCACCGCTGGGATTATAAAAACACATTTCAGGGAAGATTTACAGCCTGTCCAAGGGATTTGACTTGAAACTTAACTAAAATCATCAGAATCGGATGCTTTCAGAGCAGCAGTTCTTATCGTGCTTGTCTGCTTCTCACAGGGTGCAAAGGTCAATGTCTTTCAATACATGTCTGGCGCGAGTGGGTGACTTCAACACACACACACACACACAAACAAACAAACAAACACAAATCGAATGCCAGTAGAAAGTGGTATGAATGTACCACAAGAGTAGTTGCATAATGTCACATTTATTTAGTTGTTTTTTATCCTATAATGTGTTGGGACAGATGCTCAGCAAAAACCTAGTGTGAGGAACATAAGAGTAATAAAAAGTAATAAAGTAAATGGAGTAATAAAGTACTAAAGTTACAGTTGTCTCTTGAATAGCCAAGACACAATAGGAGGCTGGAGAGATAAATGAGAGCATTTCTATAGCCTTCCAAGTCAATGCTCTGTTTCTGACCTCAAGGTCATGCACAGTGAAATAGACAAGAGTGTTTTTAAATACCCCTAATGGAGTCCAATGACTTCACCAGACCCCAGCCATTTTCTGCCAGACATCTCTCTCTTGTCTCAGCCACAAACCACAAAATGAAAATGAGAAAAAATCGAAACAACTATCCCATTAACATGTTCCACTTTCTATTACTAATCTTAAATGAATCACCAAGATCTGATGTAGAATTGTTTTCGGTAACTGTGACATAAAACCCAGTTTGAAGGCCCATATATGGTGGGCGGAAGGATACGTCACTGGTCGTCAATACAACAGAATCTTAAATGGTGCTCTTGAGCAAAGCGTCTGTCCTATACTGCTAGAATGCAGTGGAGGTCTGGTCCGTTCCTATTGGCCAGCAGCCAATGGACTTCGGTTGTACTGGTCAAATCTCAGTAGCCAACAGTAATAAATTGTGGTTGTACTGGTCACTTCCCATTGGACGACAGTAAGCAGATTCTATTTGTACAGAGAAGCTACAGGGTGGATATCTGCTGCCCCACTGGAGGTACAGTAAACTGGACCTTTGTGAACATATGCTCTGTTGTTTAATATGATATTATATACGGTGGCCGCCATAGCATTAATCAATAATTTGCCAAGAAACATAAAACAATTGCACTTTTTTCTCTCTCTCTTTCTCTCTCTCTGACTTTGTATGTAGGATGAAATGAAAATGCCTTAATAATAACCTAATATTGTTTGTCATCATGTTCAACAAACATTTTCTCTCCATCGTAAGGTACTCTATCCATACCATTTTACATCTGACCAATCTTGACATCTGACCTCATTCACCTTCCCATTCATAAATTAAGTTTATTCAGCACTAAACCATAATCCGTGGTTTGTGTTAGTCACACATAATGCCATCATAGTCACAGAAACCACAGAGAAAAGCTTAGCCAGCGTTTGGTGAGAAATGTTACTCACCCCCTCTCTCTTCCCCAGAGAAGAGATGGGGGAGGCAAAGAGAGTGGCTTTAGACACACTGTAATTCATATTTTTGTAAAGACCTTCAAAGTGTGGGTGGTCATTTGGATTCCACATTGGGCACGGAACCAGAAAGGCAGCTGGCAGTTTAGAGAACAGACTGAGAAAATAAGTTCACCATCTCTGGAAGGCGGGGGAGGGAGGGAGGGAGGGAGGGAGGGAGGGAGGGAGGGAGGGAGGGAGGGAGGGAGGGAGGGAGGGAGGGAGGTGAGGGAGGGAGGATGGACAAACACTGTTAACGCATGAACACAAATTGGGGGAAACAGAAAGACTAAAGGGCTTTACCTTAAAGTTGACCCTATCAGGAAGCAGGAAGTGAGGTTAGAAAGGTTTGTGGAAGGTTTGGGCCCACAGAACCTAACCATGAGGACTTCCCATAGCCTGGCCACACTCTCTCGCTTAGCTCAATTCCAAGGGCTTTATTGGCATGGGACACTTTACATTACCACAAGACAAATGCAAAAATGTATTTCCAGTGAAAAAGTACTTAGGACTATAATATTACAGAAAAGTGTAAGCATCGTAACTAGGGTTGTCGATCTCTCTCTACCTCTCTCTCTCTCTCTCTAAATACCTTACTCTCTTCTTAAGACATTTATTTATGTATATTATTTCTCTCTTTCACTCTGAAAATCATATCCTCTTGCTCATCTGCCTCTCATTTTCTCTGTTCTCTCTCCATCTCCGCCGCACTCTCTCTCATATTCTCCCTTTCTCTCTCTCCTCTCTCTCTCTCTCTCCTTATCCCTCCTCCCCCTCTACCCTCCGCTCTCTCCCCTCTCCCACTCTCCTCTCTCTGTCTCTCTATCGGTCTCTCTCTACCGCTCTCTCTCTACCGCTCTCTCTCTTTCTCTCTCTGTCAATCCTGAACGCTGACGTTAGACAACCGCAAAATATTTGGTAGGCTACCACATGAGGGCTGCTTGTTTTATTGATGATGTGTGTATGTGTGTGTGTGTGTGCATCTCTGTGTGCATGTTTGTTGACAGTTTAAGCTGTATTAGTGAATTGATTTGATTCATGAAACTTAAATGAAAACTACAATGTTCAAAGACATATTTTACAGTATGTAGGAACAATATTATTTGTGTGTTCCTAAATAGCTATACAGTGTGTTTGTGTGTGTTTGTTTGTCTTTTATATATATACACACATAGCTATCGTCTATTCAGATTACCCGAATACACTTCACAACACATTAAAACATATTAAAACATGCCAAAATAACATTTTAAACTGTTCTGTTATTTAGGGCCAGAAAAGTGTTTAAAATGTTTAAATATGTATGTGTGTAACCTCCCCTCATCTTTACTATCTAACAGATTTTCTTGTCAGTGTGTTAATATTTTCCATGGAGCGTCAGCCAGTAGTATGTAGTCCCAAGGGTGTCGGCTCTACAGGGGGCAGACCAATATATCTACCTCACCAACACTGCTTCCCTCCCTGGGCATCATAACGCTCCATTGACTGGGAGGTATTTTGTGGTCCTCCCTTTCCTATATAAGCCCTAGTGGAGCGGTGAAGGTTAAGGAGCCTCTAGGCAGAGATGGAGTAGGCATGGAAGACCTGTCTTAAATGCCTACTCCATTGAAGACAGATATTTGTCTCAGTTTGGGACATCTGCATGCTAGCACATTTTTAATGCTAGATTCTACTATATATTATTTCGTGAATTTCATGGATTGTGAACAGTGACTTGATAAATGGATATACTCACTAATCATGCAAACTATTATTTAAGAAAAATCCAACCGTTTTCCCTTTTGTGTTTAAAAAAAAATATACTCTATAAGTAATGACAGTATGTACACAGCTTCAGGGACCTGTGTTTGATTCTGACTCAGGTTCCATATGTATAGAGTTTCTGTGTTTCTCTCTGAGTCATATGTGATTCCTTCAGATACTTCCTGCTCCTTTAGTCACGTTTGCTAGGCTAATTATAAGTAACATATGCTAGGCTCATAATATGTGACGTATGTTGGACACATTTAATACCCCTAATTACTGGTGTGGTGTGAAGGGTGCATGTGACACTGCCACGGACTGATGTCAAAATACTAACCTTAAAACAAGTTTGAATGTGATGGATACATTTACACCAATCAATGAAGGTAACGGATGCATAAATCAACCAATCAGGGGACAGAGATTGCAATACAACGTGAAAATCCCTTCTTTATGACGTATCAAATGTCTCGCTCACTTTGTCTGTTTAGAAGTCAGATTGAATCATTTTACTCATTTTCAATGTAGCAAAACTACAATGAAAGAAAAGCCCTGCCGTCATGACATGAGGAATCTCTCTTTAACTTTGGCGATTCATCTCTTTTCCTTTTTTCACCTTCCAGTGTTGAGACACACCTAACCTACCAGCATCTTAAAAACACAGCCCTTCTGTCATGGGTTGGTCCTTTTCCTGTGCGCCATACTGCATTAGTAGCAGTTTTCAAGATAGTTAACCTTGCCTTGCCTGTTCTTGCACTGTGTACCAACACAAACCAACAAGAGTACAGCTGCCGACCCTGTTTCGAACCTTTACTCTAACCTTTACCCATACCCTAATTATGATCTTAACCTTATAACCTCAATAAAACCCTAGTCATCATAGTAATCACTGTGGTAAACATGCGCAGCTGAAATGATCGTTTCTCACCCTGCTTCATGACCATTAACACAGTGAACCTTCAACTCTTACCATCCAGCTGTCTCTGAACTTGGTATTACTGGGACTGTGCACAGGTGGTTTGAGACCTACCTCTCTTGTAGATCATGCACGGTGACATGGAGAGTTGAAGTGAACCCCTGTTGGGTGAAAACTGGTGTACCAAAGGGATCTTGCTTGATCCTCTCTTCTTCTTACTGCAATCATCCTGACTGGGATCTGTTATGTCGATGATACTCTGCCTTTTCTTTACCTTTCTCTGCCTTTCACCCCTTTGGAGGAGTGAAGTGAACTTAAGTCACACCGGGTTAAAAAAAAGGTGTCCCACAGAGGTTCATACTTGGTCCTCTCCTCTTTTCACTGTAATCATCCTAACAGAGTTACCGTTATGCTGATGATACTCTGCTGCTCTACCTTTTCATTTCCCTAAGATATACTGAAGTCTCTTTATGAATGTCAGCATGCGTCACAAATATCTCTGTCTAGATGCCAACTCCGACTTAAAATGTTCAAGACAAAGATCTCAGTAAATCCATCAGGTTAACACAGCAAAACCGTCCAGCTTGGATCGTCATCATTAGTACTGTCCAAGTCTGTGCTAAAATAATCTTGAGGTAATGATTTATACCTCAAGACCAATACAGACAGGCGGACTGACAGAGAGACAGACAGACAGACAAATAGAGACAGACAGACAGTGAACCAACCAGTGAGTCAGTTGACCTTTGATAAATTATAAGCACACACACACACACACACACACACACACACCACACTAATAGCGACTCTTTTGTGATCAAGGTTTTCTGGCAGACAGCTGTCGAGCCCTGTTCCCATGGTAATATCTGTTTTTTATCAACAGTAGTCAAAGCGGTTTCAATCTTATGAACATGAAACATTTGTTACAATTACTTGTGAACCCCTTCTGCTTTTGCTATTTCCCCTTTCTCCTCCGCTGTATCCAAGCGTCCTTTGCTATTTGAATAATATTTGTAAAGCTATGGTAAAAGGAAGATGTTCTTGCCTTCCATTACAAAAGTTCACCGGGTTAAATGGCTTGCAGGTTTGAACTCTTCCATACATTTTCCAGGGTCATTTTCTTGGTCATGTGCGAGGGATCTGGCAGAGAATGCAGGATTGTGTTTATGGTTACCGTGTCTGCAGATGAGTTCTCCTGGGAATACATCCTTAACCTAAACACTAACATGTGTCAAGGTGTTTAGTTGGCCCTTCCTCCTTGAACGAGGACCCTGCAAAGTCAGACATTCCAACAGGCTACCGGTTGACACGTTGACAGAATGTTGATGTAGGCTGTTTGTGCAGATGTCAGTGAGTGTGCCTATCTGTTGTACACAAACAGCGGTTGGTTGGTCAGTTGTTTGGAACAAACTGTTGTTTATTAAAAGTTAACAGAAATTGGTAACACTTTACAATGAGGGTACATTAATAAACCATTAAATAACATTAATAAATGCAGTAATAATCATCAACATTTATCATAAGAATAGGGGTTAGGGGTAGTGGGTTAAGGTTAGGGTACCTTAGTTAACATGAACACTATGTCCTTAGTTAACATGAACACAATTAGTAAACATGAACATCATTAGTAAATAATTACTACACCGTTAGTAAACTGTTAATTAACTCAGTAAATGCTTATTACTGTTTTAACTAATGTTAATTAATGTTATTTTAAAGTGATAACACAATAACATTCTCTCACTCTAAAATACCAAGAACCTATTGCACTAGTATCTGTATCTTTATTCGGAAAAGAGGAAACATACAGGGAACTTACAAAGCGAGAGAACAAGGGTTTCAACTTAAATATAAAAAAGAAGTTACCAGACTTACAAGCAATTGATTACATACTACACACATATACAATAATAATAAACAAATATAATGTTGTATAATGTGATACATAATGTAAAAGTAAATTTTAGCATTGTATTAAATCTATTATATTATCTACAGCTCTGACCTGACTGTTACTTTGCCAGCTACCATTCAACAGGTCTGGCTTTAGACACGTGCAAAATGTCTCAACCCTGAAAGGTAAATAGTAAGGATGACTATGTGCAGACCAAATGCCAATGTTTAATTCATCCAACGTGACTCATCTAAATCCGGACCGGCCACAACAGCTTGATACATTGTCTGTGCTCGGAGCGACCAGCCATCTAATCCCTCACCTCTGCTGCTGGTTTCTCCAGAGCTCCCTCTGGAAAAGGTGTTAGCTCAACTATTGCTGGGAGGATCAAAATGAATGAGAAAGGCGATTGCACTGAGAAGCACAACTAGAAAACATCCTAGATAGCTCGCTAACCCTCTGGAAAGGGGAGTTAATTTACAAGATAAGATCAATTGTACTTTATTACCCCAAACAGGAAATGCTGGTGTCACAGCAGATATTTAGCTGTTATAGCTATTTAAATGTACAAAAGATAATTTTAATCGAATAATCATCCTGTCTGCTAACAGAATAACAACATAAGGACTCAAAACGACTGAACAACCCATGTGAGCACAAATTGAGGGAAATAGCAAAACCCTAAAGGACTTCAAGAGTTTTTCCTCACTCTATGCCAATGTGTTGAGTTGAGGCGGTCACCTCGTTGGTTGGGAACGCTCATTTATAGAGGCAAGTCTAAACAAAGTCTTAAATGGTTCGCCTGATGTCACCCAGAGCAAGGCTGATGGATGATGTCCTACTACAGCTATGGCATCACATGACTCGTCATCAGCTGAATAACCTATAGGAAGAACAGACTGTGTGTTTATATATTTCATTTCCGCTTGAGAGTTTGAAGTGAGGAAGGTGGGCGACATGTTTAATAATCTGAAGAAGAACAGGGCCAAGCTGGCATACTGCTGTTCTGCCAGTTTACAACAACACAGTCGTCTTCTGTTCAACTACACTAATCCCACAATTCCCACACCATGTATCAAAGCAATTCAATTATTATTTTTTTAGTCAGCTATTTTTATGATTTGGAATCAGTCCGGGCAAATGCATCCATGTGAAGGTACGTCTCACATCATCACGTGAAATGTCTAATTATAAACTGTAAAGTTAACTAAAACCTTTCACTTAACGCTTAAGGTGGTAGACATCTTGGTTAAAATATGGCGGGCATATGTCCTAAAGACCGCAGAACTAGTGCAGCTTTGTGCCTCGGAGGTCAGGTTACCCAGGCAGATGTGCTGAGAGGTCAAAGGTCGCCCATAGAGAAGGAAGTGGGATTGACCCGTTTAAGTTATTTTACATTGAGTGTCTGAGATCACGTCAACAACACATGATGTGGACACACGCAGCACACATGTGCACACACGCACCATACACACACACATACACATGTGAACCCGCACGCACGCACGCACACGCACAAACATACACACACAAACAGACATACGCACACGTGCAGGCTTGCAACACAGACGTGCTCACACACTCACTTTTTTCCTCACACTTCTTTATCGCACACCACAGCGTGCACGTTTCTATTTCAAATGTGCACAGTGCCCTCTGCTGGTCAGAGATCAGTTATATATTTTGGTCTAGTCTCGCATCAGCTAATATTTGTCGTGATACCTCGTGAAGCCTAGTGCAGTGTGGACAGCACTGTGTGTGCTCTTAGATACGGAGTCAAGGAATAGCCGTTGGGAGCTGTCACCTGATCTGATGGCCATCAGTCAGTCTGACTAAATGCCACGAGCGTGTTCACTCCGCCTTCACCTGGAAACCGGGGAGGTATCCGTTTACGTGTCGCCTCACCTGGTCTATTCACCGGCGCTCTTGGTTGTGACGAATGATACCAGGTGAGACTCGCAGACCCGGAGCATCCACACACACCTGCTGACGGAGACACACACCGGAGGAGATTTAGCGGTGGTTGAGTAACAGTTCTTTTTTTATTTTTGCACTTTCAGGTGACTGTTTGGACTACCGGAAATATCTGCTTGCTTGTAAATGTACCGGGATCCCCGCCGGCAAATTAGTTGCGAGTTGTTTCCGTTTGGTTGGCCTCGATTGGTAAAAAAGGAGGGGAGCAAATGCACGGACAAAACTGCGGTGATTTGCGTTTTAACAGCCAATAGATAGGCCTCTTTATTTTGTATTATTGCAATTATATTGTATCCTGGACAAGATGCCTGTCCAAATCCCGGACGACACGGATTTCACTTCTTTCAAAGAACAATGCGAAAACCACGAGGGATGGCTTGCCCGCTACAACAAGGGAGGCGTGACAGTGTGGTGCAGAGCGGAGGAGTGCAACACGGTGCAGAAACTCAAGGCAAGTAGCAGCACACATCTCCCGGTGCTGCCGCACTCCCCCTCGCTGCACTGCGGCGCTGCTGTATGCTCGAAACACAAAGATCAGCTTGAGGCTCAGCCCACACTGTGGCCTGGAGTTAGGTAATGGTCCTGGACCCCGGAACCAGGATACAGAAGGTGTAGGCCAACTAAAAACGGAGAAGACGAAAGCGTCACAGAACTCGTTCTCATACACTAGCCTGCCTCTCATAGTCGTATTTATTGATCTATCTGGCAACCTATCTATCTTTCTACTGTATCTGACGCGTCTCATTGTTTGACTGTATTTTCATGGTTTTGTTTTCCCTACAGAAGGTTGTGTAGACTATTACATCTCAACTGAATCCTAAAACGCCATCATATCACTTTTTGAGAGTACAATGACATCTATACATATCTATAACTTTCACTTTTTTTTTTACTTTGCCTTCAGGAAGTTTGCTGGTTTGATCACCTGCTCGTCCTACCTACGGTTCGAAAAGGGCAATATAAATGCATATCAATATTTAGGGAATTTAGCAGACGCTTTTGTCCAAAGCGACAACAACCATTCACACACCGACATTGGTGTCAACGACACACAGTTGACACCGGGTCAGGTGTCTTGCTCAGGGACACCTCGACACAAGTAGCCGGGAAACGAACTAGCAACTTTCCGGTTAAAAGTCAACCCGCTGCACCTCCTGTGCCACTGCCACCCAGCTAAATGCAGTCCACTGACGTCTTCTCCTGAAGAACTGTCACTCTGATGGCTGCTCACCTCTCTCTCGTCATCATCTCTAGTAGGGAAACTAAACATAATCAAAATGGTTATTTTTTAAATAATGGATTCATTGTCTGTCAAATGTCAATGAATAATTGGCATGCCATCATGAGATACCAGAGCCCGAAGTTGCGTCATCAATTTGCTTGGTCTGTCTGACAAAGCAGCCAAGAAAAAATTAATTATTAATTTCACAATGATCTGTAACATAGAAGAGACACCGTCTCTTGCATTTCTGAACCATGAAGCAGCAAACGTTATGCTAGGTTTTACTTGATAAAGAACAACCAGTATTAATTGATTTAAATAATGTTTGTATCAATTCACTAATTGCTTGCGATTGTTTTTAGCACTAGATGGTAGGTCATCTCTCTGATGTCATCTTTTTTGCTATAGGTCATAGGTCATCTCTCTGACGATAGGTCAGGATAATTTGAGACTCGGAAGGCCTGAACACTGATCTTGGTGTGAGCTAGCCTGACCCTAACTTGTCCAGACTTACGTTACGTTTTAATGACAAGGTGCTTGTAAGCACGGTATCGCTGCACAATTCAGAATAAGCAGACGCTTCTTGCAGGTTGACAGCAAATAAGTCAATAAGTTTCACTAATATAAAAAAAATTAGTACAATAAAGGAGACTTGAAGACCTTTTGGTAGCACCTTATGCTTATGCATATTCTGCTTGCTCAAGGAGTGATCACTAATGCCACATAAAGATTAAATATTTTAGCAGGGTGGAGGAAAAGTAAACAACCAAAGGATGGGAACAAACTGTATCATAGGTCTAGAGTTCACATCTTTGGTCGTCCTATTGCATGGTTGCACATTGGAAGTAAACCAACTAACTTATTTTGCTGTTGGCCCCTCAAGTATTCTCAACTCACCACACCAGCAGCAATGGGCATCCCAAACACATCCTAGACTAGCTTTGCAGCAAAGAACACCACAGACTAGACTAGCCTAGCAACAAAGAACACCAAAGGGACAGGACAGCAGGATCTAAAAACGTTATGTAACCATAAGATATCACAGGGATGTATCCACTACACACTTATTGAATATCTTGTTAGCTAAAAAAACTCGTAGGGGTGTCTGAATCCCCCACCCTCCTCCCTTCGCTGTTTAGTGTACTTTGTTCTTGTCAAAGTCTGAAATGCAGCAGAATCATTGAGCTGTACTGTCGCTGTAATGTGAGTAGCCTGTCTTGACCAAGTGAATGTACAGTAATTGGCATACCTTGATAACCCTCATTGCATACTTTGAAGTAAAGTACGGATTTTTGTTGTACATCACTTTAACGTTGTGGGTGTGAAAAAGTATGAACGCTGTTGACGTCATTCTTATGCTAAACTGGTGGAATGCTTCAAACTCAACAACCAGGTCTTCCCCTCTGTGGTCACATGAGGTCCTAACCAGTGGTCATGTGACCGGGTATGATCCCAGCGACCGCTACCGGTGATGTCAGCAGCCATCCTCATCTGTTGGTTTCTGTAGTTCAGGAACTCATTAAGACGAACGGTAGTCTACGCACGCAGGCAAACTCACGCACGCATAATCACTCACTCACTCACAAACACAGAGCGTAAGAACAGACTGGATGTGGCTAGCTGGATATATGATGCATGCCTGGAGGGTAAGGGTTCAAACTCATTAAAGTCAGTGCAAGGTAAAAGTCTTCCTGTTTCATTCACTGGAATGGTCAAGGCATCCAGCTGTATGTGGCCTGGCATTTCTTTTCACTTTGAATAATATATATCCTTATTAGAGTCTCGGCTAATAGAGTAAGCCCAATCAGAATTGACTGGGTGCATGGCGTGTCATGTACAACACACATTATGCAAGGCTCATGCTGGAGGTAATGCATTAGAAAAGGGGACAGGATAGTGTAGTAGCTAGGGACGGGAGATGAACTCCCAGCTGAAGGGTACGGGGTATATTCCCATTGTCTAAAGCCTACCCGTAGGCATCTTTGTTCCAAGATGCCCTAACACCTCCTTGCTCCTTAATGACGTGTCTAAATTCCCCGTAGGTCGCTTCGCATAAAAGCGTCTTGTAAAGGACAGCTACTGTTGTTTTAGTAGATAATGGAGGCTGTAAGCCAAGGTAGGGCTATGATTGTGAAAAGGATGAGCCCTTGATGCCTCAAATTGGGTGTAATCCTACCCACCATCTTGAAGGTATTTTGTTATTCACGTAAGTGTCATCAAGACATCCTGGGGAAACATGGGATTTAATGCAGGGGGTGATCAATCTACAAATCAGGTACGCTTGTAGACCGCAACATATGCTAACACACATTCTGCTTGGTCAAAGGATGGGAACATTAATGTGTCTTGCAGGCCTAGAGTTCACATCCTCGGTCATCCTCGGACGGGTAGTAAAACAACTAACTTATTTTGCTGTTGGCCTCTGGAGTTTTACCAACTGAACTTTTAGTTCACAGGACCACACAGACCAGACCACGCTAGACCGCACCAGCAGCAATGGACACCTCAAGAACACATACTAGCCTAGCAGCAAAAAACACAGCAGACTAGCCTAGCCAAGCAACTTATCTAGCTAAGCATCAAAGCACCAACGGGACACCGGCTAGCCTTTCAGCAAAGAGCACCAAAGGTACACAGACTAGCCTAGCAAAGCATCAATGGACACCATAGGGACACAGACTAGCCTAGCCTTGCATCAAAGAGCACAAAAGGTACAAACTAGCCTAGCCTGGCTTGGCAGCCAAAAGCACTAACAAGACACAGCCTAGCCTAGCCTAGCTAACTCCATGAAACCGGTGCCTAGCCAGCCTAGCAGCACAGAACAAAACAAAAGCACAGAACATAGAAAGACAGATTAGCCCAGCCTGACTGATGAACACCACATGAACACTAACATAGCCATGTTAAATGACTCAGGTCTTCCCAGGAGTCTGCAAGCCATGGATGAGCACGTCAGCTTACTGAAAAATTCAGGTGGAAAAGAGGATGTCATGGTCAGTAGTGAGCTGGAACTTGAGTACCGCTGGTGTTGCTGAACCCCAGGTAGCCCTGCCAAGGAGACAAACAATTATCCAAGTTCTCTTCCAAGTAGGTTTGCTTACGTTACTCGGTTCCCTGCACTGCCTTGGCATTACTTAATTTATCCGGGGTGACATGGTTGCTGTTACTGAACTAATCTTCTGTTGTCACTTAAAGTCTCCCAATAACATTCAACTGAAAGTATGAAATCTGAAGTAAAATATACCCCCAAAGACAAAGTACAAATTCATCGGCGTGACAAGACATTCTGGTTGTGCTGGTTTAGCTTAGTGTTGGTTAACCCAATGGTGTTTTTGCATTGTTTGCCATATCAAAACAAACCCAGTTATCAAACATGGGTGTTTCTGTCTTGTGACATTCGGGGAATATGTAGGCCCTGTAGGCTTATGAAGTTCAGTTCCCCTAAGACAGGACAAAGATAATGAGGATGAATTTAGGAACGGGTTGAATAATTCAGTTGGTCTTATAGGAGCAGCCAGGCGCATCTTCTCACGCATTAAATATTAAACGTTCTGCCATTGGTGACGACCCTACATACCAACGACGAGAGGGAGACGGGCAGGAGAAAAGGTTGTTGATGTCGTTGAACATTCAGACAGGTGGATGGGATGGAGGTGCCTTTTTTGCCTTTAAAAAAGAAAAGGTAGCAGTTTACATCTTCTGAGTGTCGATCTGTTAAAGCTTGGGTTTAGGCATACACACCGTTCCATTCTTGCAGGGCTCCGTATCTTCAGAGCATATATTTATTTCACTAATTCCCTAATAAAAATACATAATAACAAATAATAATTCCCATACATTAACACAGAGAGAGAGAGAGAGAGAGAGAGAGAGAGAGAGAGAGAGAGAGAGAGAGAGAGAGAGAGAGAGAGAGAGAGAGAGAGAGAGAGAGAGAGAGAGAGAGAGAGAGAGAGAGAGAGAGAGAGAGAGAGAGAGAGAGAGAGAGAGAGAGAGAGAGAGAGAGAGAGAGAGAGAGAGAGAGAGAGAGAGAGAGAGAGAGAGAGAGAGAGAGAGAGAGAGAGAGAGAGAGAGAGAGAGAGAGAGATTAAGGTGGGGTGCAGGAGAAGCGTGCTGATTGAGTTACACGCGGCCTGTCTTTGCTGGGTTAGCAGGCTACAGTGTCTGATATCTGCTGCTCAGGCCAGGGTACAGTAGGCAACCCAATCGACCCTCATGAGATTACAGCAGTGGAAAATATTTAACGACCTACTTCCTCCACCCTCTCGACCTCCCAACCACTGCCCCCTCCTCCAGCACCACCACTGCCCCCCCCCCCCCCCCCCCCAACCGAGTTTCTGCTTACAGTAAGCAGAATGAGGCCGTCCTAAGTAGAAACCGGTTGTGTTGTTTGTCAACATATACCCTGTTGTGTTTGCACTGAGACCCTATACCTGTCCCCTGCCGTAGTTCAAACCACAGTGTTTAACAAATGGATTCATGTTATTACAACACAATGGAGGGACTGAAATGGTCCAAAACGTGCATACATGTATGCCTTTCCCCATGAATATCAGTACTTACCCAGGTTGGTTTGAGATTTGAAATTGCATCACTGCAGGGCTCCTGAAATATATTTAGTCCTTCCTCTATTGTTGTTTTCCTCAGCTCGCTTGCTCATATCATTAATAAGTAACTTTGATGAAGTGCTATTGACCCTGCTAGAACACCAGTGCTCGGCATCGTCTCTCTGTTATAACGGAACAGACCGTTAGACTGATGAAGTGCTCAGAGGAGATTAACCACGGTGGTTCCCATGGTGAATAACATGCTGCTTTGCTTTAATATGCCTGCGCAGTAATTACCCATTATATTGTGGTAGACCGTCTGCATCAAGCGGGCTCTGCCTCATTATGGCCAAATGGTACTTCAGTACTGATTCGCCGCTGTAGGGTACGCTGTAGGTGTCTACAGCACCGGCCTAGCCCGGCCTATGCGTCAGGGTGCTGGACATCCCTCTGCGTCCTTCGTGCTATGTTTTCCATTCCGTTTTTGTCATTTGGCAGACTTTGCTTTTATCCAAAGTGACTTATAAGTGAGGCTGATCCATTATAAGCATACTATCAGAATTATAAAATTAAATAAAAAAACACTGGGTGGAGTAGCACTAGAGAACTAGTAGAACTAGAGACACTGGATTCTTTCGTTTATTTCTTTTTAGTCTCATAAAATGAGAATGAAACTCTATACCCTTCCAATAGATTGGGCGCATCAAAGGCCTCTCTCTCTCTCTCTCTGCACGGGTTTCAGATGCGGATCGTGTGTAAAGACGTGCAGGCGGACACGGTGTATGACGTTCTCCATGACACCAGCTACCGCAAGAAGTGGGACTCCAACATGATCGACA
Organism: Lota lota; assembly: GCA_026745465.1. Classification (NCBI taxonomy): domain Eukaryota; kingdom Metazoa; phylum Chordata; class Actinopteri; order Gadiformes; family Lotidae; genus Lota; species Lota lota. The sequence goes on along the minus strand of JACYXH010000425.1, from coordinate 3,498,124 downwards.
CCTACGACATCGGGCGCCTGACCGTCAACGCAGACGTCGGCTACTACTCCTGTAAGACTCGCCATTCATTTACAAAGTATTCATTCGCGTTTTGAGGCGTACTTTGTTAACCAGTCCGGCTGTTTGGATTTATTCGTTTGGGGGTTTACTTGACTGGTTGTTTGAAATCATTTATTATTTTGCTAAGGGTGTAGTTTGTTTACCAGTCTGGCCTGTTTGGATTCATGGCAGTTTGGAAAACAGCGCTCGATGACTTGATCCAACACCTAGCGAAGATTCAGAGTTACATAAAGGGAGTTGTGTACTTTAAGGGTGTATTGTATACTGCTCAAAAAAATAAAGGGAACACTTGGAGTTACATTGTGTTGTTTAAGTGTTCCCTTTATTTTTTTGAGCAGTATATTTTAAGGGTGTATAGATATAAGGTATTTTTCTTTTGCTGTGCACTACTACACGTGTAGAGAGAGAGCAAGAGAGAGACAACCAAAAAAAAAACAGACATACATAAGTGCATGGGAAACTGAGTGTGTGCCTGCATGTGTGTTGTGTAAACCAGAGAGTGCACTCTAGGCCAAATCCCTGTTTAATGGAGGACAGTCTTATGAAGAGGGAATCTGTTTCACAGAATATGAAATATAATCTAGTGTGGCAAGAGGAATCAAAACAAACCCATTTGAGGACCATAGCTATCCTCCCAAGGTTGACTTATTGCCATGTGTGTTTAGAAGACCTTGTATATTAATATCCAAAACACACAATCACAGTTTGAATCTCTTAAACCTACTAGTATCTGGTAAATACTGAGATTTACAGAACTTGCATAGGATGCACGTTTTGGACAATTTAAATCCCTCCATTGGGTTGTAACAACAGTGTCTGAGTGTAGAGAGAAAGAGAGGAGGCATATCTCCACGTGGGATCCAGAGACTTTTGTTCATGATTTCATATTGTGTGTCTCGAGGGGTTCCAACACAACAAAGAGACCGGTCTGGTAAACATGATGACGCGGTCGCCCCCTCGCTAACTCAACCGACGGTAAACAGGAAACGGATCCCCCCTTGCATCCTGAAACTCTACCCTGAGTTCTTCTCCACAAACCTTCCATTGCATACCTGTTCACCTCGTGGACACACGCTATGAACTCTGGGTAAAAGGCAGAAGAAGACACACATCCACGCCCATTCCCGGGAAATCTAGGGATGGCATGGAGACCTGAACGACCAGTTTAAAATGGGTTGATATGGAAGGGTGACTCAACATTGTTTCCTGCAGGCTGTGTTTACACTGAGTTTTATTACCGTTCGACTAATGTGCGGCTATTTATATAGCCTTTGGATGCTATTTCACTGCTGCTTAACACGACTAACTAACGATAAATATCTGCATTGTTAATATTAACACATTGTCCCAGAACCCAGAACCTTTTGGATGAAACATCCTAGCCACTAGACTATCCTGCTCCCATATTGCCGTAATTATATTGACTTATAATAACTGATTGTTGATGGTAACTCTCAGGGTTAGATGGTTTGATTCCAACTGGATTCATCCATGCTTAGAAATTAATGTACACAAAAGTGTCCATGAAATTATTAGTAATCACATTTTAATACAACTATGCGGTGAGTTGACCTGAATCAGGCCTAATCTCACTGAGTCTTGTATTTTCACTCCTGTGTCCTCAGGGAAGTGTCCGAGCCCACTGAAGAACCGAGACTTTGTAACCATGAGGTCCTGGTTACCGCTCGGCAATGACTACCTCATCATCAACTACTCTGTCAAACACCCCGTACGTCTTTCCGTCTCCACGTCTGTCCTTATGTGTTGAATCGTTAATGTTGGATGTTCATGACAAGGTGAAACTTCAGAGGCATGTCTCTGGCTGCTGTGTTTATTTTCATCTGTGCCGGCCTACCTTTTTCTTTTTTCTTATATTTGCCTGGCAAACAGTGGCAGGCTTTAATTTGTACACAGCAGTGGTCACACTGCAGTATCTAGCACTCTAGATACTGACTAATAGTTTCGGGAACAATGGGAGAAATGTCTAGGGGCCTTTAACCTAGTACCGCGGTAGAACAAAGTGTTGCCATTTAAACTCCAGGGTCCACTCCTTTCCTCTCCTCTCCTCGTCTACGCTGTTGTGCTCTACTCGGTTCTACTCTACTTTTCTCTTCTACTCTACTCTGTTCTAATCTACTCTGTTGTACTCAACTTTTCTCTTCTACTCTACTCTGTTCTACTCTACTTTTCTCTTCTACTCTACTCTGTACCAATCTACTCTGTTGTACTCAACGTTTCTCTTGTACTCTACTCTGTTGTACTCTACTTTTCTCTTCTACTCTACTCTGTCGTACTCAACTTTTCTCTTGTACTCTGTTCTACTCTTCTTTTCTCTTGTACTTTAGTTATTCTCGACTTGCTTGTCTCTTCTATGCTTGTGTCTACTTCTGTGCACTTCAATGTTCATTGATTACCCTACTTATGGCTCATTATTGGCACTTATCAACGACTAGTACTGTATTGTATCCGATTTTTTTATTAGAAATGTGTTTTAATTAAAGAATGAAATTCACATTTCTTATTAAAAAAAGAAACCTGTGTATTATTTTGGGGGGGAAATCGAATAATGTGTTAGCCAAAGGAATGATATTGTAGACAGCAGCTGCTACTGAGTTGTGTGTTTAAAGAACATGAACCATTCCGCTCCTTACAGCAACACCCTCCTAAGAAGGACTACGTCAGAGCCGTCTCACTGCTCACCGGCTACCTGATCCAGTCCAACGGGCCCAGTAGCTGCACACTCTACTACCTGACCCAGGTAGACCCCAAAGGTGAGGTCATCCTGTACCAACTGACCCGGGTAGACCTGTAAGGTGAGGTCACACCTGGTCAGAGGTGCATGCTTAATGTTACCATCATCACAGGTTATATTTGGCTGCATAAGCGTGTGTGCACAAAAGTGCACACATACAGATAAACTTGCAAATTTAAAGACACAGATAAATATGCACCTATAAGTTTACACACACAAACACGCGCGCACACATTTGCTGAAATGGCAAACTACTTGACTGAACTCTACAGCAGTAGACACACCGTTTTGAGAACACAGAAGCACAGTGTGAGTGTATATGGAGGGCTTCCCACAGCCCTTACATAAGAGCAGTGCAAAGTAATGCAGTAAACGCACGGTGGGATGCAGTGCCTTGTGTGCCAGCAACCATGCGGTCTGAGCGCGCTCCGTGCTGAGAAACAGGAAGTCTTCCCTCGGAGCGCTGGGAGAGGCATGCTTTATCCAAATCTGCCAACATCAGCGCATTTCCCGCCTCGCTCCCAGCTATATGTCCTGGGTCCTTAATATCTGCCGCCTGAGATTTGCATGCGGGGGAACACTAGCTGTTGTATGCTTGTGTGTGTGTGTGTGTGTGTGTGTGTGTTGTACTATGATTAGGTCTATTCTCATCTGTGTGTTGTGTTGGAGAGCAGGGTGTGTGTCTATTTTCACATGTGTGTTATCTTGGAGAGCAGGACGTGTGTGTGTGTTTTGTATGAACCAGTTGTGTGTGTGTGTGTACATATGACTTTATGTGTCTATATTCATTCTGTATTTGTGTTTTTGTGTGATAGATGGGAGAGAATTTCTACTCGGTGTGTGTGTGTGTGTGTGTGTGTGTGTGTGTGTGTGTGTGTGTGTGTGTGTGTGTGTGTGTGTGTGTGTGTGTGTGTGTGTGTGTGTGTGTGTGTGTGTGTGTGTGTGTGTGTGTGTGTGTGTGTGGGAACTGCAGCAAAGCCAGGTGTACTTTGAACCGCTCCTAATTGTGTCAAAAATCCGACTGGCAACTCACGCCCGGCTCTGCTGTGTGTGTGTGTGTGTGTGTGTGTGTGCGTGCGTGCGTGCGTGTGTGCGTGTGCGCGTGTGTGTGTGTGTGTTAACGGGTGTGTTCTCTTGGTGTGTACGTAGGATCCCTGCCCAAGTGGGTGGTCAACAGAGTGTCCCAGTTCGTCGCTCCGAAGGTAACCATCCATCTAACATGGCTATGATGTGCTGTATTACTGTATTATATTATCTATACACACGTTAACACAATCACAATATTTATTGTTATTTACAAACTTTATTGGTATATCATCTTATCTTGGTAAAGCCTAGTTTACCAAGTGATTTGACAGGAAAAATAAAGGCTCACGTTTAGTGTATGAAAACAATAAATACGAAGAAAATGTAACACAAAAGCCTAAGCAGAAAATCTAGAATGATCTAGTGTCGTCAGTTTGAACTATAGAAGTAGTAAATCTAGAATGATATCTCGTTGTTTCCCAATAATCATAGCAGCAGAGAATCTAGAATGAACTCATCAATTAGAACCTCATAGAAGCAGAAAATCAAGCGTGATCTAGAACCGTCAGTTCAAACCAGTTGGAACCAGTTAGAGCCTCAGGTGGCAGCAGGTAATCCAGATAGATCTATTTTCAGTTAGAACCGGCAAAAATCATAGTTGCTGCGTTCTGGACTAGCTGAACCCCTATCCGTCCCTCATCAACACCCACCCACCCACACCTCCCCCTCCCGCTCCACCCAGGCCATGAAGAAGATCTACAAGGCGTCCCTGAAGTACCCCGAGTGGAAGCGGAAGCACAACCCCAGCCTGAAGCCCTGGATGTTCCCCGAGCAGAACACGCTGCCCTGCCTCAGCCTGGCCGACCTGACGCTGCAGCGCGCAGACTCCCTGGAGAACATCGACGAGAGCAGCCTCAACGAGGAAAAGGCTCACCACAGCGAGGATGAGGACTGAGGAGGAGGAGGAGGAGGAGGAGGAGGAGCTGCTTTTGTTCTCGTTGTGCGATTGTTCCTCCTGCTTTCGGAATGTCTTGTTTGTCGGTCTGATTGACGGATTGTCTGAGAATGGAATGCGAGTGTTTGACTGACTGACTGACTGACTGTCTGTCTGACTAGTCTTGATTGACCGATTGTCTGTTAGTCTGTCTGACTGACTGACTGACTCCCAGTCTGTCTGTCTTTCTGATTGTCCATCAGGATGAGATGATTGTGTGGCTGACTGTATGTCCGTCTATCTCTCAGTATGAGTTTCTTTCCTTCTCTTTGCAAGTTGGACGGACGAACGGGGGGGGTGGGTGGGGGGGGGGGGGGGGGGGGGGGGGAGGGAGAAATCAATTTGACCTGCATGTTTAGAACATTTAAGACAGAAGTGAATGCATGTTGATTCCGTTCCTCTGAGTGTGAAATGCTAACTTCTGGGAACATTCTGTACTACTCATTTCTTTTGTCTGAAAATAGTTTTTCCTATCAACTCTCAGCAGGATTGTTTTTCCTTCTGTTTGGGTATGTAAATATGATATTATATATATGATATTTAGTTTCCTTATGCAGTGAGATAAATAATTATATAATGCATAAAATATCATTTTCCTGAGCTGCAGTGCCCTCTAGTGGTGGAGTTATGTAACTCCGTGCATGATTGCGTTAGAAGTGGGATGGGATGTGCACTATCCAATATAGGGGCTTAAAAGCTACCCTTCGCGCTTGTGCGACTGATTTTTAGAGTGTACTTGGATTGGACAATGGATTGTGTACATTGTTTGGAAATTATTACCATAAGCAAAAGACTTTAACTGCCTACCGGGCTGACTACAGTATCCACAACAGACGACATGAGGCTTCTACAATGGCAGATACCGTAAATGACCTGTACAGAGAATAGCAACACACCAAATCTCAGGGGACGGGGAACAACGGGGCAATCCTTTGTTTAGTTGTTCATGTAAAGACGTTCTCCCGTTTGTCAATAAACTTATTTTTCTGTCTCAATCAAATGCTGCCTTGTTTTGTGTGTGTATGGTAATATAGGCCTATAGTCATAGAACAGCACATAAAGTTGGTCCGAGCCTATATCGCAATCACATGACATGGCGTTTTCCATTCATATCTAAAATAGATCTACATTTTCACCAACGCGTAGACATTCAGTGTAGGCCCACTAAAACCCCCACTTGATTAGTGAGGTTGTTTTTCCCCTGCGGCGTTGAGGGAACAGCTCGTATATCCTCCTTCCCTACGTAGAATCACAGCTGTGCTCCAAACCCACTCCAATCTGTGTTGTCCCAGCCGCTTCCGGTTTCCCGTCTGCATCACCGCGATTGTCGTTGGGCCCGCAAAGAGGAAACTCTACCGTTGTCCGACTTCTCATACAAGAATCTCATTCAGGCCCCCAGTGTGTGTGTGTGTGTGTGTGTGTGTGTGTGTGTGTGTGTGTGTGTGTGTGTGTGTGTGTGTGTGTGTGTGTGTGTGTGTGTGTGTGTGTGTGTGTGTGTGTGTGTGTGTGTGTGTGTGTGTGTGTGTGTGTGTGTGTGTGTGTGTGTGTGTGTGTGTGTGTGTGTGTGTGTGTGTGTGTGTGTTCCGCATGGCCCAGGACAGGGTTGTCAGTGTGAGGGTCGCCGCGCCCTGGCAGTTAGTTAGTGTGTGGGAAAAGTAAGGCTGAAAATAGTGTAGAAAAAACAGAATTGTACAATAATTGTATTTGCTAATGCATTGGTCTATAGTAGCACTTGTATAAAGCGCCACATCATGCACTGTTGTTTGTTTTGAGAGTAGGGCTTTATGTCTGGTTAGTAACGTCTATCTTATCTTAGGCCTTATCGTTTCTCTAATCGGGCACGTTTTGCCCGAATGGATTGTGTTTAGTTCATTGCTGTTTAAAGAAAACATGACAATCTGATCAGGGCGATCTAGCCTTATCTGACGAATCTTCTAAAAGTTAACTTCAAACAACGTGACTGCATTCTTTTCGATTATTATTTTTACAAAAAAGTGCAAAAATAGGTATATGTTATGGAAGAATTGGCCAAGAAGATTAATTTGTGTCTTTAATACGGGTTAGTCTCATTGATGCACATCTAAGCACATCTTGATTGTTTGACGATTGCAGCGTCAAACCCTTAGAAATTACAGCCACAACAGACTCCCCATTACAATTCCATACACAAAAACAAACATACAAAACAAACAAACATCATAAATATATATATACACAGTATATATATACTCGACTTGGTGAATAGGCTGCAAAGTGAACCACCAAACCACCTCTTCGAAATAGAAACTGGTACCACACACCCACCTCTTGTTTTATGCTGCTGGTGGTGATAATCTAGGCACTATTAACCAAGTGCTAAACATGTCACTTCCTTTTAAACTGAGGCCTTTTGGCTGAGAAGGAAGCCACAGCCCGTCCGGTGTGGTCAACCCCGGACCCCCCCCCCCACCACCACACTGTCTTCTGGAGATCGAGTTGTCTTCCACTTCACATCGGCCTGAACGTTAGACGACCATAACGAAATCATTTAACAGCGCCTGTGCCTTTAAGAGTTTGGGAACTGTTTTGTGGAGGACTCAACTGAGCGTCGCGGCGAAGTGCTGGCGGTGTCCACCACCACGCACACCCATCAAGTGTCTATCCAAACAAACCTGAACGAACGAACATAAGCGAGGTCATCATTTCGTTAGAACACAAACAGCGAGAAGCACACAGGCAGCGACCCACTGACTATGGTAAGGCTTACCAACTTATATTTCTTCTAAAAGAATGAATCGCATTCATCAGCCTGGTTCGCGATATCCTGTTTGATATCCTCTTTCCCATGATGGGAAATAGTTGCTTTCGTCCAAATGTCAAGCGTAACTTGTGATTGGTCAGTTATTATATTAATTGCGGCTATGATATGGAGTACAGCATTGGTTCATTTGAAACGATGTATGTGTGTTTGGATTGGGTGTTATTATGCAGCGGCAACTTGTGCGCGCATATAAAGCATCAGTCACTCTTTATACAGTCATGTCCTTAATGAGAAAGCTGCTGAATCTCAATGGGAAAACGATGAATGCACGTCCTCCAACGTGGCAAACTAGCCCATTTAGTTTGTTAAAGAGCTGACACCTGCAATAATCAACTGTATTGTTTTGTTACACCAAAGAAAACATTGTCGGTGTCAGACACCAAACAAAGTTGCATTTGTGTATTCATTAATATTGCATAAATTAGGAAGAATAGTTAGAAAATGCTCTGTGACCACAATAGTTAACATCCAAAAACTGAGTAGCTTACATATTCACAGTACATTTTACTTACGTACATTATACTTTAGTTACAAAGGCTGGGATGTACAGTAGCTCCTACAAATGTATTAAAAAGCACAAGTTAGTGTCTAGTAGTAGTCAGCCAATAAGCGTTGAAGGACTGAACTTCTCTGTTTCAATCCACAAGTTGGTCTTGCTATGGTATTACATCATGACACCAGTCATCTATGGCAGAGAATTGTGCAGAGTGTCACCGTTGGTGAGAAATAAATGGTTGTTATTGTGTATAGCTGCGCCGTTTGTGTCACTGTGTAGATGACTCAGATCTGACCCACTACCAGTGGCTTACAGTGACTGACTGACTGACAGCCTGTGTCTGAAGGAGTGTGTTTGTAAAGGCAGTTGTTGGATATTTATTGGAACTGTCAAATGGGGTTAAGTCATGGTCTAACATTCATCAAGCTGTCTATGAATCGACACATTTTTGAGTAGACTGATTATGAATTTCACTACATAGTTATTTATCAGACACTTTTATTTAATGCGATTTACAGTGATTTATCTCTTTATAAGATGCCACTAATGAGCAGGTAAGGTGCATTTAGGGGCATCTTGGTCAAAGATGCCTACGTTAAGGCCACTGACATCGAGGTTTGAACTCTGAACGTTTGGCAGGGAGCCAAACACCCTCAAAAAACTCATATTACCCATGTATGTTTCACACCCACCTCCAGCAGACTGTTAAGTGTGTGTGTGTGTGTGTGTGTATTATTGCCTTTTCATGTTCTCACAGTACTCTCCTAAGGAGCCACAGACTGCAAAGCCCTGCAGCGCTAATTATCCTGTAGTGATCGGGCAGTTTATTTCCCCCCACCATCTTCCCACCCATGTATGTCAAATACACAATAGCATACAATTTAAAAAATATATATATATTCTTGATCAGAATTATGGCTGGGAACCAAACCTCATTACTGTTTAAGTACCGAGACACGTTGGTACTACCGAGATCGCAAATTGGAAAAGACTTGGGTACCGAGGTTTGGTTCTAGCCTAGTTGACCGCACACTAGCGCTACTCGCGAGCAGGAGTTCATTCTGTCATGAATCCAAAGCTCTCTAGCAGCTCTACTGGCTGGTTCCCTGCAGCCCAATCCGGTCCTGTTGTTTGTGTTCTGTAATGAATGGCGTCTCGGAACAAAACCCAGTGGTGGTGCCTTGGACTGAGCCATCCATCCACAATCCTCCACCATTCACCAAGTACTGCTCCTTCTGAGTCCCCCCCCCGACCCCCACCACCTTAAGGCCCAATCCCAATTCACCCCTTGCCCCTACCCCTTAGCCCTACCCCTCCATTTTGCGCCTTCACGCTTAGGGGTAGGGTATCCCAAGTTGTTTGGATGGAGGGGCAGGACCAGTGGTAGGGCTACATGGGCCTACCGAGGCACACTCAAAACCGAGTGTTATTAGAAATCTCATTGAATGCTTTGTGAATCATCGGCGAGATGGTGGCGAATGCTTCACAAGTAACAAAAGAAAACCAAAAATTTATTTTCTTCGTTAATAAAGATTACGATTATGATAATCATCGTATTATCTTAGGTGAATGCCATTTCAATGTATTATAGATAACCGCATAACAAGCATGATCCCATTTCTCATTTCCCCCCTTTGAGGGCATTTGAAGCCCGAAATCCAGCAGCTAAGCTTCTGCACTTGTTAGCGCTCCTCTACTATCAGTGCAGACTGGCAGGGTTATTTTTTTATTTTATGACTTGTTTGATCGATTGATAGCGTGAAACGTCTAAGTTGTGAACGATTCGTGAGCGTTCATGCTATCCTATCTCCATGACCAAGACTTCTGCTGACGTAGCAGCGTCTTGAAGGGTTGTCCCATTTCACAGGGGAAGATTCCAACCCCTAAAAATAAGAAATGGCATTAGGCCTAAGTCCTACTTACTCCACCACCACCTATTCCACCTCCTCAAGTCCTGCTTCTTCCACCGTTACATCCACCTCCTCCCCCATCACCACCACCCCCACTTCCAGCCCCTCCACCACATCTTCGTCCACCCCCACAAACCCCACCCCCTCCCCCACAACCCCCACCCACTCCACCTCCTAAAGCCCCTGCAGTGGCCACAAGCTCAACCCCCACTACCTCTTCCTCACCCGCCACCTCCACCTCCTCAAGACCCTATTTCCACAAACGCTCCACTGACTTTGAGAACCTCCTTCCAACAGATTCCTCCTTGGGTGTGGACGCCCAGTGCTGCTGCTGTAGCAGCAGCAACATTTTTGGGAGCAAACGGCAGGAAACCCTTTAACAAAAGAAGGGCCGTCTGCCTAAACAGTACTTTGTCAAACTGACACACACACAAGATGTGAATCTGTCCATCCCAGAATAAGCTACAGCTGCTAAGTCAGTTTCCTCTGGAGGGTCTACGGGGGTAAGGGTCCTGTAGGTTAACGTGCCAAGAAAACCGTGGAAAGATTTATGTTGAGAAACCCAAGGCCTATCGGGACATTGTCTGTATCGTTGTTTGGTAAACAGTGAGTCGGAAAGAAATGACAGGAACTGGTTTTGAGCACGATTACGGATGCAATCTTCACAATGGTTGAAGAGGTGTGTTGTGGTTAAGAAGTCACTGTCATAGGGGTGAAAACAAATCCATTTGAAGTTACCCGTTCATTGGTCGAACCACTTGTCAATCAAGGGATACGTGACCCTCCCTATTTATCCTACTAGAAAGCATTACAACTGTCCCATATCAAGGGAACACTTATCTTAAACCAGCTGGGTTTTAAGTAAGGTACAAACTGTTGTTCAGCTGCTAGTTAGCATGCATGGGGATGATTGGATAAGTCATAGAGCGTTAAAGAGAGCTAGGATTTACCGAGACAAAGAACTGCTTGAATTCCATAATGAGCAGTAATAATAATTGTCTTTATTTATATCTTATGATGTATCTCTCTCTCACATGCACATATACATGAATTCACAAACACTCACACAAAAACACACGCAGGCACATGCACACACCTATTTACGAAATGACCACACATGCATGCTATCACCAATATAGGCACAACGTGTTTGTGACCATTGTTTGTATGCAAAATGTAAGAAAGTAAACATATTGAAATTGTATTTTCTTTATGCTAATACGATGGAGGTCAACTGCAGTGGTGGAATGGGAGTGGCCGGCTAGCAAGGGAGCTAGCTGGCTAGCTAACACACAGACTGCACTCTGTGGAGCTGGACCCAGAGAAGGAACAATGGCACATTGTGTCGTACAATAGAGCTTCACTGTTATTTATACATTCTCTCTCTCTCTCTCTCTCTCTCTCTCTCTCTCTCTCTCTCTCTCTCTCTCTCTCTCTCTCTCTCTCTCTCTCTCTCTCTCTCTCTCTCTCTCTCTCTCTCTCTCTCTCTCTCTCTCTCTCTCTCTCTCTCTCTCTCTCTCTCTCTCTCTCTCTCTCTCTCTCTCTCTCTCTCTCTCGTGTGTGTGTGCACGCGCGCGACCCTCCCGTCCTTTCTCTCACACACACACAGTGGTGGTGGATCACTTAGGTCTTCCTGTGATTTTTCTGATGCAGGGGGAGGGAGCCATGAGGTCATTGGGACCGGACGCACATGCACACAAGCATGCGCGTACACTCCCATACAATAGAAAGAGTTCTGTGTGTGTGTGTGGCTTCTTGGATGGAGGGAGTGAATATTGAACATCAGGTGTGGGGGCTGTTGTCTGACTGCATATCCATCATGCGTTGTCAAAATGTTCTGTGTTTGGTATGTTGTGTTATTGTTTTATGCAGTGCTGTATCATGTATCGCTTTGTGTTTTTATTGCAGGGTTGTTTTCCTCATTGTTTGTCACCGTGTGTTGCATCAGCATCAGCTGTACCGTTCTCTACTTCAATTATTGTATGTTTTTTATTGGGCAACGATTTCACATTGCGTCGGGTCCTTACATCATTTTGGTATTGGTTGTCGTCTTGTGAATAAACTTAGTTGGTTGATTCCGTACGTTCTATAGAATGATTGCGTAATGCAGCCATTGGGGGGGATGACGTTAATAAATGTTTTAGTCAATTTCATCATGTTTTCACATGCCAACAAACTCCTGTCCCACGTGTCAGTGGGCTTTTCACTTCCACTAGCGTGTTTGTTAGAATCAAACCTTTCAAAGGCGAAAGGCATTGTTTCTAAACGGCTGAATGACAAACGCTGGCTGTGATGTGGTTATTGTCATGTGGTTTTATTTAGTAAATAACCATTTCAGGCAGCATGCATGTCACATATGTCTTGTCTGAGGCGCTTGTGACTTGGGAGTCCTCTGAGTAGGGCAGTGAGGCTGCTAGGCTTGGTTGTTTCTGCTTGTGCAGTTCTCTTGGAAAACAAAGCTGTTCACCTAAAATCCCATATGAAGGAAACCAAAATGTGCTTTGCGACATTAAACCTGTTTGACCCGTAGAGAGTGAGGAAGTGATAGAGAGAGATAGAGAGAGAAGGAGTGCGAACAACGAAAGAAAGGGGAGAGAGCAGGAAGGGGTATTCCAGAGAATCTGTGCAGTGTATTATTAAGGGCTGTGTTTAAAATTGTCTCTACTTATAACGATTAGTTTAATTTTCTAATTAAATGTTAATTCATTCAATTTAATTTATACTTTGAATTGTACAACAACTTTATCAATCCCAGATGGGAAATGTGGGTACAATCTAATCAAAATAACATTATTGTAAGGTATTTGCCAATACATATAGTGTTTACATTGCTCAGTCCTCGTAAATAACTCCTCCAAGTTGTGCTCTGATGAGTCATGAAGGATTCAAACACATTTTACAGGGTAGGCCTATTCCAGCTAACCGTTATGTAGCTTGTACTCACTGTAGTATACTACCAGCTGTGGTACTTCCCCTTTTTAGATAAAGGTGAAGACTCTTTAAGTGTGGATTTAAACACTTTCTCCCCCCCCCCCCCCCCCCCAGGCCCCTGTGAACTGTTCAGTGGAAGACTGATGGAATGGAGGGTTTCCATAAAAAAGATTATTAAAGAGAGAGAGAGAGTGACTGACTGACTGACAATGATAACATCCCTATATTCAAACGTAGTTGTGTGCCTCTACAGCCATAAAGCAGACAGAGACAGACAGACAGTTGAAATGCACGCACGTCACATCTGTGTATGTTGGGGAGATACAGCGTGGTGTCCTGTGCTGCAGACAAATTAAGAAGAGGATGTGTGAGTCACATTCTCTTCTGAGCAGAAGCTTCCTCTAACCAGCCCCTCCCACCCTCTTCAACTAAACGATGTGTTCTGGGCAACTGGTGTGAACTGCTGGTATACTGAGTTTAGTCATTGAGCCTTCTGAAACGGCTTAGTAAGGAGGAATTAATGGTTTATGAATTTCCCATCTACTGGAGACCGAAATGAGCTCATTCCAGCGTGAGAAATCCAAACGTATCTCAGGAAAACTGATATATTTTATCTTCCTTTTATTTGTATCCTCAATGGCCCTTGAGGTGCTTCGTACATAACCTTTGTTACTGGTTCAATGCATGAGGACACCCTTCTCATATTTGATCATTAGCCATTTCAGATGCAATGCAGTAAAAGTAGTTTTTATTGGCAATCAAAACAGATACAGTTGAGCATCATTTTAACCCTTCACTTGCCAAACCCACGCCTTTACTTTGAAACAAGAAAACAGCAGACAACATCTTCTCATTTTCCCTCAGCCTTGATTTCACTGCAGGCATTGGCGGGGTCACATGGATGTTGTTTCTTTTGTCAAGGCGTAGTTCTCCGGACCTTTGACCTTTGGAGCTGTTGCTTCCTTGTAATTTCTCTAATGGTGGAACTAAAGAGTGTGTTACTCTTTAGTTCTAACCCTGCGGGTAACTGCCTGAGGTAAACGCTTTGGAACATCAATGAAGATGTGAAAGTCTATCGGGAAAAGATCGGCTTTGTATAATGACACTATGTAGACCCTTATGATACCCACACTCACACACACATTCACACAAACACAGCCCTACTATAAGACAGCGTATGTTGCCCCAGCTACAGGTAATCCTCGTGTGTGTGTGTGTGTGTGTGTGTGTGTGTGTGTGTGTGTGTGTGTGTGTGTGTGTGTGTGTGTGTGTGTGTGTGTGTGTGTGTGTGTGTGTGTGTGTGTGTGTGTGTGTGTGTGTGTGTGTGTGTGTGTGTGTGTGTGTGTGGCCTGCTGGGGTATGTGACCTTGTGCTCCAGTGTGAGTTGTTGCTGCTCACATCCTGAAAGTAGGTGGAATGCATGACGTTCAAACGGATACCTCTCCCTAACTGGGGTGTTTGATGTGTGTGTGTGTTCGACGTCTCTAACTGGACACTCTTTGTTCATGACCTTTTCCTCTGTGGGGTTTGGGGACGAGCTAGACTAACTACTGCTGAATCTCATCCCTATCACAATCTGGTTTTAACACGCAGAGCAACCAGATCAGTATAAATAGATTGACTGTCTTAACTGAGCGTTTAGAGGCTGAAAAGTGTTTTGACAGTGTCTTGGCAAGATTTGCCTTGAGTAAAGCTACTCTCTAACAATGTGCCTTTGAGCTCAGCAGTGCCCTCCAACTGTTCATGGTTGGCCTGCGGTAGAAGACTTGTTGTGTGGGGAAGCCTCCAGATGTTTGGTGAGATCAGATGTATCCACAGCCACCGCATTGAGGTCTGACACTCAAAGTCTCCATTCGAACACGTAGATGAAGATGAAGCAGAAGAAATCCCCCCAAAAAACGAGCAGGAAAAAGGATGAACCCTTGAGAAGGAACACAAGAGCAATCTCTGTTTCTCTGAGTGCAATAGCTGGATACAAAACATACGAGACATATCAGCACTGATGTTTCTCATTCTGCTTGACCTTCACCAACCACCTCAGCCAACCTAAATAAGATGAGATATTCTTTATTAGTCACAGATGAGAAGGAAATAACAATTAAGCAATAAAGCGATCAAAAAGTGACGCATTTTAAAAAGTAGTAGAAATAACATGCAAACGCCTGATGAATGTTTTGACATAGACATAAACAAGAATAGACAAACGTCAAGCCCTTGTTCACTCTGCATTGCTAGTTTCCCTCTTCCAGAGCAGCAGGGACCATATTTGACTACATCAGATGTCTGAAAGGGCCCTAACAACACGGGACACCTCTGGTCGGAAGTCTTATGGCTGTTTCTCGATATCCAGGAGCCTTCAGCATTGCTAGATAGTATTGCTCTATTTCCTCCACATGACCATCGAGCAACTGCCTTGTCTTGTTGCCCAAGGTGCTTTTGCATTGCACCAACACATTACTAAATACGATTTAGTGTATTGGGTTTGATAGACTTCCTATCTCTCGCACGCATGCACACACACGCACGCACGCACACACACACACACAGGCACACACACACACACACGCACACACACGCACACACAGGCACACACTTTCTCCACAGATGTGGTCCTTGCCTGTGCAGACATGGCAGACGACACGGCCTGATAAATTCGTCCAGTGACAACAGGCTTTTAGTCAGCCAGAACGGGGGTCATGACCCAGAGGTCAAAGGGCAGGTTATGCATTCTCAGCCTGCAACTGCCACTGCCGCTATCTGGGCTGAAGTCCCCATTCGAGTGCTATGGGCAGCTAGCCGCGGTTCGGCTGCCCTGGTGTCTGATTCACTACATTCATTATTCGTTCAGCATGTGTGTTCCTCTGTCCCTGTGCCATTTAGTCATTGTTTGTACATTTAATTATTCTGTCATTTCTGGTTTAATCCAGTCAAGTGTATCTACAGTGCCTTCAACAGCGATGTGAAACATATGTAGGTCTAATATTTTAAAACTAAATACGGTGTACATTGTGATGTAAGAAAAGAACAAGTAAAAGCAGTGAGTCATAAGTAAATTGTAAAGTAAATAAGTAAAGTGATTTTCAAGCTGACATAATGTCTGTGTGGGTTTGTATAGCAGGGTTGTGATAACAATATAAAACAAAATATAAGTGCCGCTAGTATTCAGAAGGATTTTCTAACCTGCTTCGCAGAACTGATCCATTAATAGTGTACTTGTTGTTGTTGATGATCAAATCAACACGTGTTTTACCATACTGTAGGCGTGTGCTACAAGAACAATAAAACAGCAATTCTCTTTCCTTTAGAACAATCACAGGATGAATCCAGGAGTCCTCCACATGTTTAATTATTTATTTCAGGGGTTAGTTCACCCTAGAGGCATATAATAACAAACACATACACTGGACTTCCATTTTTCCATGTGGATTTAGCTTTAGACTCTTATTTAAAGAGATTCAGTGTATTGGATTTTAAGTCTAGACTTCCTATCAATCACGCACGCACTCACTCACTCACTCACTAACTCAATCACCATTACTCACTATTACTCACTCACTCGCTCACTCACATATACACATACGTTAAAATTCCCATTCCTTTTACATACATTGCGTTTATATTTATTTTCTACAGCTCATATTATGTATATAGATAATATTTTTGTATATTTGTTGTACTTATTACCATATTCTTAAAAAAACTTTATCTTACATTTAAATCAATTTAATTGGTTGACTGTCCTGTGTTTCTGCTGCTATGACACACCCAAATACCATCTTTGATTAAGTTGACAGTTTAGCGTATCTAATCTTACCCCACAAGGAACTAACTGTAGGATATATTAAAGCTTTCTGGGACCTGGACCTGGGCTGTCCTAGCATCTGGACTGGGCTGTAATGCGAGGCTGATGGATGAGCTGTTGCCAACGGGATTGAGTACAGAAACGTCTCTAGTAATGGGTTCCCTCACATACACATGCATGCTAGGGGAACCGTGGTGGTGGACCAAGGAAAACAGATCTTTGTTTTTCTCTGGATAAAACGGAATCAAGTTTTGATACTAGAACGGACGGCTGCAGTAACAACATAAACCATGCGACGAACTAAGACTTTGAATAGTCTTTTAGTGTGCCGGATAAACAGCTCACATTCATGATTGAGTTTGAACTCATTACTAATCTAACATTTTCATTCAACTTAATCATTCCTTTCTCAACCTTTTGTTGGTTTGTTAGTTTGTTTTACGCTACCATTATATCTGACCATTTGGCACCTGTTGCCAACCGTCAATTACTCCTAATCGTCCCTGGAAGTCTTCCTTCTCAAGATTTCTCTCCTCTGGACTTTGGGAGCGCTTCCTTGGCCCTTCAGAGGACTTAGAGTTAGAGGATGTTTTTGGACTCTTATTGTGATTGAGGGCTTTATTAAAAATTGACTTGACTTGACTTTGACTTCACATTTTAAAGTAGAAAATATTTATTCAGTTTCTCTGCCACTTGTTGGTTCCCATGGGCAAGGCGTTCATCATGTCCCAGTGAGCAAGGGTTTAGAGTCTGCGGTTGTCCTGGGCTCTTTGTTATGAGCACCCTGCACGCAGTCTTCAACGGGGCTAAATTTCATTAGCAGCTTGCCGACCAGCAGGATTAAGTGAGCCAGGATCTCCCTGGGTGTGCGGCGTTTAATTCACCACTCTAGTATTCGTGATACTGTTCATTGGCTAAGTCAGTTGTATTTGTATAGGTATGGTATAGGTGTGGCATTGCATGGTACAGTGAATACTTAAGAGATCTAATCGAATGATCTAATCTTCGAATGGTGTTGTATCGTCAGGAAATGAAGATATCGACTTATCATGATACCCATTTGAATAGCCAAAATGAATGACGATGATAGGACATGCTCTTAAAGTGATTAAACTATGTGGTTTGTGTTTTTTGAGGTTTTCTGTATTGCCCAGCCCTACCATGTTGACACATTGAGTGACCCGGTGTTTTTAATCTGGTCCAGATGGAGCGAGGCGGCCTGCGGGGTTGACCTCTTCCAGGTCCCAGTGATGGACATTTCTTCGTCTGCATGTTGTGGAGGAGACATCACGGCCCATCCCAAAACCCGTGTTGGTCGTTATGGCAATGCTGGATGGAAGCACTCCGGTTGAGACTCTGCTGGCGACCATCCACCTAGAGCAGTAGGTTACGGCATGTGGCTGGGGTCCAAACAAGGGGGGAGTGCGCGAATGACACAGAAAACACACACACACGACGGCTCTGAATTATCCTAAATGTTTCAAAGGGTTAAATTGTGGATGAATGGAAATGGACCAGTTTTAAAAGCACTCTGTGTATATTAAAGTGATTTATTATGGGAGGAATTCTGTTTTCTTATTCAGATACCTGGACGCATTCTGTCATGCTGGTCTTCTATTGGCCAGAGACTTCAACCACTTGGACCACGATGCTCTGGTCAGCCTGGGTATAGCTGCCACCGGACACCGGAAACGAATACTGCGATTGGTCAGCCACATTCAGAGGACTGTTGAAAAACCGATGAAAGAAACCCCAAAAGCCAATCAGCATCCAGGGGAGGACCTTTCCATAGACCGTTGGCAGTCCGATTCTGACATTCACTCGTTGGAACCGGGACAGACGCGGCCCTCGCCCAATCAGACGAATTTCGAGGCATTCCGCAACAGCTCAGCGCCCAACTTGGCAGCCATGTTGACAAACTCTCGCTCCGCTGACTTCCAGAGCGTCGGTGCTGAGAAACCGGCCGGCGCCAAACCGGTGCCCAAACCCAGAACTGTGTTTAACCGACGCAGGACGGCCCCGGTCCAGTTTTCCTCCCCCGGGCCGGACCCCCCAGCTCAACCCCCCAGACGGCTCTCCCAGGAGTCCATCTGCTCAACCGTGTCAGAGGGTCCGAGCCCCCGCAGCCCCAGACCCCCTCCTCGTCACAGCCTGGCCCAGGTGGCTCGGAGGTCCAGCTGCAGTTCACTACAGTCGGACCCGGGGGTGACGCTACCTCCCGTTCCCCCCAGACTGAACCGTGGGTCTTCCTCCACCGTTTCGGAGGTGGTCTCCCAGTCTTTGTGCTTCGCTGGGCGGACCGATCAACAACAGGTCACCACCCCCCCCTCCCCCCTCTTCTTCACACCCCGTAGCCCCGACTACACACACCGGCTCTCCGGAACGTCCCCGTCCGGCTCGCCCAGGAGTGATGGGATGGAGATGGTCTCCAACGAGATCTACTGTGGCACTTTACCCGCCTCTGACTCCCCTAGTGGTGGGAGGACACACTGCAGCCAGCAGACCGTTCCCTTACCTCCGCCCAGACATCCGCTGGACAGACGGACGGCCGACAGGAACAGGTAGAACACTGTGTTGTTAATACATGACCAGAGTTCATTTGGGAATGAGTCAATTATTGAATGAATGCTAATGCTTTTGTGTTGTTTTTGGATTCGCAGCAGCAGCACTTTAAGTAACCGTTCCTCGGGGTCAACCAGGGGTGAGCGCATCCTGTTCCTAAAGCACACAACGAAGAAAACGACAACAAAGCCCTCTTGCTTTACCGACACACAAACACATAGTCCTCCACTACAGCTGGATTCATGTGACGATTAAGTGATATACTCTAAATTCCTGTGAGGTTCTTAAAGGATTGGGCCTGCTTGCTAAGACCCAAGGTTAATTGGTGACATTGTCTATGTCAAGATGTAAATCAGCCATGATATTTGTTCAACTCACCCCCTCTTGCGGTGTATGCGTGTTCCTAAATTGGGCAGTTGGCAAGCCCTTGACCATTATTATATTCCAAACGATCATCCCAGTTCATTACCCCTTTAATCAACCATTAATGGACCATCACGATTATAGACGTTTCCACTGTGTCACCAATTACATACCCCAGCTGCTAACCGCTGTCTACACTGGTTAGTAGCTGTAGATGATCAGCCTCCAACAAACATCAAATATTGGTTCTTTAAACCCTTCAACAGCTTCCAATGAAGACCTGGACGACGAGATCAGCCCATACTGTGAAACCGTTTTCCAAAGCAGAAGACCATCCTACCTGAATGAGGTGAGATCCCAAAGCTTCTACTGTGTTGACATGATTATATCATGTTATATTATGAAACCATAGAGAAATAATCGAACATAGCTGGCACCAAGTCCTCAGAGACCGCAGTTGCAGTAACCTGTCAAGCAGAGAGGAAGCTGTTGCTGTGCTTTGATTTTACTCGTTGGGTTACTCTTTAAAGACGTCAACGTGTATGTGTTCGGTGTTCCCATTGGTAGTCAAAACATGAAATGTCTATTTTTGTGTAGGACAACCAAGATGGATGTCATTTCTTCTTCAAAATAAAGTGAACCCCCTCTTTCTTTTTGAATATGAACACTACACTTAAATAAATGTGTTTTGGGCTGAGAGTTCTGCTAAGGAGGGGGGCTTGTTATCCCCATGGTTACGACCCACGGCAGCTTTGTGATACTTTTTTAGTACCGTCGTCGTGAAAGAGCATCATAATGAGCGACGTTGTGTAGGACATGCGCCACACACCGTGGCGTTATACTATAAGTGTCCGAGAAGCTTAGAGAAAAAAGAAATAACTGGTTGGCAGAGACAGGCAAAAACATAAGATTTTACTCGTGTTTTCTTTAAATAACGGTCTTATTTTATTCACAGTGATAAAATGGCATAGATTACTATGTTGACGATTATTTAACATATAATACCACGTTTAAAGCAAAAAAAACTGTTTGGGTTCACAGGGTCTTTACAGCCTCCAAGTTTATCCCCTCAATGGGATATAGAGAAATAAATCGATCATCACCTTGGGGTTGTGTTAACAATTTTGCTGTCGCTCTTTATACATGGAGGATGTTGGAAGAAATGCAGTGTGAACATCATGCCCTGAAGAGTCCACCAGCAGTACATCGGTCATGTGGGGCTCCTCACTGATTCATGCCTCTTAGATGAGCTTATTAGGTCCAGATCTGTGTACTTTAATGGTATATTTCTCATGGTGCATGGTGTCTATGTGTGTGCATGTGTGTGTACTATACTTGGATGTTATATAATCATGAAGTAGCTTGGTATGATTAAATCTTTGTGTTTTCTCTGTGTCCAGGACCAGAGAACCAAGTCTAATGGCAGAGAGACCAGGAGAGACCAAGACCAAAGCCCTGAGGACCACAGGTAACACAGTAATGACATCAGACCTTCGCTATAGCATACTAGCATACCAACATACTAGTAGGACCCAAGATGGTGCCTGGCTGTATTAAACAAGCAAAAAGGTTTCTCTTCATAATTGAGTAGACTTTCTGTTCACTAGGACTTTCTGTTGTGCAGTTATCTTAGAATAATGAGAAATTAGTCATGTACAAATGTGTGAAACATTTGAGAGCGTATGGCAAGAGTGCTGAAACGCTCTCGGTATAATGCTGGTTAGTTCTAGTTCCCTAAACCTTTCTCACATTTACTTTTTTACTTTGACTTTTGAGCAAGTTTGGCATGTCATGACACTACAAGATGCTAGCACAGCCAGGCTAGTGTGTTTGTAGTTCATTGACTTGTAAATATAGGTTGTTTTCAAAGAAACTGACACACACAGGGGTAACTTTTGGTCCTGTTTAATTTCTCGGTAGTAACAAGGTCTTTTTGGTTGATTGGTACCCAAAACGTTTTGTGGTTCTGTATCGAGCACTGTATTGATTGATCACTGCACTGTTGAATATATATATACACTTGGTCACATTAATGGACGTTTTTATATTCGATTTTATGTTTCATGTGTTTTTCTGTTACTATTTTATATTTTATTTGTGTTATGTAGTCAACCCGTGCCTATTTGCAAGAATTTCACCGCACAGAATAACCCAACGATAAACACTACTTTGACTAGTTCTGACGCGGATGTGTGGATCTTTCCTGCCCAGGTCTCACAAGCTGTCCTGGGCCAGGCGTCTGTCCCAGGCCCTGCACCCCACCAGCAGCACCACCGACGCCCAGGGCTACAGCACGGTGGGCGAGCCCATGCCCCCCTCCCCTCCCTCCCGCTGCCTGCCCCCCCCACGCCTGTACTCCACAGAGACGGACGAGGATCTGGTCATCTCCCCCTACGCCAGCTTCACCTCCCTGTCCGAGCCCAGCGCCCCCATCATCTGCAGCTGGCTGGACAAGCTCTCCCCTCAAGGGTGTGTGGACGTCTGCCCATCAGTGTAGTTGTTTATTAGTTAATGATATAATGATGAACAGGCGGAGGCAAACTGAACGGCTCTTGGTTTAAGCCCCAGTGTCCGCAATCTACCAATCAAGCAAAGTGCCCCGCATCGAGTCGCTTTGGGTAAAAGCTACACTAAAAATACAAATAAATAAAGTAAACAAATTTGAATTAAAATAATAACAAATGGCTTAGTAAAGTACATGTCAAGAATTTATTTAGATTATGTAGGACATCTATGGGTTAAATTTGGTACAATTGTAAAAATAAATCTGTGGGTGCCGTAGCTCATCGAAGGGTTTCATTGAAAATGTCAACCAAATGAAAAGGTTTGGTTGAACAATACTTAATCCTTATTGTAAGGCATAGACAAAGAATTGATTTTCAGTTTAGAGTAATCTTTGTCATGCTATATCCGTATCTACCATACTGGATGTGTTACAAAACTCATACTTTATGTCAATGGTTATTGCATGTGCATGTCTATGGGTCTGTGTCTGTGCATGTGTGTGTGTGTATTTGTGTTAAAACTGACCCTCTTTCTCCTCTCATCGATGTTCAAGGCGACAGAGGTTGGCCTTGGGTCTGAAATTGCGCCTCCTTCTCTACCCTCCTCCCTACCTCTCCTCTCTCCTGAGGAGCTGTCTCTGCTTCCTCACTCTCCTTTCCTCCTCTTCCTCCTCTGCTCGGTTTGTGCCTTTCCTCTTCCTGCTTTTGTTGTTTGTCAGACATCTTTTCCTGCTTCTGCTTCTGTTTTACCGCCAATTGTGGGCTCGTTGCTAGTTCTGTCTGCTAGCATAACGGGCTAAATGGTCCAGAACATAGGTTACGTTTACGTAATATGAATATACATAACATAAATATACATAATGAATGTTTTTCTGACAAAAGTATTCTCAAATCCATCATGTGATGCTCATTTAATTATGTTTGTGTTCCAGGAATTATGTTTTCCAGAAGCGCTATGTGAAGTTTGACGGCATAAACCTAATGTACTTTGGCGGCGAAAAGGTACGAACTGCATTCTGTCGTATTTGTTGAACACTAATGAATCACTGGTTTTATATTTTTCAGCTGATCAAATAATCCTATCGATCCTGTGCTTTCATCGCATATTCAATGATATTCATTTTGTACATGTTCCTCATATATACTGAGTTTTTTTAACAACACTTTCTTATGTATATCAGGATATCTACCCCAAAGGAGTTATCCCATTGGCTGCAATCCAGATGGCCCGCCCTGCCAAAGACAACAAGTTTGAGATAGTGACCAATCACAGAATCTTTGTATTCCGCGCTGATAATGAAGGTACACACACACACACACACACACACACACACACACACACACACACACACACACACACACACACACACACACACACACACACACACACACACACACACACACAGAAAATGCATACTTTGCACATGTGCCAATCACAGGCATGCACACACACAAGCACATTGAGCAATGACAACAAAAGCTCCCCAACTCAATGTCATGTGGCCCCAACTCCCCTGCCATTACTGAGACAAAGCTGACCTAGTAACCGTAGTGATGGTGTCGGGTCCCTGATTTAAGTGTCCAGGCTGTGATGAGTACTTCAGGACTAAGGAGGGAGTTGGGTGACTGTGACATGTAGACTTCTATAGTTCCGGTGATGCAGAATTTGATTGGGATGGATAGAATACAATGGAACGAGACAAGAACGCGAGATGGAGGGGTGGCGACGATTGGAGACAGTGAATTTGAGTAATAATGGAGGATAAGAATGAGATCTGGAGTCAAATGTTAGAGAGAGACGATGTGTGTGGTTTTGATATTCAGTTTTAGAAGTGTAGGAGTTAATATCCTAAACTGGCCTAGAAAAGGAGGCGTTAATATCCCTTACTGGCTTAAAAGTGCAGAAGTTAATATCCCTTACTTGCTTAGAAGTGGAGGAGTTAATATCCTATAATGGCTTAGAGGTGGAGGAGTTAATATCCTATAATGGCTTAGAGGTGGAGGAGTTAACATCCTACAATGGCTTAGAGGTGGAGGAGTTAAAATCCTACAATGACGATCCAAACCAAACTGGCTTTTCTTGGCAAGTTCAGACACAGTTGTACAAATGTTGCAAGCTTTCCTAGTGCATACGGAATTGTATTTTGTGTTGTATTTTTCCCCAGTATATATTTGGGAAGGATAATATTAAAATTAACTAGTGGAAATGTTTGAAGGATGTGGATTCAGCGCAGAGGTATTTCCCCTACATGCTTCCTCTATGTAAAATTAACATGGTCGGCTCCAGCATTCAATTCTTGCTTTACTTCATCCGTAATCTTACTTTGTTGTTTTAGCCAAGGAGGACACAATGGATGTATTATACATACCTAAAAGACGATGTAATTTATTTAAAATACCTAAATGTCTTGCACTTCTTCCACCGCAAAGTCATTTGAAGTCCAGACTCTACACTTTGTTTCTATAGCTCTTGATCTTCTACTTTTGTATATTTATTGTGATTGGATTTGTGCGCCTTTTATGTACAGGAAAGTAAAGAAAACAGGTCTGCTAGATGACTCCACGTAACTGTAAATCATGTCTGCTAAATGACTTAATGTACCTGTAAATAATGCCTTTTAAATGACTCCATGCACCTGTAAATATTGCCTTTTAAATGACTCCATGCACCTGTAAATATTGCCTTTTAAATGACTCCATGCACCTGTAAATAATGCCTTTTAAATGACTCCATGCACCTGTAAATAATGCCTTTTAAATGACTCCATGCACCTGTAAATAATGCCTTTTAAATGACTCCATGCACCTGTAAATAAGGCTATTTAAATGACTCCATGCACCTGTAAATAATGCCTTTTACATGACTCCATGCACCTGTAAATAAGGCCTTTTAAATGACCCCACATGTAAATGTAAATCTTTGCGTGTCTTCCCCTTGCACCCTAGTCCTGCGTCTGCGCTGGGTGAGCACCCTCCAGGAGCGGGTGAAGAGGGAGCTGGTGTTTGGCCGGCAGCGCTACCGACCCGGGGCACACTGCCAGAAGCACGGCTTCCTGGAGCTGAAGGGAACCAAGTCCAAGGTGTACACCGCCATCGCCACTGAGCACATCTGGCTGTACAAGAGCGAACAGGTAACCCACGGTTACCACAGGCTGGCTCCTGCTGCCTTTTAACAGAGAAGACTTGTATTTTAAATGTCCTCTGAGGTGGAGGCTAGACTGCTGTTGGACATGTGTGTGTCTGTGAGCAAAACATTTGTGAGAAACTGTGTGTGTATGTCTTTGAGTTAATTGTGTACTGTGTGTTAACCTGTGCTGGTGTTTGCGCACTACTGTGTGTTAACCTGTGCTGGTGTTTGTGCACTACCGTGTGTTAACGTGCTAGTGTTTGTGCACTACTGTGTTAACCTGTGCTGGTGTTTGTGCACTACTGTGTGTTAACGTGCTGGTGTTTGTGCACTACTATGTGTTAACCTGTGCTGGTGTTTGTGCACTACTGTGTGTTAATCTGTGCTGGTGTTTGTGGACAGTGTTTCCAGGATGGGATCGGCATCACTCTGATCGAGGCCCGGGGCTCCACTATCAGAGATGCGAAACACAAAAGCTTTGAGCTCATCACTCCCTACAAAATATTTGGGTACGTATCTCGCCGCTGGTTGCTAAGCGTTTCACTGGTGAGACTCATACAGTTGGCCCATGCTCAAGTAGAAATGCCATCAGAAAACAGTACTTTACAAAAAGCATTGGACATCTTCCGGAGTAAAATACCATTCAAAATCGTCCCTCTCCCTCCTCCTCCACCCCTCTCCTCTCCTTCCTCCTGCTCTTCCTCCTCCACCCTCTCGCCACTTCATACCCCCTTCCTCCTGCGCCCTACCCTCCCCCTCCTCCTCCCTACAGCTTCACGGCGGAGTCGGACCACGAGAAGCGGGAGTGGATGGAGGCGCTGCAGGAGTCCATTGCAGAGACTCTGTCGGACTACGAGGTGGCGGAGAAGATCTGGTCCAACCGCTCCAACAAGACGTGTGCAGACTGCAAGGCCGTGCATCCCGACTGGGCCTCCATCAACCTTTGTGTGGTCATCTGCAAGAACTGTGCAGGTGGGGGCTGTGTGTCTGTGTGTGTTTTTAATGCAATTGTTTTTGTGTGTATGTAAAGAAGTGACTTTGTGTGATGAGAGAGAGAGAGAGAGAGAGAGAGAGAGAGAGAGAGAGAGAGAGAGAGAGAGAGAGAGAGAGAGAGAGAGAGAGAGAGAGAGAGAGAGAGAGAGAGAGAGAGAGAGAGAGAGAGAGAGAGAGAGAGAGAGAGAGAGAGAGAGAGAGAGAGAGAGAGAGAGAGAGAGAGAGAGAGAGAGAGAGAGAGAGAGAGAGAGAGAGAGAGATCTTTAGTGTGTGGCCGTACAGACCCACACAACATGGTAAATCAAATACAGCTACAACAGTAACACAGCACACAAAAAGATAGCAACATTGATAACAGCAAGAGATCCACATGTAAACAAACCAGAAATGTGGTGAAAGAGTGTGAATATTTAGTTCTATAAGAGGTGAAAGATTTATTGACACACCAGTTAAAGGCAATCACTGTGTACCGTATTACCTGCGTTTGCTTGGGAAACAGTGGTTTAAGGACAGAAGGAAGAAGAAATGAGGGCAAAAAAAAGCCAGTAATATGGAATCAGAAAGGCCATTCTTCATAGTGTCTCAAACACCAAGCCAACTTTTTATATAACAAATACTTATTGGGAAGGGGAGCCAAATGAGTACAGGCACTTTCCTGACGACATAATGATGAAATGTGATTTAAAAGGACAACAGGTTGAAACAAAAAAAAAGGGAGTAGTTACCTCCAGGGGAGTACAGTGCATCCCTCTAAGATATCATGTTAGTGTGAAGGAGACACCTGTAGAGGCATGACTCACCTGCAGAACACACTGCCCCTGATCAAGTTGAACTGCATTGTGTGTGTGTGTGTGTGTGCGTGTGTTCACATGCCGACACACTTGTATCTATGATTATGTAAGTGGGCTGGGGTGTGTTATCCCCCTGTGAGGTGTGTTAACTCTCTCTGCTCTGTCAGACCCAACACAAACAACCTGTCCATCTTCCCAGGAGAGGGGCACTCTCGCCTCAGAAAGCGTGAAGGTTTTCGAGTGTTGATTCCCTGTCACAGAAAACTCTCCCACCAGCCGTAGCAAAAGAGCAAATTGCAGGCCCTTAACAATTGTGAATGTAGTAAACCAGGGGTCCACAATTAAGATGGCCCACTGGACAATTTTTTGCGGGCCAGAACATAAATGGGACGTTTTTAATTAAACTCCTAGTTTAGTTTGTATTTTACATATGTTTGTAGGGCAAAGCACACAGCCTTGTGTGCACGCAAGATGTTTGAAAGGAGCGAGAAAATACAGCCATGATTCGCGCTCTGTGTGTTTTTCTCCGTT
Organism: Lota lota; assembly: GCA_026745465.1. Classification (NCBI taxonomy): domain Eukaryota; kingdom Metazoa; phylum Chordata; class Actinopteri; order Gadiformes; family Lotidae; genus Lota; species Lota lota. The sequence goes on along the minus strand of JACYXH010000425.1, from coordinate 3,470,482 downwards.
AAAACGACATGATCTTACAAATACGAGGCGGAATTCACAGTCCTGCCGAAACAACTGTGTGCATTGTCAATTGAGCGCATTGAATTATCAAACAGATTAATTAAACTTGCTCCCGATAGCCTACCACTCATCAGTACACTAAGCCGAGTACAAAACCTAATAAACGCACTAAAACAATTAAGATAATTAACTCTCTTTACTAAACATTTACCCAGCCACTGTGCTAGCAGATTCATTAGACCTCATTCACACTTTATTTGGTAACCGCTGGGATTTTCAACGTGGTATTTAGTTTAGGTGGCCAATAAATTGGCAATCTAACCTCAAACTGAAATCGCAACACTTACAAACTATATTTATAGCCTATCTATGGAAAACAGCGGCTAATAGGACTTAGGATAGGATTTAGTGGTGGACTTTTTAGTTCAAGAGAGGAGATCCTTCTGAAGCGAGAAAAACAGGAAGGCATACAACAGGAACAAAACAATAGATTGGAAATAGATATGGATTCAGACAGTATTTACAAAATAGGCTGCTGAACAGTGCCATACAACAAAACTCACATCTTAATCTCAATAAAGAGATAAATAACATATTGCAGCAGGGCATGATAGACATTACAAATAGATACATACAATAGAAAATCCTCAACAGCGCGGTACTGAAAAACCCACAGGCAGGCCTGTGGGTTGGGGAGTCCCCATTAGTGTTTCCCGTGTCTGTCATGGCTGCCTTGCAAGACTGCCAACGTAAACGCATACCTGTTTAGTTACGGTTTCTCCTTATAGGCTTAGAATGAAAGTATAATTCACGTTATTTCTCAAGTCGTGGCCATTTTCAGACGGCGGATAATTAATTAACAAAAAATATACATTTCTGAAATGATCTGGGGGGCCAAATAATATTGATGGTGGGCCGCTGGTGGCTGAACCCTGTAGTAAAGTGTGTGTGTGTGTGTGTGTGTGTGTGTGTGTGTGTGTGTGTGTGTGTGTGTGTGTGTGTGTGTGTGTGTGTGTGTGTGTGTGTGTGTGTGTGTGTGTGTGTGTGTGTGTGTGTGTGTGTGTGTAACGGCAGGTCAGCACAGGGGACTGGGAACTATGGTGTCCAAGGTGCAGAGCCTCAAGCTGGACACGAGTGTGTGGAGCAACGAGATCGTTCAGGTGAGACTCTGAGTGAACTCTGTGCTAGCTGGTCCTCAATAACTGTAGTCTCACGCTCCATTAATGGTTCATTCATTGTTGATTAACCGTACTGTTGTGATAAGAAAATCTAATATCTTCTTATCTTGTCATTCAATCATTCCCTTCCTATGTACTTTAATGGGAAGCTGTAAGTAAGTGAATTAAAATTAAAAGCAGATCCAACGTTGGAACAGGGAGGGGCGTGGCTTCTAGTCAGTCAGACAGGACGTTTTCTTGTGCGGTGTTTGTTTACTCCTCTATCTTGCTATTTTTTTGTAGCCATGTATAAACCACAGAAGGTCCTTCTACTCTACATTTCCGCTCCGCTTTGGAATGACCTGGAAAGGTTGAACACCAACTAGCTTCTCTGTCTTGAGGCGCATGCAATTACACCATTTTTGTGTTCTTAAAAAGATTAAGGCAGACTACCAATAGTCTCAAACAGTTTACTCAGCTACAGACAATGCATGACTTAATGACAGATGAGTTGTATTTTATGACATGTTTTAAGTGGAATCTATTCCCCATTTACTTCTCCCTCCATCAGCCATTGATGGCAATGAAACACACTGTTGAGGAAGCCTGAGACTAAAGCGTTTCATTTCTGTTGCTGCTGTTCCGTTAACACGCACATGACTAGAAACTAGAAACTTGGTTTCACGAGGTGGGCCACGGATGATTTCCTTACTGTCTTTCTGAGATGCCAGGGCTTTCCTTTTATCTTCTCCTCCTCTCCTCTTCCTCCTCCTCGTGGCTGCAGCTCTTCATCATGCTGGGGAACGACCGGGCCAATGAGTTCTGGTCTCCGCGTCTTGCTGTCTCTGAGGAGCTGGACTCCGATGCCGTGCCTGAGCAGCGACGCAACTTCATCATCCAGAAGTACCGGGAGGGCCGCTACCGCCATCCCCACCCCCGCTTCAGCAGCCAGGAGCAGCTGCTCAAGGTACCTTTCCTCCCCCTCCTCCTCCCCCTCCTCCTCCCCCTCCTCCTCTTCCAGTTCGTCCTCTTCCTCCTCCTCTTCCAGTTCGTCCTCCACCTCCTCTGCTTCCAGCTCCTTATCCTCCTTATTCTCCTCTTCCTCTTCCTCCTCCTACTCCCCCTCTGCTTCCTTCTCCTCTTTTCCCCCTCCTACTTCTCCTCCTCTTCAACCTTCTCCTCCTATTCATCCTCCTTCTCGTCCTATGTTTCCTCCTCCTCCTCCTGATATTGCATGTCCTCTTCATCCTCATCCTCCTCCTCCTCATTGTAGTCATCCACTTTCATCTCCTCCCCCCTGATCCGAGATGGGAGAGCAGGGTCGGGTTGCCAGGGTAACCAGTGTTTCACCGTACTTGAGGAACTTATAGGGCTCCTGAGTTTTGCTCAAGAGCACTGCAGCAGGGAAGGTGATGATTGTATTTCGAAAGTAAGGTGTGCAACACTATAACCTTTAGGAACTACAAGTAGTGTGAAATGGCGTGTAAGGGCTCATCCAACATTACACCGTTTGGTTTCCCGGCTACCCGGTGACCCAGCTAGAAGACCAACATGGGCTCCTCTCAGGCTGTTCCTCCTGCTCTCTGTGTGAGTGGGCGCCTGGAGCTGGCTGGGGGTCAGACCGGGCCTGGCACCGCTGCTGTGGAATGCGGTTAAATACAGGAACATTCAGACACACACAGGGAGAGACAGGAGCGTGGCCAAAAAACCTGTGCTTGTGTTTCCGTGGATCCCTTTAACAAAGCTTTACCAAATACCCGCTGATCAGTCCTGTCAGTCCTGTCTGTCTGTCTCTCTCTCTCTCTTGCTCTTGCTCTTGCTCTTGCTCTCGCTCTCTCTCTCTCTCTTGCTCTCACTCTAACTCTCCCTCTCCCTCTCCCTCTCACCTTTTACATCTCTGTCTCTCGCTCTCTCTCTCTCGCTCTCTCTCTCTCTCTCTCTCTCTCTCGCTCTCTCTCACCTTTTACATCTGTCTCTCTCTCCTTTTACATATCTCTGTCGTTGCTGTGAGTGCCCTACAATCTCTCCAAACACACACAGCCACATTCCTCTCCCTCTATGATCTCATTGTCGTTCCTGTCCAGTTTTGACCTAATCTCTCACCTTTATCTCTCTCTCTCACTCTCTCTCACTCTCCCCCCCTCAGGTGTTGTGCACGGCGGTGACGGAGCAGAACCTCTTGAAGACAGTCACTCAGATCTTCGGCGAGGCCGAGGTGGTGCGGCTGGCCATCGCCAACGGTTACGACCGCCGCTTCCCCCCCGATCTCGCCGACAGTTCAGGTAAAAGCCCGGAGCTGACCTTAACCCTAACCATAAAGAGGGTTCAAAAGCAGTCCTAATAACGGCCATAGAATGCATGGGTTATGGTTCATTCACTGTTGAGAGACTTAGGATCTTGTTACTAAAAGATCCCATTACATAGTTGAATAAGATAGGATTGTATGTTATTCATCCCAGCCAGGATTTTCAGTTGTCCCGGCAGAAAGTAGAAGACATTAGTATAAATGAAAAGAGACAACAAATGTAAATAACTTAATACAAATAATGAAACAAAGAAGATATCTAACTATTAAAATGTTTCTAGTTTTTACTCTAATTCGACTCTTGTTTTAATGAGAGCTATAAGTGAAGTGAAAGTTTAAGGGAACATTTTAAGTTATCGCTTAAGGAATATTTAGTCCGCATAGCTACAAAATCAAATCCCCACCGCTTGGACTGTGGTTGGTAACCAGAGGGAATGGGTTGGTCGCTGTTTCTGGAATGTGGAGCAGCCTTTACGCCAGTAAATGGTGTAGCCTGGAAGAGTTGACACCCCTATGGGGTGGGGGTGGCTTCTGTCACAAAAGAGCAGTACTCTGTGTGTGTGTGTGTGCGTACCAGCGACGATGAGCCAGTCGGCTGAAAGATTAACGGTGTCCACACTGGCTCGCCCGCAAAGCAGAGGTTGTCGGAAATCGTTGGCCATTGAGCAGTAGCACGTGAGCGTAGCGTCGACCCCCGGGGGAGCGCCGTCTTTATGGTTCTCTTCCAAACTGTGGTGTTCTGTGAATTCATCTTCACTCTTATTTACTCTACTGTTCTCTCCCCTTCTCTATTTGTGTCTCTCCTGTTTTCCTCTCCTGTATCTGCTTTGTTCGTATCTCTCCTCACGTACCCTCCCGCGTTCTTCTCTTCGTCCTATTTCTCTCCCCTCTCTTCATCTTTATCCCCGTTTATTCTCTCCTTTATTTATTCTCCCCTTTCCTCTCGGTTTCGCTACATTGTCCTCTTCCTCTACTCTAATGTGCCTTACTCTCCTCTTTCCTCTCTATCTCCTCCTGTCCTCGTCTCCTCTCCTCGTCTCCTCTCCTCGTCTCCTCTGCAGACCCGGGTGTGTACGATGAGATAATGCAGGCGGTGCTCCATTCCGGTTACCTCTACAAGTCTGGCTCCACGAGCAGAGGCACCCTATCACGGAAGACCAGAGACGGTAGGCCACTGAACTTGGGCGGGTGGGTTTGAGAGGCTGAGGGTTGGGGGTGTTGGGGGAGGGGGGGAGGGGGGGGGGGGGGGGGGGGGGGTTGTTACAAAGAGAGGCTTTGGCACCGGTTTAATAGAGGAACTGCTACCTCCTCCTTCTGCCCGTGGAACAAAAGCCTTTTTTTGGGAGCACAAGGTTTTCTTCTTTTTATTTTTTTCAAAGCAGAGGCGTTGCGTCACCATACCAACCCGTCCTGTAGAGTGGCCCTGGAGCTGTTAATATTCCCAGTCACTCAACACTTTCCCCACAGTCTTATTTCCTGTCGGGTTCCCTCTGAAAACAGCCTGCCACTGCACCTTATACATGTCAAATAAAGTAAACGTAAGAGAAGTGGTGTACGACACGATAACTGGAAATCGCAAGTCATACAAACACAACATTTACTTAGAGCAATTCCTTTTATCATGTTTTTATTTTTGTATCTGAAAGACTACATTTGCACACTACACTTTTTTTTTTTCGTTGTGGTTTCATACAGCACTTAATACTGGCTAAAATAGTTTGCTCCGGGGCAGTATTGGGTAGTTGAGTGTTAGTAAGACATCACTCGTGCCTGTGAAATAAAGTTACGTTTAAAACAGAAATGGCTTAGGGGGTCAATTTATGTTCCTCTCTTTTCCACTCCACTCTCTTCTATACAAATTTTCTTTAACATTAAACTCTTCCCAGTACTCTTGTTTAGTAGAGTTCCCTACTGTTCTACTGAGTTCTGCCCTCCTGCTCTTCTGACCCTGGTAGATTTCCAGAAGTATTGGTGCACGGTGGACAAGTCGTTGCTCCTGTATGAGTCGGAGCGCAGCCCAGACCCCTGCATGCAGATCTGGGTGAAGGACATCCTGTGTATCGGAGTGAGCAGACCCCAAACCAGCAATAACAACAATGGCTTCATCGACAGGTAGGAGAGTAGATGATACTATGATGATACTTTCAAACACAAAAGTGCCTATTTGTTTTTTGCACAAAGATGTAAAGATAGATAAAAATAAATTGATTTCACCTCGAGATTTGACCCTTTGTCCTGCTAGGTTTCGCTACACCTTTGAGTTGTATCTGAGCTCAGAAAAGCTTTACCAGTTTGGCCTGGAGACTCCTGACGCTCTGCAGAGCTGGACCAAGGCCATCGGCAAGGTATCCTCTCTCATCTGTGTCTACCGTTTTGGATCGTGTTGAATTATAATATTGGTGTTTGAATTCTGTTAATCAAGATGTTGTGAAAGTAAAACGCAAAGTGTAATCCTATTGAAGTTACATATATTAGGCCTATTTAACATTATAGGGTATGTGATATTTTGACTGTGTGAATCAGTATGACTGAAAGTTGACTGGGGGCAGAATAGGTTAGTGACTATGGATGCAACTCGCATATTTGACCTCCCGTCTGATATTCGCGTTTGATCCCCAATGTCCGCAACCTACAGTAATCATACTTGAGCAAAATGTTGTAAATAACAGCTCCTTAACCACCTTAACATCTATCCACTCTAAGTCACCTTGGATAAAAGCTTGCCTGAAGTGATTGAATGATAACGGTGAATAATGATGTATTGTTCCAGGCGGCTACGCCTCTCAGCTGCCACTGCCTGCTGACGCGGGAGTTTGCGCGGGTGGGGGTCCTGCGCTACAAGGCCATGCTGGACCCCCAGTGGAAGGAGGCATACTTTGTGCTGCAGAAGTCCAACCTGTTTATCTGCCCCGGGAACGATGGCGCCGCGGAGGACATCATCAACCTCAACCGTCTGCAAGAGCTTAGTGAGTAGCAATCTGTTATGCTATGACCTTGCAAATGCTACGTAGAACAAGCACGTAACACTAGTAACATAATGTAAGCTAACGTTAAGTAATATACAGCAAGGTAACATTAAATAACATAAAGCAAGCTAGCGCAAAGTGACATATAGGAGTCACACAGAGCAAGCTAACTATAGGTAACATAAAACAAGCTAACGCTCAACCATTTGAGCTTGGATGCACTGCTGAACATACCTCACTTTTTGGTCTTCAAAGAGTAAACAAAGCAGAAATATTAAACTGCCGGGACAGCGCCTTCTCCAGTCAAACACAGGTTATTGCAACTGCTGTTTCTGATCAGACGTTTTCCTGACACACAAATTTAAAGCCAACAGGGCCACCATTTGGAATATTCATTGCCACAACAATTTCAGGTGCAAATTTAAAGTCTGTGTGGTTCAAATGTGGTTGAACTGACCCACTTTCTGACTTGCCAGAAACTTCTCCAGCATAACATTATCTCCAATCTGATCCTCAGGTACGACTTCAGAGAGTGAGCACCATGACAAGAAGGACATCCTGGTGCTGGTGGAGAAGGGGAGGTGAGAGGGGAGATGAGGAGGAATCACCACCTGGAGCAGATTGGGTCTATGTCACGTGTTGGCCTTGAACAGGATCACAATAGACACCCTTATAAATATAAGCCTGCAGAGCCCCTGGCTGGGACTGAGATTCATCATCAAACTAGTAGTATGAGAAGTCGAGCATGAATTTGACTGTGTTATTTTGTTTGTGTGAACATGTCAGTCACTTGGAATCCTTTGTCTCTGAGTTTTTTCTTTAACCACGATAATGTATAGCCCATGCAAGCCACAGTCTTCCCCTGGTAGTGTAACCTCCTTCACCCCCCCCCCCCCTTCCCCTTCCCCTTCAGGACCCTCCACCTGCAGGGTATGGGCCGGGCGGACTTCGCTCTGTGGTACTCGGACATCCAGCGGGCTGCGGGGGGGAAGGGCAACACCCTGAGGGAGCAGCAGCTGAGCCGCAGTGACATCCCCATCATAGTGGACAGCTGCATCGCCTTCATCACCCAGTACGGTGAGCAGACCGGGGGACCCTCACAGACCTCGTTCAGGGTCTTTGAACCCTAGGGGCCGTCCGTTTAGTTTGGGACTGTAAAGGTCATGTTACGCTCTACATATTCCTCCCCTGATTAGTTGTAATTCATTTATGATAAAACATTTTATTTATTGAAATACATTTCTTTAAAATGTCATGTTGCTGACAGACGTCCCTTTCTTAAACCTCTCCATGTCAAATAAGTCCCACGATGATTATCTTATATGTCAAATAATAAATTGATATATTGGCAAATAAACGCATATTAAATCAATCAAAAACCTTGACGTGAAGACTTCCCACGGGAGCCCAGCGGTTTCCTAACGGGTCCTCGGGTTATGTGCACGCGCCGTAGGTCTCGGCCACGAGGGAATCTACCGGAAGAACGGCGCCAAATCCCGGATCAAGCTGCTGATGGACGAGTTCCGCAAGGACGCCCGCAACGTGAAGCTGCGGATCGGGGACAACTTCATCGAGGACGTGACGGACGTGCTGAAGAGGTTCTTCCGGGAGGTGGATGACCCCATCTTCATGGCCGAGCTGCACCCTCTGTGGAAGGAGGCCGCCAGTGAGTGGACTGGTCCCAATCCCTTCACACTGGTCACACCGCTGACGGCATAAAGGGGAGAACGGATTCGGTTCACGTTTGTTCATAGTATGCACAGTTGACTCAAATTCAGTTTACGGATGCAGTTGACAGCGATCCATTTTACTCAAAAAGTGGAATCCATTTTTAGAACGCATCCAATTTACATCTACATTTCAAATAGATCAAATTCAACCAAATGGACATTAATCCTCTTCACTTGGATCTAGTTAACAGATTGCGTTTACATAGACTGATCGAGTTTACCCAAATCCAGTTTTACACCGGATCCAGAAGAACCTCATTAATTAATTAAAAAGATGCATTTGTTTTAATGGTGTTTTAATGTTATTGCATATTGTATCTTGTATAGATATATTGCATTGTATTGTTTTGTAGAACTCCCTCAGAAGTACAGCAGGCTGGACCGGTACAAGGAGATCATCCGCAACCTGCCCAGAGTCAACAGAACCACACTGGCTGCTCTGGTCGGACACCTATACCGGTCAGCACGCACACGCACACTCACACACCCATACACTCAGACTCTCTGACACATACACACACATGCACACCCATAGGCTTAGACTCTCTTATACACACACACACACACACACACACACACACATATATATATATATATATATATATATATATATATATATATATATATATATATATATATATATATATATATATATATATATACCAAGGATTCAAGAAATACCCCAAAGCTCTAATCGTATACGGTAGCGGTATTCTGCTAAGCATTATACCGTTTTAATGTCGAGCCGTTCCTGGCGGCCATTATTGGAAACCTCGAATGAGGGGGAACTCCGCCTACCCGGGCCAGCCATTGATCGTTGGTGAATAACAAACCTGCAAACTTATCTTAGTCTCAACCACAATATGCTTTATTTTGGACTGTATAATTATATATACTGCTTCAAAACTCGGCCAAAATACATAATACAAAATGTATTTATAAGATATCGCAAAAATTACTACAAAACGCTTTGCGATTACTATAATATTTTTGGAATCGTTTATGGTTTGCTTGACGAGAACTCGTTTTCTTTAGGGCACGGTTGCATCCCTAACAGACACACACCTGCACGCACGCACGCACACACCCAGGGTCCGCCTATAAACACACTAAACCACCTTTCTCCCTGTCTTCCTCCCAGTGTGCAGCGGTGCGCCGACCTGAACCAGATGTGCACCAAGAACCTGTCTCTGCTGTTTGCCCCCAGCCTCTTCCAGACGGACGGGAAGGGGGAGCACGAGGTGAAGATCATGGAGGACCTCATAGACGAGTACCTTTATGTCTTCGATGTGAGTAGGAGCCCAGGTCACTCTTAAAACTCTCAGAAACAGGGTCACCTGCAGAGATGTTTGGGGCTTGATACCAACAGCAGCACATATTTTCCTAATAAAACGCATATTTCTGATGCGTTGTTCACCTGGTCACGTGACAACGGCTGGATATGTTTTCTGTAATGACATTTTGAATCTCTTGAAATTGTTGCTACTGTCCCGTACTTTCTGCTGTGAGCCCCAAATTTCCCATCTGGGGTGAACAAAATAGCATGTCATCTCAGTTGGAAATGACAAGACAGGACGTTTTCATATTGAGTATTCAAACTGCATAAACACAAACATTCCAGATGAACTTTATTGCATAAGCGCTAAAGTGCTTGGTGTGTGTGTGTGTTGTCCTGGTCAGATCGATGAGGAACACCGCACACAGATTGAGCTGGAGATGAGCCTTATCACCACATGGAAGGACACACAGGTAAACCTGCTACCACTCATCAACTTTGACCTCATGTTATCAGTGGACGGTATCACATAACCTTTTTTTCATTTCACCTTCTTTTATAGCTTTTAAAAAGGTTGACCTTATTTAACCGTTGTACGATATCTATCAAACCTTATTTGACTCCACCTTCTTATATATCATTAAAGTTGGAAAGATGAAGGTGGGGAATTTATGATATAATTGACTATATATTTAACAAAAGATGAGATGATTCCCTGTTTATTTCTACAATTTCCTGTCTGATATTAATAAAGTACGTCTCGTCTTAAAAGAGGTTGACGATGAACGATACACATGCATACATACATCACCGTGCCGCGATTGAGATTGATAGCTGAGCAGACGCTACAGGTGTGGACTTCACGACTGTGTGAGATGACTCCTGTGTCTACTGTGTGTTTCCTCCAGCTTTCCCAGGCGGGAGACCTGATCATCGAGGTCTACCTGGAGATTAAGATCCCAGACTGCTGCATCACCCTCAAGGTACCTCCTTTCAACCCCACCCTATCATGTCAGCCCAAACAGTCCACCGCATGCATGCGATGTGTATCTGGATGCACTGCTCTGGATAGAAGCCTCTGCGTTACTGATTTAATAACAAAATAGTAAATAGTACACCCGAGACATGTTATTTGTTTGTTTCTTCCCTTTCACCTGAACAGGTGTCTCCCACCATGTGTGCTGAGGAATTGACCAATCAGGTGCTGTACATGCGCAACGTCCCGGCCGGGGACAAAGACGTTTGGATGTCATTCGAGGCCATCGAAGACGGACAGCTGGGTGAGACAGACGGCCTTTTCTTCTTCTTCTTCTTCTTCTTCTTCTTCTTCTTCTGCTTCTGCTTCTGCTTCTGCTTCTGCTTCTGCTTCTGCTTCTGCTTCTTCTTCTTCTTCTTTTTCTTCTTCTGTGTTTTGTCTTGCAATGCTGGTTGGAAAAACCTGCATCATAGATACAACACTGTCACCTTCTGTCTTCCTCTAAAGATATACACAAATAGACCAATTACCGTTCTGGGGGTCTTCAAGAGGAATAGAATCACAACACCCAGTTGAAATGCTTGGTTGTCATTTTGATGTCCTGTTGTGTTTCTAGAGCGTCCCCTACACCCTAAAGAGAAGGTTCTGGAACAAGCACTGCAGTGGTGCAAGATGGCCGACCCCAGCTCCGCCTACCTGCTGGTCAAGAGGGTCCCTAAAGGAGAGGGCATCAACATCCTAACATGTAAGTAAACCAAAGAGACACACACACACACACACACACACACACACACACACACACACACACACACACACACACACACACACACACACACACACACACACACACACACACACACACACACACACACATTGTTGCTTATGACAATTGCTAGAAGCTTCTTTTACCAATAAGTGCTAATTGTTTTTTAATTTTGTTAAGTTTGTAGTCCATAATTGCAACTTGCAAATGCCACCTCCCGGAGAAGAAATAATGCCAGTTGAGATGGTTGATGTGTTAAAGTGACTCTGACTCTGGGTGTTTCTCCAGCCTACAAGAGTGAGATCATGAAGTTCGGCCTGCTGAAGTGTCGTGAGGAGCCGCCCAAACTCCTCCAGGGAACCCGCTTCCAGGAGAGATCCTTCCAGATCAAGGACCACAAGCTGCTGCTGCTCAAAGACAAGAAGGTAGAGCTCACCAGGAGTCAGGGAAGTCCAGCGGGCGAGGTTGTTGGACTCCCGAGTGCAGGGTTCAAACCCTGATCTGGGATCCAGCAGTCCTACTATGTGAAGGCCTGTACTTGCTCGTGGGGCTGCAGCATGTGAGCAACACAACCATGTGCCTGCAAGGCCAACGCGACCTAGCAACATGGGTTCAGAGCCCATGTCTTTGACAGCAACGCCTTGCAGACCTAAGCGTATACAAGGGGCAGAATAGTGTACTGGTGTTTAACTCCCAGTCGAAAGGAACTGGGTTCGATCCCGACTGTCTATCCTTGAGCAAGTTGCCTAACCCCTACCTGCTCCTTAATGGCACGTATCTGAATTAATTGCAAATCCCTTTGGACGAAAGTGTCTGCTAAATGGCTAACTAGTAGTAAATGGTGATATGTTGCTGATGTGAAGTGTGTTTGTGTCCAGAGCATCAAGCCTGAGAAGGAGTGGGCTCTGAAGACCATGAAGATCTACATGGGGATCCGCAGGAAGCTGAAGGCCCCTAGCAGGTAGGTCCGTCACCCAGTAATGTGACGTCACACCCTGTGGATCTCACCACCACAAGCCACACCTCAGCACCTGAAGTCGCTACCAAAATAAAAGTACCGGTAATATCACTTTATATGATGTATGATGTATGATGTATGATCCATACAATATATAATATTTTGTGAAAGTACCGTAGTACTATGCTTTTTGAAATCCTGCTTGTGTAGTATTAACCAGGGGTGTATTGGGTATGGAACAACGTTCATACTGAATACTGAAGTTATCATTACTATGTTTACTAAATAATCTGAATTCATTCTTTTTCTAGACATTTTAAATAATGTTGTAATGGCTGGTTCTGCTTAACTTCCTAGATGGGGATTTACAGTGATCTCAGAAAACGACAAACACCAACTGTAAGTACAGTTGTATTTTTTAACCACAAAACACAAGCGAAACAAACTTCTGACAATCTGTCTTATAAGGCTGTGTCGTGTCTAAACAAGGCCGGAATCTCTGAGCTGGCGGCAAACTAAAATAACACCCAGAACACAACAGGGTCAGATGGCAGGTGTGTGTGTGTGTGTGTGTGTGTGTGTGTGTGTGTGTGTGTGTGTGTGTGTGTGTGTGTGTGTGTGTGTGTGTGTGTGTGTGTGTGTGTGTGTGTGTGTGTGTGTGTGTGTGTGTGTGTGTGTGTGTGTGTGTGTTGTCGAGCTGTGGAATGCAGGTGGTAGTGCAATGCCCGCCTTCCCCCAGGGTGTTCCTCTCCTCACCTTGTTTCCTGTGTCCTCGTCTCCTCACCCCCTTTTTCCTCTCCTCCTCAACTCCTTTCCTGTGCCCTTGTCTCCTCACCCCCTTTGTCCTCGCCTCCTCCCCTTGTGTCCTCATCTCCTCGCCTCCTATTCCTCACCTCCTGTGTCCTCGTCTCCTTGCCTCCTGTGTCCTTGTCATCTCACTCTGTGTCCTCCCTCCTCAGCTACCTGTGCTGCAGCTCCGAGGCGGACCTGTGGGACTGGGTGACCAGCTTTCTGAAGGCCCAGGTGTGTGTGGGCTCCAGAAACCCTTCTCTCTCTCTGTGGCGCTACGCCTCCAGACAACAGCCTTAGCCTTACCACGGCTCAGGTTACCGTCTGTAGCTGACGCACTTTGTAAACACAAAGCCAGCGTGTCACTTTACCTCGTCTAAGCAGAGCTGACAGCTTGTTAGTTTGTACAACAAGGCGGACGTCCATTTGTAATATGTTTAAAGTGACGATGTGTACGATTAACTTGTATATGTATTATTTTAAGTATTAAGCTCTAGATATACCTTTAGTACATGCAGGTATCTACAAATGGCAACAATCCCATGAATTAAAATTCCACCCTATACCTGATATATTGTATTGTAAAAGTCCAGGCCAAAGTAAAATCTTGTTTACCTTACATGTAGTTACTCCTGGGGGCGTGCTTGCCCCAGAGTATAAAGTGACAGACACTATCCCACACTATGCCACACGGCACTATTTGCACTCTTGCTTTGGGGGAGCTAACTACGTTTTCCAACGCCTTCAGCTGCAGAAATACCTCGGCTCATGTATAAGAGAGCAAACGACAAAAAGAGGGGTAAAAGCATGATGACTATGGGCCCTTTGAGAGGTGGAGAGAAATGAAGAACTGTCACAGCTGAGGTGTGCCATGACTCTAGCTTGTTGGGTTTGGCTGCTGGTTGTTATTGAGCGAGTGCTGTGTTGAGCTGCTTGAAGGACACCCTGAAAAGGACTTACAAACAATAAATAATATCAGATCTTTTGATCACTGATATTTTTGGGGAAATCTATTGTTGTGCTTTGTGTTTTCTTTGTTGCCGTTTGTTTTGGTGAATAAACTTTTATGTATTGTAATTATATTTCAAATGATGATTTTTTTTTGTGTGTGTCTGCGCGTGTGTGCAGAACAATGACCGCTGCCCTCCCGTGTTGAGGCGTCACTCCTCCTCTGACATCTCCAAGCAGAAGTTCGGCACCATGCCCCTCGTACCAATCAGAGGAGACGAGAGCAACTCCACCATGCTCTCGGCCAATCAGACGCTGGTAAACAGCTTGGAAGATGTGTGTGTGTGTGTGTGTGTGTGTGTGTGTGTGTGTGTGTGTGTGTGTGTGTGTGTGTGTGTGTGTGTGTGTGTGTGTGTGTGTGTGTGTGTGTGTGTGTGTGTGTGTGTGTGTGTGTGTGTGTGTGTGTGTGTGTGTGTGTGTGTGTGTGTGTCAGCATATACTCTCATAGTTATGCCTGAACCAACAACACACAATGAGTAAACTAATTTATTTGGGTGTTTGAGGTCTTTCAGACGTTTTCTTAAATTACTATTTTAAATTTATATGATTTTTATTGTTGCGTTTTTTTGTACATTGTATTGCTGTTTTGCACGGAAAAAACCGATATCAATAAAGTTAGATTCCTTCCTCTAGTATTGCTCATTGTTCTTCTGTTCTCCACAGAGGAAGTTGCATGCCAGACGGACACTCTCCATGTTCTTTGTAAGTATTTTGTCTTTATTATTTATTTATCTCAAATCTAAATCCAAAAGTACCAACAACCATATTCTCAGTATTATTCTGTTATTATTTGATTTGAATATTACATTTTAGGTAAGTGATAGAGGCAGCGACTTCCAACAGTTCAGCTGACAAGTTGATAAAGTCTTAATTAACAAACTAAAATTGTTACCATATGTCAACCCTAACGATAACAAACAGGTAGCTAAGATAGAAATACAATTGGAGGGAAATCCTGCTGTTGTTTGATGTTGGACCTGAGGAGGTATGTTAGAATTCATGAAATATTCTTTTTAAGCAGATTTGCTATCTGTCTTGTGTATTTTACTCCTGCTAGCGGTACAAGAAACACTTTTCCTTAAAGAACACACTCTGGACACTGCCCTTCCTGTAGGAAGTCTTCCACTTCCTGTTCTGGGTTTTCGATGAGATGTTTGAAGTGCGGACAACAGGAAGTCAAGGATTTCCACCCCCCCCCCCCCCACACCTGCTGACATGTCTTCTTAATCGAAAGGAAGGAAAAGGCTGAATATTTGAGCAGGGGAATGTTTTTAACGATGAATGTATCAATAACAGTTTGCAGGGTTGGGGTCAGAGTTTAGATCCTATAGCCACGCCCTGAAACAACACCGTACTTCAGAGATTAGCGAGATGAACTGGTTGTTATAAAGTGGGCTTGCCGCATGCCCCCAGGGTCACATTAACACGTGAACAGTTAGTCTTTTGTTCTTCAGGCGCCTGGGAGATTTTCTTTATCTTACGGTTTCCGTCGTCGCCCAGGACTTGGGAAACGGACAATAGCGGCCGCTCCTTTGGAGAGGAAGCGGTTGTTTTGGACGTTGTTGGAGAGTTTGACCGCCGCCCTCCCGCTAAATTAGAGATGATCATAGATACGCCCCTTAATCTGCTGATTAATGGTATACGTACCAGTAGATGATTGTCTTATAGTTGAGCTGGTCAGTTAGTTTAGTTCTTTTTTTAAAGTATGGTTGAATGCTCCACTTTGTCAAATTGGGACACGAGAAATCAGAGAATATAAATGATTAACTTATGGTGATTCTATAATCCTATGATTCTACACAAGCTTAGCGTAAGGATTTGAATGTGGAACTAAACTGAATGTGTAACCCTGATGGCTCCACCGCTACCTCTACCACTGTCTTAAATCATTTTGTCTAAATGTCTTCCGTCTACTAACACTATTTCAGGCGCTTTTAATCCCAAGCAGCTTGCAGGGAAATGAGATACAGGTAATTCAGGAGCGGTCGAGAGGTTGAGGGCATCTTGGTTCAGAATGCCTACTCGTTGCTCTATTCATGTGCACATGACATTCAACTTAAATCCAAACTAGTTAGTCTGTGGACACTGGGAATGGAACCCAGAACCCAGAGAGGTTCCACGCTCCAGTCCTGTATACCAGCACTATATGACTGAAACCCCCCCCCCCACTCCCCCCTGTCTCCCCCACAGCCCATGAAGGTGCAGCAGGACTCGGTGGAGGAGCGCCCCGAGTGCCCCTCTCCCCTTGCGCTCCCGGACCCCCCGGAGCCGCTCTACGAGGAGGTGGGGGACTTCGGCCTGCAGGTCCTCCACTCCCTGGAGTCCAGCTTCCTCTCGGGCCGGACCTCCGACAACCACGACGGCCCGGACCTCCCGTTCGGCCTGGTGCTGCCCTCCCTCAAGGCCTGCTCCCTGGGCTCGGACCCCCCGCCCTCCTCCTTCTCCTCCGCGGGCGGGTCCCTGGACACGCTGGTCCAGAGCGGCACCAGCAGCTATGACGGAGACCCCGGGTCCAGGCACAGTCTGGACTCTCTGTCGGGGTCCTCCCCCGACTCCTCCCTCCTCCTCCTCCACCCCCAGACGCAGTTGCAGCCTGCGGCCAGGAGGGGGCAGCAGAGCCACGGGCTGTGTACGCCCTCGCAGGAGCTGCTGCTTCAAGAGCTGTCGTCCGTCTTCATCAAGAACCCAGAGCACGAGGAGGACGGGGATGAGAGACACTACGACGTCTGACAGCAAGACAGAGAGAGACGGAGAGACAGAGGGAGCAAGAGACAAACATTGAGACAGAAGGAATGGTGACAGTGAGAAAGAAATGCAAAACAGAAAGAGAGCGAAGAAGATGAAAAGACAATTAGGAAAGGCTGTAAGGGGTCGAATAAGGACTACAAGTCGCACCACTGGCGTCCTAAAATGTCCCCAATATGCACTTCTTGGTTCTCATGTCTAACCTTTTTTTTTTCGTGCAGGACCCTCTGAACTGGAGTCGGCGCTGTTGATGTAGAAATAGAGCAAACGCATGGGGAATGGAACTCGCAACTCACCGACGGTATCATTGCCATGCTCTGCCCAGAGACAACCACCAACAGGGTGGGGTTGGAGCAGAGGCGCTGTAGGGTGAGCCTCCGTCTGACAGACGTAGAAACACACCCACCGACAAGACGATGCTGTCGAACTATGTGTGATTGTTATGTATGCGAGTTGAACATGGAGTTACTGCCACACACTGTTTGTTGCCTAATGATCTAACTGAATGGGAGACACTTGTGCTAGGCCCACTCTTTTCCATAAATTGTGAATGAAATGATGGAATAATCTTTTATAATGCCTTTAATTACCTACGCTTTATACAGAAACCGATCCCAAAAAACTAACTATTTTTAAGTATCGTATCAAATGGATCTGAAAAGTATGTGTATATTGTATATTTACATCCCACTATCTATGCGTAACAGAAACTGTACTATACAATAGATATATTGATTTAAAGATGTAGTCTACACACTTGAAATGTGTTCCTATTAAATCTAGCCATCACGTTGTTCGACCATACATATCATAAAGAAAGGAAGTGGGGTTAAAGTTAGAGCATAATAATAATAAAAAAACATTCTAATATTTTAATGAAATGGCCACTTACTAGCACTCTTCTAATCGTTATGTCTTTGTAAGATGAAATGTAAATAGTAATGAGTGACCCACTGAGAACAAAAATCGAGGGAAATGCTTTACTTCTCAACAAAATGAAAGCTTGTTTTGTTTCTACTCGGTCTGACACTGGTATAGGTTATAAATCCCTTTAGGACAGAGAGATTTGTTTGTTCATCTCATTTATTTTTATTTACTCACGGCGGTCTAGATTCACCCAACTATAATTTTGTATCCCTTAATTTATTTTTTAATCCATATCTTGCATATATTTTTTACTTGACATCGATAAGGAACTGGAAAAGAGACGACAAATGCATGCAATTATCGCATTTATCAGAGCCACTGGCTGCAGTTACGCATTATGACCACTAGATATCAGTATAGATCTATTATAGATCTCTCGCAATCGACGGCGGTCAAAGATAAGCACAAAATACAGTATTACAACATTGATGATCAAAAGAGAGAGAGACTTAATAACTTTGTTTAACTATTCTCTTACAATCGAACATAATCCATAATATGGCTAAAGCTTGGATGTATTTTACTGATGTAACTGAAAAGTCTTAAATGCTTGTTTGCTTGCTTTACAATTCATTACTCTTATTTTGTAATGTATATTTAGTATGATTCAACGCTGCTAGCTTTTTGCATTTTATGTTCAGTGGGGAGAACTTGTGTTGCATTTGTGTCATGTTACAATGCGATAAAGCATACATGAAGGACTATTAAAAAGTGCAAAAATCTCACGGTATTAGGTTTACTGTTTATCTCATAGATGACTGAACATTGCTTGGCCTACAGGGGGGCTTTTAAGTTGTAATGGAGAGCGAGCCCAGACAAAAACTTCACGATGAAGGACACAAGTCACTTATGGTGATGTTTTAAAATCATCCAATCTGCTGTGCTGTTGGCACAAAGTGTACACACACACACACACACACACACACACACACACACACACACACACACACACACACACACACACACACACACACACACACACACACACACACACACACACACACACACACACACACACACACACACACACATGTGTGTGTAGCAAGAAAAGCAGGTTTTGGCTCCCCATTATTAGTGCAGAACACACACACAACACCATGGGGAAGTGTTTTTTGTGAAACGTTGTTGTGTGTGTGTCTCTGTATGCTTTTGTGTAAGAGTGTGTGCGCATACGTGTATGTATGCATGCATGTGTGTGTGGCTAATAGCAGGACATGACACCCGCTTCCCCCTGTTCCTCCCCCTAACCTTAAAAAAAAAAGAAATACTTTAGCGTATTGATTTCAGACTTCATCCTAAACCTTCCTAAATAAGTTAGGCCGGGCCCCTGCCTGACCCCTGAGCTGCTGCTCCTGCCAGGGCCTTTGAAGCGTGGAGCCCAGGGGTAAACCGATCGCCGCGGAGGGCAGGCGCAGGCGTCCCCTAAGTGACAATATGGCCCCGGGGCCCGCGGGGGGGAGGGCAGAGGCCGGGACGTGCAAGGGGGGCCCCAGCGCATCGGCCCCGTCCCAAGCTCTCCTTGGGCCCGGGCGGGAAGAGAAATTTGTCTCGCTGCCACTTGCTAATGACCCCAGCATATGCCGAGGGAACGACTGCAGCCCACCAGGTGTGACCAGAGAAGGGAGAGAGAGATAGAGATAGACGGAGACGATGCTTTAATTGACTTCGACACACACACTCTGGGTGGAGGTGGTGTGGTCTGGAGGTTCGAGTTTCCTGTGAAACGGAGTGTCTGTGCGTGTGCGAGATAGATGCTGTGAATTTCGGGGAGGTCTGGTTTGAAACTCTTTCTGAGGTTTGAGATCGCTTCGTTGTTTTTGATTGTTGGGGTTGTGTTGGAAAACAACATTTGTTTTGGAGAAGTTGAAGTTTATTCGCCTGATGTGAATGTCCAGCCTGTATGAGGAGGAGGAGGAGGAGGAGGGAGAGACGGAGACAAAGAGCGAGAGACACACTGGGACTGAGTGAGAGAGGGAGGAAGGGAGAGAAGGCGAACAAGTCCCAACAAGAGCTGAGAGGATTAAGTTCATTCTCATTACCAGTCTGTCACCTAGTGAGTCACACACACACACACACACACACACACACACACACACACACACACACACACACACACACACACACACACACACACACACACACACACACACACACACACACACACACACACACACACACACACACACACACACACACCACACTCCCAAAAAACACCATTAACACAGTTCCCTGGGCTTGAGTGTGAGTGTGTGTGTGCTTACATAAGTGTGTGTGCGTACCTAAGTGTATGCGCGTATGTAATTGTTTATGTGCATGCGAATGTGTGTGCATGTGAATGTGTGCGTCAATGCCCACAAGTGTCTATCTGTGTGTGTGTGTGTGTGTGTGCGCCTATATGTGGGGACATGCATGTGTGTGTATGTGCGTACTTACTTTCATGCATGCATGTGTGTTTGTGCGCGTGTTATCAAGCATTGTTCCCATGTCCTCCATCCCAGTGCACCCCAGCTGTGTGTGTGTGTGTGTGTGTGAGTGTGTGTGTGTGTCCACACGAGTGTGTCGACGTGAGTGTCAGAGTGCGGGGCAGTGTACCCCCGGGCCAGGCGTGGTTCCCCAGCCCAAACAGAGCGTTGAGACCCTCCGCAGGTCCATTCAGATGCCCAGTCACATCCAGGTCCCGCTCCTATGTTTACTCACCGCTCACGTTGACCAATTAGCAGACATAACACTCGTCTGGTCCTCACCTGCCTTTTGTCCCGTTGGGAAGCCCCCCAGGGCGTCTAGGACACCTTGAATCCTTTCCTGCCGAACACCTGATCACTCTGTCAAACGTTATTTATATAGAGCGGTATTCAGGCTGAACTGCAATACAAAGCGCTATAAGAGGGAACTGATGCAAATAACCCGTGTTCTGATTCCTGCTCTGCTCTCTGTTCAGTTGTCTTTCAAACGAGGTGGCACAGCACTTTCTCTTTGTTTAGTTGTGGCTCTAATTTTGAGAGTATGGTTTTGTCGTTCTCTGCCTCACTATTGCTTTGGAGGAAGGCGTCTGCCAAATGTGCATTGAAAAGAATACAAAATCGGAGTCAAAGTGATATTTTTGAGAGGTAGATAACGCACTCTTAGGAGATTAGTAAAAAAGGTATGTTTTTAGGATTTGCTTTAAACATCTTGGCAGATAGTGATGCCCTCCGTCTGGCAGTAGTCCAACAAGTGTGAGAACCATGAGAGTCCATCAAAACACAATAAACAAAGATGGCCGAGCCTTATTGTTGACTGCAGCTGTAACTGTGTCCTTGTGGGACACAGTTCTTTTCCTGAATAAATATGCAATATAGTGGACATCAGATATTCGTGCATACAGTTATAGCCCCAGTGGAAACTAAAGCCCAACCCTGGCAATGTTAATGCCTTGCTCTACCATTGAAGCCACACAGGAAAATGATATGATAAGTAGAAATGGCATCATCTTGTAGAACAATGATTCTCAACTGGTGGGTGGAGAGAGGGACATTTTGACTGGGTTGCTGAGTGACCCACTTGAGTAAATGTTGCACTTTTATTTTGAACTCTATATAAAACATATGCCAAACCTTAATCTTTAGACCATTAAATAATGATCCAATGTCTTCCCATTTCATTGAATTGAAGCCCCAATTGTTGCATTTTGTATGTTTGCTCCATGTTTTTAACAGTACATTAAGGCATTGTTGATTTCAGCAATATTTGGGTCAGGACTTAATGACTAAGGACATGTTGGTCCAGTTGGGAACCACAGTTGTATAGAACATGAACAAAGTTAGGTTAAATAGAAAGAAGAAACACAATTCATTCATGATAGAACTATTGAATGAATTGTGTGTGTTTATGTGTTTTTTCTGTGTCTGCATGTAACTTTATAAAAATCATTATCCAGAATTGTCTAACCCAATGGAAGCTGGGCAAAAAGGATCTCATTCTCCTCCTTCTTCACACACACACACACACACACACACACACACACACACACACACACACACACACACACACACACACACACACACACACACACACACACACACACACACACACACACACACACACACACACACACACACACACACACACACACACACACACACTCAGGCTCAGGCTGATTATCAAACACCCGATGAGAAATACACACTGACAGCCACACAAATCCAATCACACACCCACCCACCCATCCATCCCTCCTTAACCTCTTCACCTCTTCCACCAACTCTTTTTCAACCTGGGCTCAGATTAACACTGTGTTCCTCTGTACGGCCGTCTTCTATCCCATTAGCTGCCATTCACCTCCAATCAGGGCTCCCTTTCTCTGCGTGTGTTTACCCCCGGCGTTAGCTATCTCCCAGGGATCATGGTGGGAGATGAGCCCCTCTGATGAGCCGCCGGAGGATGCGTGGGACAAGCTTTTCTTCTGAGACCCTGAGCTGTTTGAAGCTCTCTCTCTCTCTCTCTCTCTCTCTCTCTCTCTCTCTCTCTCTCTCTCTCTCTCTCTCTCTCTCTCTCTCTCTCTCTCTCTCTCTCTCTCTCTCTCTCTCTCTCTCTCTCTCTCTCTCTCTCTCTCTCTCTCTCTCTCTCTCTCTCTCTCTCTCTCTCTCTCTCTCTCTCTCTCTCTCTCTCTCATATCAGCCTCTCATCCCAAGTGGGTCCTCTTCATACGTGTGAAAAGAAACCCACAAGGATTCATTAAGAAGTGCTGAGAGAGAGAGAGAGATGACAGAAAGAGAGAGTGATAAAACAGAAACTGAATGAAATGGTTACTAAGAATAGTGAAATATTGACGAAAAGACAGTGGGGGAATATGCCAGATTAGGAACCGTATTATTTTAGATACACATTTTATTCAGTGAACCGATGAAAAGAAACAGGCCTTTAAACACACATACAGACCAAAATATCCTCATACATTCTATCTCAATGTTCTACATCTCTCTCTATCGCTCTCTCTCTCTCTCTCGCCCTAACTTTCGCTCTGGCTGTCTCCCTCTCGTAAAACTGCTTTCTTCTCAACGGCAATTGCATCGGACACTGTGTATACCTTGATAAAAGTGTGCGAGAACAAACTAAACATTCTGTGACGTAATCTCAACCAGAGGGAGTCTTGTTTCGTTTCCAACTCTGTTTTGATTCAAGCTCGATCGTTCCGTAAGAAGAGAATGGGATAGAGTAGGGGAGGAATCGTGAATGGTTGTACGGCCTACATTTGAGACAAAAGCAGATGAATGAGACTGCTGTGTTAAGGGCATTAACCAGGAGACCCGCTTGTACAACAAAACGTCTCTGGGCTAGCTGGCCTGGATAATTAAACCCTACTCAACACCACACTGATGAGGCTGAGCTATGCAAATTGGCCCGCAACTCCGACTACACATTGTTCAACGCCATTCACACACACACACACACACACACACACACACACACACACACACACACACACACACACACACACACACACACACACACACACACACACACACACACACACACACAGATTCATGCACACAAAACGCAAATCCGTGTACAGACACGTATGTTCACAACCCCCTGCAATCACGTACACACACACACACACGCATGCGCGCACACACACACACGAGCATGTGCACACACACACTCACACAAACACATGAGCATGTGCAAACACAAACACACACAGACACACACACACAAACGTGCACAGACACACACACACACACACGCACACACACAAACGTGCACACACACAGACACACAGACACACACACACAAACGTGCACACACACAGACACACACACACAAACGTGCACACACAAACTGACACACTCCTTGTCTCGTGCACAACTTGGGACCCTGTGCGTGTGGAATAATCCTGTCAGTGACCCCGCTTTGTCGACTAACCTCTGTCTGTGTGTGTGTGTGTGTGTGTGTGTGTGTGTATGTATGTGGCTTTGTATGGGTATGTATATTTGTGTGAGTGTGTTCACGAGGCGTAAAGGGGTGGATTAAAGTGTAGAGCGTGGAGCAGAGAAAGCGGCCTGTATTAAATCTTCAGGGCTGCATATTTAAGCCGTGACCTTTGGCCTCTGGGGTCTTTCTGTGCGTTGCGGGGAAGACAACAGAGTCGGAGGGGGGAATAAATAATAACACAGAGATCTAATTGAATTAAGATTTAAATTTCAAAACATCAATTCACACCTTCACAACCCCGCTGTTGTTGCTGTTCTCTCTCTCTCTCGCTCTCCTTCTCTCTCCCTCTCTCTCTTTGTGTCTTTCTTCACATCGTCATCTACCCCTCTCTCCTCATCTCCTCATTATTTTCTAGCAAAAATAATTTTATACTGAAAATCTTGTCTAAATCCTTTTCGAGTGAAGTCAGAACTGATACTGGTTATTAAAAGACACAAAGTGTCCATAATGATGTGAGACAAATATTGATTAAGCAGATATTCTAGTCTCTAAGATGCAAAGACTGTTGGTGGTGACACAAATTGGTGTTGTTGTTGTTTTTGTTCTCCATCTTCTTGTCTTTATCCAAAACAGCCTCTTTGTTTTTTGCGTATTTCACTTACTTGGATTTTGTTCATAACGTTTTGTTTATCTGTACGTACAATGCGGCACTCTGGACTACAGTCTGCTCCTCCATGTTCACCTCATCTACTCACCTACTTTACCTTCTTCACTTTCTCTTTGTGTTTTACCTTCATTCCACACACACACACACACACACACACACACACACACACACACACACACACACACACACACACACACACACACACACACACACACACACACACACACACACTCAGACACATATACACACACATTAATACACACACACACACTCAGACACATACACACACCCCACCCTGTAGTTGAGTTGATCTCCTACAATAAACTCTCTCTCTCTCTCTCTCTCTCTCTCTCTCTCTCTCTCTCTCTCTCTCTCTCTCTCTCTCTCTCTCTCTCTCTCTCTCTCTCTCTCTCTCTCTCTCTCTCTCTCTCTCTCTCTCTCTCTCTCTCTCTCTCTCTAATTACAGCTTACAGCCCCACCTTTACCTTTCCATACTTAAATACATCTTATCCCTTCCTCTCTCTGTTTTTCTCTATTGGACTCGCCCTGAAATCCGCCCCCCCCCCTCATCCAGTGTTAATTGCCAGGGACCACCAGTATGTTCTCCTGCAGATGTCTGCTTCCTTCATTTGCCTACAGAACACAATCAGCCCCATCTGTCCCAGTTTTAACTTCCCTGCCTCCCTCCCTCCCTCACTCCCTCCTGCCTCCTCTCCCTCACCCCCACGCACTCACACACACCAGAAAAAAATCACCTCTGCACCCCTTCCTCTAAATCTCCTTCACTAACCCCATCGCTACTCCTCCTACTGCTGCCCCCCCTCCCATTCACACACACAAACACACACACACACACACACACACGCACGTACGCACATATGCACATATGCACATGCACGCACGCATGCACCCACACATACACACATACACACTATCTCCTCCCCCTTCAGACTTGGGAGAAAGCCTCCCTGGGTCCCCGGTGCTCTCTAAGAAGAGCTTGTCATTGGCCAGGGATTGAGAGCCTATCAAAACGCTATAGAACACTGCTTTGGTCTGGGGGGACACAGTCAGGGGCCCCCCACCCCGCCACCACCACCAGCTCTGTGTTCCTGGGGGCCGCCGCGCTGTCAGGGCCCGAAAAAGCAGCTCAGGGTCTGGATAAACGAGGACAGATGGGAGGGCTTGCAGACGAGAATAACCGGCCCGGACCCCTTGCTCACCACCAGGGGCCCTGGCGCCCTGCTCTCCTCTCTAGCTGGTGTGTGTGTGTGTGTGTTACCTCTCTGGCTAGTGTGTGTTTGTGTGTGTGCGTGTTACCTGTCTGGCCGGTGTGTGTGCATGTGTGTGTGTTACCTCTCTGGCTGGTGTGTCTGTGTGTGTGTGTATGTGTGTGTGTGTGTGTGTTACCTCTCTGGTTGGTGTGTGTTACCTCTCTGGCTTGTCTGTTTGTGTGTGTTACCTCTCTGGCCGGTGTGTGTGTGTGTTACCTCTCTGGCTGGTGTGTGTGTGTGTGTGTGTGTGTGTGTGTGTGTGTGTTCCCTCTCTGGCTGCTGTCTGTGTGTGTGAGTGTGCTACCTCTCTGGCTGGTGTGTGTGTGTGTTACCTCTCTGGCTCTTGTGTGTGTGTTACCTCTCTGGCTGGTGTGTGTGTTACCACAACACACAGAGAGCTCGGTGTGTGGTTGAAGTGTATTGCGCAGAGGTCGTTGTTTCTTTCTTTGGGAAACACAGAGCAATATTGAGACAAAAAAGTTTACGTCACTTTGGACAAAACCATCCAAACAATGTAATGTAATGTTATATTATGTATTGTTATGTAGTAACATGTTAATGTCTGACTACTTCATAAGATCAAATGCAGACACAGGCAGAGTTGATGGAAGTCAAACCATAGAAGTTATTCAGCAAAAATATAGTCAAAAATTAAAAAAGAGATCCCTTGCAAAAATAGCAACCCTAACAGATCCCGTGATTGATGACAAAATTTGCATGTCTTCCGTGTGATAGGCTGTGAGGGGATGATTGATGGCGTCTTCTGCAGAATTACCCATGAGCCCTCGCAGTAACTCCAACCTCTCCTCCTCCCAGCGGCCGACGCCCCCTTGTGTGTGGACCCCCCTCCCTACAGTGACCCCTGTAGCCAGAGTGGGGGTGAGTAAGGGGGGGGGGGGGGGGATCCTCAGTATTGTGAACCTCACAATGACCATTGAGCTCTGTTGGTGAGGGTCTTTTCATGTGCTCTCAGCACCCAAATACAGCACTGGGGAAGACTTAAGAAGACGCACACAGAGAGGCACGCTCACATGCAGACACACACTCACAAACACAAGCACACGTTCACACACAAACCCACAGCCCGCTCATGCATGCACTCTAAGCAGGCTCACATGCACAAACACACGCATACCGACATGCACACACACACACACACACACACACATCTACACACACACACACACATCTACAACCAGCGCACACACATGCACACACACCCATGACACTCACATGCACCCAGCATGCTTACACACACACACACACATGTAGGAATGTAAACAAAAACTGAATTGAGTTAAATGTTAGGTTTTCGTGCATTGTGTGTGTGTGTGTGTGTGTGTGTGTGTGTGTGTGTGTGTGTGTGTGTGTGTGTGTGTGTGTGTGTGTGTGTGTGTGTGTGTGTGTGTGTTGGGTTGGTTGTGGGGCACATGTGTAGTATATATACTGGATGTATTTTGTTCAATAATTAAGACATGCACTCTGAAAGGAGAACATAAAAGTAGCACATTAACTCATTTATGTTTGGATGTGTAAATGAATCAGCCATTGTGTGCTAAAAAAGTAAGAATCAAAACTTTACTTCACATCACGTTTAAGACTCGAGTCCACATCGCGCTTTTTTCCAGCCGATAAGGTTGAAAAAATAAAGCAGAAAGGCTTTCATTCAGGGAATCAACAAGCTTCTCGATGGCTTGCTGGGATCTTTGCAGTCCAAGACCTCTCTCTCTCTCTCTCTCTCTCTCTCTCTCTCTCTCTCTCTCTCTCTCTCTCTCTCTCTCTCTCTCTCTCTCTCTCTCTCTCTCTCTCTCTCTCTCTCTCTCTCTCTCTCTCTCTCTCTCTCTCTCTCTCTCTCTCTCTCTCTCTCTCTCTCTCTCTCTCTCTCTCCTTCCTTCAGACTTGACAGTGGGTTGAGTCGGGGTCTGGCTGCCTTGTGAGGAGGTCTGAAAGGCCATTGTTTGGGGGCCGCTGCGCGTGTTATCCGCCGTGCCCTCTCGTGTCACTCTCACGGGGGCCCCAGAGGTGGGGCGCGGGGCCCGGGGCTCTAGAAACTGAACTCTGGGTCTATCCAGGTCTCATTTGGGCCATCACAGTGTGATTTGGGGGGGGGGGGAGAGAGGGGTGAGGGGCCCCCTGATCCCTCCACTATCTCCATCACTCCACTTTCTCCACCACCACCTACCACCTCGATCACTGCGACTAACACCTCCATCACCGGCTTTATCTCTACCCCATCACCTACCACCTCCACCACCGCTGTATACACTTCTACCTCCACTCTCGCCACCATTACTACCATCTCCACCACCATCGCCGTCACTAACACCTCCACCTCCTGCACCACCACCACTTCCACCACCAGGACCTCCATCACCGCCAGCTCCACCAACACCACCATCCCAACCGCTATCACCATTACTTCCATCACCACCACCACCCCCACCACCACCTACCTCCTCCTCCACCATCAACCACCTCCACCACTACCCATCTCCACCAACTTCACCTCCTCCAACACCATCACCACCACCACCAGCACTGCCCAACGACACCGCCCCAGTGCAGGGATCGGCCCGGTGGCCGGTCGGCGCCCAGCGAGGTCTCCTCTAACCGTCACGCTCCCGTCTCTTTCAGCCGGAGTTTGTTCTCAATTAGATAGCTTTTGTGGCAACGTGAAAGCCTTTTGCCGACATATTCTGTGCTGCCATCTGGGGGGGTTTCTCCAAAGGGTAAAGAGATGGCAACCACGCTTTAATGGGGATGTCTCGCCCCCCCTAACCCAACCGCCACGCCACCGCGGTCTTTAAAGTCTTGTTTTGGTCTTTTCAGTCAGGCGCCTTTTCAGTTTGGTGAGGGGTGGGGGCGATTGAATAGAATTTAACTAGCTTTTTAAAACTTCCTAGATATCTAAATCCGGTATAGAGGGTGTCCAGACGTTTGGAGGCACGCCGGCGCTAAACCCAGACATGGACCTGCATCAGTCAGCAGCTGGATTATAATAGCAACATCTGGATTAGGAAAGCATGTGGCTGCCGGAATGTGTGACGCTGCTTTCTTTAAACTGTGTTCAGAACACTTAAATGAATTGACTTATAATTCAACTTTTTTCTGAGTTATTAAAAGTTAGGGAAGATTATTTAAGTATTGATGGAAGTAATTGGATTTTTATCATACATTTTGTATTGTTTTGTCATTATGTTGAGTTGAGTTTTCCTCTTCTTTTTCTTTTCTCCCAAAAATGAACACATGATGGCCAGACTAAGTGGTTTCATATGCATTAAGTTGTTGGCATTCATATTGTAAAAACACTTTTTATTTTTCCTTCAAACTTCTTAGAATCAAGATCAGCATAAATCGTTTTTTATTTCTTGGTCAGTGGGTTTTTATGTCATGGTTGGTTGAGTATGATTTTGAATGTCAACCAAAAATGTAAATAATTCAAATCCTCTAAATTGTCGTTAACAAATGGCAGTGATTGTGCAATTGTTGTGCTGCTTCAAAAAATGTACGAATTGATGGAGAGAAAGAGCTTTTTTGCTGCTGTAACAAGGCACACTTAGTCAAACGGAAAGAAGGGTGAGTGGGATGTGGATGTGTACTGATACTTATTGATACAGTGGGACGGCAGTGGCTCAGGATGAAGACCGGGTTGTCTGGCTCCAGGTGAGGCAGGGATTGTCAAGCGCTTTAAGCGGCCATAGATCAGAAAAGCCCTATAAAAAAATGCAGGCCATTTGCCATTTACCGTAAGTCACTAAATATATTTTATTGGCATATCATGCCCGGAGATAATTACTGGGCAACAACAAAAAGAAGTATCTCATACTTATAATCCAGTGAGAGGGATATAATGGAGATAATTAAAAACAAATGTACAATAAAGATCCCACTTTAACCACAATAATTTTTTGCACTTTCACTACGTGAGTTTCCAAAAATTAAGTCTACAATGTACAACATGAACATAATAACCCTCTTCCCTGTATGCTACTTCCTCTGTCTGGTGAGCAACACTCGCTTCCAAGCCCTGCTAGTGTTAGTGCCTTGCTCTACAAAACGAACCCCACAGGGAATCAAACCCCAACCCCTGCTAGTGTTAGTGCCTTGCTCTACAAAACGAACCCCACAGGGAATCAAACCCCAAGCCCTGCTATAGTGTCCTAAGGCCAAATGATACTTCTGCTTGGCAGAAGTATCATTACTTCTCATTACTATCATTACTTCTCCCATAACCACAGAGTCCGTAGGTTATGGGCACCTCTCCAAAAATGATACCACATCAGGGCAACGGGTGGCCTGATTTGTCTTTCTTGCTACGTTTTCTAGTTCAGTAAAGATGCTGGACTAGTTGAGTTTGAGGCGAAGTTCACTGATGTATTGTTCATATGTACTACACATCATCTTTACGTTCTAAAGATCCCCAGACGTCTCTGAATGAGGGACTTTTGGCAGCATTTTTGCAGACTACGCTCATACACTCAGTTGGCGTAGAGACCCACGGCGTACCTATGGCAGCAATCCGACCAGAAGTATAACTCATGGCTTTAGTGCCTTGCTCTCCGTCGCTCTATTGAAGCAACATGGGGCCCACATCAAACATGGTGACACCGCCACTGTCTGCAACAACAGAGAACTCTGTCTGCCTCCAATTAATGGAACAATTAAACACGAATAAACTATTCATTATGGAGCCTGGGCCCCTGGGACTCTTCTTTGGGGACCCCATGTGGTCGGCGGGCCCCTGTATTTTTGGAGACCAATGGGCTTGTGCACCCACCCCAGCTCTCTGTTCAGGAGTGATGTATCGGAGCAACAGATGGGGCTGAACGATGCTCCTCTCCCCCCCCCCCCCCCCCCCCACCCCCCCCCCCCCCCCACCCATCTCAGCCTCTCGCCATTTTGCGCAGGTCAAACGTGTGTGTGCTCTGTGTAACCATTTACTTGTTGTGGTAATTATCATGGTTAAATCCATTGTGTGTGACACGCACCCCCAAACTCCCCGCCGGCAGATGAATGCGTCTGTATCTGCTGCACCTGGGTAACTATGTCTAGCTGCGTCCGTCTGTCTATCCGTCTGTTTCAGCCACGCAACCGAACCGACGGCATTCAAGTATTCATCAAAAGCCACATGTCAACATATCCATCAAAGCAACATGTCAAAACCTGTGAGCTCCAGGGATGTGCAGCAACAATTGCAACGTATGCATAATGTTTCAAAACAAAACAAACAACAAAAGTGACGCACCTGACACAGCAATTCAATCTACTTATGATTTCACGATTATCAAATTGATAGTGCATTGTTTCGAACATCACTCCTGTTGGTTCCTAAACCAAACCAAAACAACCACAACAAAACAACCCTGCGTGTCTTCACTTCACCTCTGAGAGTTGTCAGCTCTTCTCCTAAACATTGTAGTGAGTTAACCACGCAGAACCTTGTTCCCCCAAAGGGAACCTTGTCTAACCTAATCAAGTGTTGGAGTGCAGCCGGGACAGATCCAAGCTGGAACCAAACTGTTCCATTGTGTTCTCCCCTCTTTCACTCTCACTGAGCCTCCACAGTTCTGACCGCTTCAAAGCTCAGCTGAAGTGTGTGTGTGTGTGTGGGTGTGTGTGTGTGTGTGTGTGTGTGTGTGTGTGTGTGTGTGTGTGTGTGTGTTACCTGGGCCCCCTTCAGGTCCTCAGCAGGAGGCCAGCGCTGCAGCATCTGGCCCGGACAGCGAGAGCCGGAACCAGGTGTATCTCTCTCTGTATCTACGTGTTTACAACCAGGGATAAAACACAGGTCCTGCAGTAAGGACATGATGGGATAGACTAGCACTGTGTATTTCAACTAAATACCATGTGGAAATAGTTTTTATTATTTGCAAAGTGATGCAATGAACAAAGAAAAAAATAGATTTAGTTCATTACTACTACATCTACTATTACTACTACTACTACTACTACTGCTGCTACTATATTACATATACTAATAATAATAATACAAATAATAATAATGAATGTTAAAATAGTGCTAGAGAAACTAAGAAAAGATATGTGATGAAACTGAAAAACCGAAAAAAAAGAGAGAAAGAATATGTAAGAATTCATCATCACAGTAATCATCTGAAATTCTCCCAACTTGAAGATAATCTAAAGTAAATTCTACTGAAGTTCATTGGTACGATACAAATTCAACTTCAAACCCGACTACTTTCTCAACTGAAATAATTATTAAACAGATGTATTCACACATATTTATACATTGAAATGTTTACACATATCTTGCCGTCAAAAATAATTCTGGCTCTAAAAAGCTGGATCATGAACCAACGATAAATAAATTCCTTGTCGATAAAAATATAAATAAACTAAATAAAAGAACATAAAACTTGACGCAGGCGTTAACAGGGGAGTAGGAGGAGGAGAAGGAGGAGGAGATGGAGGACGTGAAGGTGGGGGACAGAGTATGTATGGAGTAAATGATGAGGATAATGATGATGATGATGATGAAGAGGGAAGAGAATCAGGCAGGGGAGGGAGTGGATGGTGTCCAGGGTGTGTGTGCGTGTGTGTGTGTGTGTGTGGGGGGGGGGGGGGGTAGGTAGGTGTTGGTTAAGTAGGATTGGTCACGTTCTCCCTGAGACCAAGCCCCCCTCTACGGTGTGGCTCGCTTGTAAAGCACGGACCTTTGTTGTCCATTTGTTTACCTTGCCTGACCCAACTCCAGAGGAAGAAGAAGAAAAGGAGGGGGTTGGTAGATCAGCCTCCGTCTGAATGGCGCTGTGGGCTCCCCCCCAGCGCTGCACACCTCAGACGAGGCGCGGTGATTAAGAGCCCAACAGGCCATCTCAGGCTCAAAGGCACAAAGGAAGCCGCCCTACTTATTCAATAAAAAAAAGTGTCCCGCACAATCGGTCCAGGCCCCCCCCCCCCCCTGCTGCTCTCACACTTCACTGATGGGAGGAGGAGAGGAGGAGAAGAGGAGGAGAGTAGAGGGGGTGGATGAAAGGAGGACGCATTGCCCCACAATGGTTAAAGATGATTTAATATGCCATCACGGTAGCTGCCATAGCTATGTGTGCTGCCGCCAATCAATCAAACTGTATTTATATTGCACTTTTCCTTCAAAACTGTGACACAAAGTGCTGTAAGAGAAGGGTACAAGCAGTACCTGCTCCTAGCTTGTTTGAAAGGTGACGTCATCCAACATCCTCTGTGTTTGACCCTGGGGTTTGGTTTTAATATTAAGCCTCACGTTTCAAGACTCTATTTTGCTATTTGTAGCAAATAACTGCTCTAGAAATATGTGAATTCACTGGTGGTTATCTCAAGTGACGGACAGTGTATTGCTGTTTATTATTGTTGATTGTGGTAGGTTAATTCTCCATTTCAATGATCTCTGCAGGAAGATCTTTGTAATTTAATTAAAGCAGTTTGGAAAGGTTGGAAAACAACTATAATTCCGGAAAGAGACAAAACGTTTGGAATGTGAAAAGATGCACAATGGTCTGCAGCAAAAAGCAGTCACCTGTGTTCGCAAGCTGGGGACTGGGTACAGAGGGGGTGGAGTCTGGGTGGGGAGGTTACAGGGTGAAATAAGGTGACGTGAGGTGATGGAGGGGGCGGAGATCAGGACGAAGAGCGAGGAATTGCGAGTGAGATCTGACTGGTCTTGTACCAGCTGCCAATACATAAAAAAAAGAAAGAAAGAAAGGAAGAAAAAAAAAGGCAAGAAAGGAAACGAGTCACCTCCCCCTTCCTCTCTGGGGGCCACAAAGGGATGAAAGAATGGGCCCCTGTGGGTGGCAGGGGCTCCAGGTGACCAGACCCCAGCCAGCTCACTCAACTGCTCCCTAATGTGTAAACCCATATCCCGTCGTTGTATAGAGCTCCGCTTAAAGCCGCTTCTTAAAAAACAGAGGTGTGTGCTCTGGGTGGGTGGGTCACGGGGGACCGGGGGAGAGGTGGGTAAGGGTCTTTTTTCCTCTTGTTGTTCGTCGGGGACCAGACCACATAATCTGTGTCTGGGAGCGTGGGACAATAGGCCAGGGCTGGAGGGTGGCACGGTGTAGGCCGTGCCCTGCCTAGTGCTGGGGCTCTCCAGGGTCTAATAATACAGTGGGCTCCGGTTACATATCTGGAAATGAATGGTGTCACCTCTCCAGGAGACCCGCTATTGTACGTTTTCACAGTCCAATTAGCGGCCCTAGGGGCTGGGGGGCCAAACAGGTAACTGGCTCTTCTCTGCTTTCAGCCGCGGCTGTGTCTGTGTCTCAACGGCGACGCCACTAGCTACTCAGAAGAGTTTTAACAACATTATTGCTTCTTGTGCTTCTCATTTTAAAGACTCTTTTTTTATTTTGTCTCAAGGTGCCCAGAAAGGAAATCACACATTTCACAGAATTTCGTCACGGACGCAATTGTCGAGTTAGGTAGAAAACATTCATGTTAATTTATTGTATTACCAAATATTTTGCTTTATTTAATAGAACATATATAACTTCTAACAAAAATTGTTAGAAAACTTTTATTATGAATACAAGATTTGTTTAAAATTTGTCAAGCACCGAGCTATTTTTCAATTTACCTTTACAATCACCTGGACCAACATTACGTTAAGTCATAACAATACATTTAAGTATAGAATATAGATAGCAAAATGTTATTAAAACCTTTTAGTCTGTAGTTTTTACTTTCTGTAAAATACACCTGCAGTGTAGATCCCTGATGTTGAATAAAACAACAAAGAAAGATATTTACCATCCCAGATTACATATTACACCAAACATTGAATGGCCGAGGTCAAATACCCTAGTGCCTTTTCAGAATGTGCTTTTACTTTCCAAAACAAAAAGAGTTCCTCTGTAGGCCTTTGATTTACTCCATGTTTGTCGCAGCACAAAGAGGCTGCAAGAACAGGTTCAATAGTTGAAACGGAACATCGTCCGATTGTGTTTGGCAGTTTTGTTGTCGGGCGAATAGAAGGCCGACTTTAATTTTGCTCTTTTTTTTGTTTGTTGCCCTGGACTCCCTGTTGGTTTATAATCCCCATGTTTCTTTTCACGGCCCAAGAATGAAGACACTTTTTAAAGCCACAATGTTCTCTCTCTCTCCATTGTAAATCTCCTCTGTCTTCTCCAGGGTCAAAAGAGAGCCACAAGAACAATTGGAACTCTTAAAACTTGTATGTAACACAATGTAACTTTTATAAACATGTCATGTTATGGATTCACAGGTAATGCAGAGAGGCAAACTTTTTAGAGTGACCTTTTAGAATCAGTACAAACGGTGAATGGAGGCTTGAATTCCAAGATTAGCGCCATTACAAACAGCTACTGGCAAAAGGTCAAGGGTCACACAGCATCATGACAATAGAACATTCCAGCAAGCCTGGAAGGTTCACATGCAAGAAGAAGAAAACAACAGGTACAAATCAAGCACAAACCTTCAGAATGTTACTTTTCAATTAAAACGTTACTGGAGGAAATACCTAAAAATTACAAAGAAAATTCAACTGCTGTCACTGTAGCTCATCACACTGATATGCAATATATTTTGGGTTTTTCTCATTGATATGTGGTGATCAGGAGTGCATGTGGTGGACAGGTTGGACTTTAAAGAGGTCCAAATGACAGGATTTCTCAGCCTTAGAATAGAATAGAATAAAACTTTATTTTCCTCATGGGGAAAATTATCCTTCACATGCAGAGGTTATGCAAAACGCAAAAATAATTAAGTGAACATACAAACAGAAACAATCTCCCTAACAGCCCCGAACCACATGCACCCACTTTACATTATAATATAAATAACGTTGATTCGAAGTAGGGATGTCATGTTGATCAGAGAAAAACAGTATTATGAGAGATGATGTTTTGGGTGTAAAGAATGAAACAAGAGTCAGTTTGCTGTTAGAGATTACATCTATTTGTCCCCTCGAGTGGCCTGAGATTGAAATAACAACAGCAAGTAGCTTATTGGCTGAGAGGTAGATATGTGGGCGGGGACAACCGATCGCATTCCCTGGGTCTTGCAGTCGGAATCTAACCCGGGTCGCAACAAGATGTATCATCTATTATGTTGTAAGCGTGGGCTAAGACACGATTGTTCAGCAGAACATGTTTCTTTCTTTCTTTCCAAATATCCTTGCTTCCTCCCTTCCTCTCTTCCTCTCTTCCTTCCTTCCTTCTTCCTTCCCTCTTTTGTTCCTTTCTATCCTTCCTTCATCCTTCCTCCTTTTGTTTCTTTCCTTCCTTCCTTCTGAACTTCCATCCATCCGAACTTCCTTCCTTTCTACAACTGAATAAAAGGGAACAGTGAAAGACAACCCAGAGATGGATGGAAGGACGGCCGTATTGACAGAAGAATAGATCAGACAGATGGGTGGATGAGAGAGGGAGGACTAGAAGGCCGCTTCCCCCTGACAGAGATCCCTGCAGCGGAGGCCCACGGTAGCTCGGTGGTGCTGGGTGGGCAGCAGGGGGGGTCTGTGTCCTGGTTAATCATCCCAATGTGGAGCCGCTATCTGGGACTTATCAGCCCTCTGAGGACCTGACAGCCTCCCAGGAGCTCCATGATGGACGGTCAGCCTAGGCCTGCCCTAATTTCGCCCCTCGCTGCCCTGATCAATGATGACCCTGCTGATAGAGCAGACTGGAAGCCCTATGATTGGCCAAAGCTTGGAGGAAGGAGGAGCCTGTTGCCCACTGTAAATAAGAAAGGAGACTCCCTGATTGGTGGAGAGGGTAGTTAATCATTAATGCGCTGGCAAGGTGGGTGTGTGTGTGTGTGGCAGTGGGGACTGACAGCTAAAGTGTGTGTGTGTGTTTTGTGTGTGTGTGTGTGTGTGTGTGTGTATATGGTTGTGTATGCATGTATCCTCTCTCTTCCCTAGCGTAGGAAAACAGTTTAGTTGTACGGCCACATTAGTTCCCAGCTCTGAGGCTCTTTCATCCAAATCATCAATGATCAGGATCCCCTCTTCCCCCCCCCCCCCCCCCTCTCTCTCTCTCTCTCTCTCTCTCTCTCTCTCTCTCTCTCTCTCTCTCTCTCTCTCTCTCTCTCTCTCTCCATTGTGACCTCTGTGACCCCCCTAGAGGAGCCCATTGGCAGCTCCCAGTGGAACTAAAGTGATACGATAGTAAGACACAGGGACAGAGAGAGCGAGAGAGTGGGAGAGAGAAAGAGAGAGACAGAGAGAGAGAGAGCACCAGTCCCTCTGTTACTGCAGGACTAAGCCAAGGCAACAAGTGATGTTCGGGGGGACGGGTGGTCCTCTAATGGGATTTTCTATGGAGCTTGGCTGGATCTCAGACCGCTCAGCCCAGACCCTTTGGCTGCCAGGCGGCACACTTCTGCCGACAGCCACCCACCACCTGCCCAACCCCACCACCCAAATCCCCACTCACCCACCCACCACCCCATCACACTACCCCATTCTCCCCAACCTCTACCCCAATATACCCCCCACATCAGAAACACACAGACAGGTGATACAACAACCTGGAGGTATGTGTGTGTGTGTGTGTGTGTGTGTGTGTGTGTGTGTGTGTGTGTGTGTGTGTGTGTGTGTGTGTGTGTGTTTGTTTGTGTGTTTGAGTGTGTGTGTGTGGGGAGTGAGATGGAGGGGTGCAAGTTACAATCATACCTGCAGACACACACAAACACACACTCACACATACACACACATCTGCATGCACACAGAAATACACACATAAGCAAACATGGCAATGGTGTTTGAGGTGTGCATATATGCATTTATACACAGGCGTGGGCTGTGTGTAATTATGTGTGTAGCCTTGAGTTAGTGTGTCTATGTGTGTCTGTATGCGAATGCGCAATAGATTTGCTTGTGTGTGTGTGTGTGTGTTTGTGGAGGAGGGGATGCTGGGTTAGCTGTATGATCTGTTTGCTGATCTATTAGCTGATCTCAGTACAGTGGGAGCAGTAGCAGGGGTGTCGGGTTGCGGTGGATCGATCTGACCCCGGCAGGGCAGGTCTGACTGGAAGGCCACACAGCGATGACTCATAGCCCACCATGCTGCTGTAATGAACATCCATCATTAATGCGGGGTGCTCAGTGTGTTTGTGAGTGTGTGTCTGTGTTGAATACACCGTGTTTCTTTCAATTCAGTTCATTCACATTATTTGCCTATTGTAGGTACAACGTTGAATACAGGCGATAAATATTTTAATAGAAACTGAGATATAATGCTGATATATAAAATAAACGTGCCAATTGTCCAATTTCAGAATGCCCGTACACCGCGAGATGGGGTGGACTGAACAAAAACATGGCTGATTCACATCTTGACATAGACAATGTCAACAATTAATCTGGGGTATTAGCAAACTGGCCAAATCCTTTTGAAAAAAAAAGATGGAGCGATGGAGAGAGAGGCTGAGATTGAAATAGAGAAAGCCGGGAGAAAAGAAAAGAGTGAGAGAGAAAGAGAGTAAGCTGATAGCCCACAACAGTAGCAGAAGGTCACAGAAGCATGACCAGTGCCAGTTGTTGAGTTGAACTCTGACCTCTGAGGAGGAGTCTTGGTGGAGTATGGGGGGGGGGGGGGTAGTGTCTTGTTGCACCACTACGACTACTGCATACAGTTCACAATGACTGGATGGATGGAGGTTTATGAATACAGGCAGATGGAGGGCATCTGAAAGATAGACAGGCTTACAGACAGACAGACATACAGACAGACAGACAGACAGACAGACAGACAGACAGACAGACAGACAGACAGACAGACAGAAGATAAACAGGAAGGCTAGCAAGCATGCAGGCAGGCAGACAGGAAGAAAGATAGACAGACAGGCGGACCTACATACAGATTGTGAGGATGTGTGTGTGTGTATTCCTGTGTGTGTGTGTGTGTGTGTGTGTGTGTGTGTGTGTGTGTGCGTGTGTGTGTGGGGCTCTTTGTGATCTGAGGGAGCTGGGAGTTGAACCAGCCTCAGGCCTCTGGAGCGGTGAAGGGCAGTTTGACCAAAGCAGGTGGACAAGGCCCGCTGTGTGTGTGTGTGTGTGTGTGTGTGTGTGTGTGTGTGTGTGTGTGTGTGTGTGTGTGTGTGTGTGTGTACTTCCTTCCACACATCTGTCTGTGTGTGTGGTTAAATGGACATGTGTGTGTACCTGATTGCAAAGCTTTGAGACACAGACACACACGGGCACATGCAAGCACACACACACAGACACACACCAGACGCATACCAGCATGCATGTGTCGCCATATACAAGTGCAGGAACATTTCAAAGCTCTCATTCACTTCATGTCATGTGATTGTATGTGTGTGTGTGTGTGTGCACGTGTGTGTGTGTGTGCTTGTAAATGTGTGTGTGCATGTGTTTGTGTGTGTGCTTGCATGTGTGTGTGTGTGTTTGTATGAGAGAGAGAGTGTAGTTCTGTGTCTATTGTGTGTATCTACGTGTGTGTCAGGGAGTAGTTCTACATATTTTTGTGTGTGTGTGCATGTGTTTGTATGTGTGTGTAGTTCTGTGTGAGTGTGTGTAGCTCTGTGTGGGTTTATCTTGTATTGTAATGGAACCAGGGGTCAGAGATACATGACCGCTGGGGCCCCACAGGTCCTCAGAGGCCAGGGGCCCGACCGCAAAGGTGAGGCCGGCTGGGAGGAGTTTGTGAGCAGGAAGGGAGAGGTCAAGATTCTGGAGGTGGTAAGGGTGGTGACGATGGTGGTGGGGGTGTTGAGAGTGAAGGTGGTGGTGGTGGTGGTATTGAGAGTGGAGGTGGTGGGGGTGGTGGTATTGAGAGTGGAGGTGGTGGGGTGGTGGTATTGAGAGTGGAGGTGGTGAGGGTGAGGGTGGTGGTGGTGGTGTTGAGAGTGAAGGTGGTGGTGGTGGTGGTATTGAGAGTGGAGGTGGTGGGGGTGGTGGTGGTGGGGGTGGTGGTATTGAGAGTGGAGGTGGTGGGGGTGGTGGTGGTGGTGTTGAGAGTGGAGGTGGTGGGGGTGGTGGTGGTGGTGTTGAGAGTGGAGGTGGTGGTGGTGGTGGTGGTGGTGGTGGTGGAGGTGGTGTTGTTGAGAGTGGTGTTGTTGAGAGTGGTGGTGGTGGTGGTGTTGAGAGTGGAGGTGGTGGAGGTGGTGGTGTTGAGAGTGGTGGTGTTGAGAGTGGTGGTGGTGGAGGTGGTGGTGGTGGTTGGGGTGGTAGTTGTCGAGGAGATGGTGGGTGATGGGGGTGATGGGGTTGATGGTGGTAGTAGGGAGGGAGGGGGAACTTGTATTTGATGTCCACTGCTGACCTCTGTGTTTGGCAAGCTTCTAATACACTGATTCCATTCTCCATAATCCCTCCTTCCCAGAGCTCCCTCTCTTTGTAGCTCAGGAAGACATTTTCTCCAACTAGTGAAGAATGCTTCATTTAACAATTTGCTTGGGTGGGAAATAAAATCCATTTGGAGGATTATTTAATCTATTTAATCTACAATCTACTCCAATATAATCTAGTGGTCTATATCTATACATTTTTCAATTGAAAGCTTTTTACATGGTTATGATAAGATGTACTCTTCCAATTCCAAATTAGGAAAATAGGGAAGGACGGCCAGGTAAAGTAGGTAAATAAGGATTTGTCAAGCTGATTTTGTATGAATGTATCCGCCTACAAATTGGTACAGTCCATTGATCGATCCATCTATCCATCATGATGTCACTAAACTGTCAATTTTGATTTAGCTTGGCTGATCACCATCACACCTGGTGGTAAAATAGGGGCCCCTTCCACCCTGCTTCTCACTCGGTAGGACCAGTAGGACAGGACAGGTGCAGCCCTGGTGTACCTCTCTTATCTACCAGCGTGTTTTTATCTGCCAGAGTCAACAGCCACTGTCTCTATATCCATGGATCAACGTACACACGCTGACCACTGTCACCTGCCTTTACAGAACACACACGCAGAACACACACAGAGAACACAGAACACACAGGCAGAATAAATACATACTTGGTAGGTGTATTAGCTCAGTCCAACCCCCCCCCCCCCCCCCCCCCCCCCCCCCCCCCCCCCCCCCCCCCCCCCCCCCCCCACCCCCCCCCCCCCCCCCCCCCCCCCCCCCCCCCCCCCATCAGCCAGTTTGCCCGTGCAGGGTTAGGGTTGCTGCTGAATCTGCGTTTGAGTATGCATGGACTATTGGGCTGTAGAGATGTGAAACATTGAATGGAAGTTTAACCAGATTGTACCAGTTTTTGAGGGATGGGTTGAGGATGGAAGGGCTGATGGATGAATGAAAAGAAAGGTTGCTAGATGTGAAACTGAATAGTAGGTTCAGAAATATGAAACAAACTCGATTCAAAGAAAGACAAGTGCCCACTCCTTTAATGTCTCTTGCTCTCTCTGTCTGCGAGACGATTTAACTCTTGCTCTCTATGAATCTCTCTCCCTCTCTCTCTCTCTTCTCTCCCTCTCTGTCTCTCTCCCTCTCAATCTCTCTTTCGCTCTCTCTTTCGCTCTCTCTTTCTCTCTCCCTCCATCTCTCTCGCCCCCCTCTCTCTCTCTTCCCTCCTCTCTTTCTCTCTCTTTGTATCTCTCCCCCTTCTCTCTCTGTCTCTCTTTCACTTTCTCTCTTTCTCCCTCTCTCTGACTCAATCTCTCCACCAGTGATGCGTTTTATCCTTGGAGCTGGTTTAATCCTTGTCAAGCACACAGACCCTCTCTCTCTCTCTCTCTGCTCTATCATGAGAGCCCCATGCTCTCCTGAGGGCCCCATGTTCTGAGAAGGGCCCCTGCTCTGAGAAGGGCCCCTGTGTGATGCGAGACACTCGGCTGCCATTCACCCGACCTTACCCGGGCCCCTCTTTGTGTTCTTTAATCGCCTCAGAGTATTAAACGCTGCTGCAGGGGCCCCCACTCTCTTGGCTAACACCCACAAACCCGGCAGTTTGATGTGTGCGTGTGTGTGTGTGCGTGTGTATGTGTGTGTGTGTGTGTGTGTGTGAGTGAGGTGGGGGGTGGGGTGTATGTGTGTGTAAGGGGGTTGTATGTATCAATCCCTCCATCCATCCGTCCCTTCCTCTCTCCCTCCTTGTATCCGTCCAGTTCACAAACTTTTTCCATTTTCAAGGACAAGCACAGAGTTCAACTTCTGGTGTGTGTGTGTGTGTGTGTGTGTGTGTGTGTGTGTGTGTGTGTGTGTGTGTGTGTGTGTGTGTGTGTGTGTGTGTGTGTGTGTGCACATGCTTAGTATATTGATGGGATGAGGCTTTGTGTAAAGAAAAAGAAGGACACCCCACACCCGACCGAACGACTGATCTGTTGGTCGTCTCTCGTGCACCCTGAACCCCCCTCAACGTGCACCAGTTCTCTATTGAATGGAAGATCAAACCTCGCACATGCTCAGTTGGCAACTCACAGCTGCCCACCAGGGAAAATAAAGATCTATAATATATTGCAAAAAAATATAACATATGATTGGTCAAAGATATTATACAGCATTGTGGAGAAATCCCAAAAAGCACTGCAAATCAGTGTTTGGGGGGTTGCTATGCCAACTGACCTAACAACCAGAGTAGCTGCCGGGCAAACTCACACAACCCAACCCCCAGTTATAAAATAACAGAGGCTTTCCAACCTATCCTGGCACACGTTTCTGTTAAATGAATTGACAAATATTGAAACATATGAAAACAAAGATTAACTTAAATGAATTTGATCAAAGTACCACTTAATTATGTTAAAATACAAATTACGTTTAAATTGTATATTTGTTGTACTTGTAGGAGGGAATAAATTGAATAGGATCCAGCGCTCGGTTGAGTATTTCGATTTTAGAAGATTTAAAAAAAGGGGATCATCATGTAAACACTGTTAGCGAAACATGTCTGCCAAATCAAATGCAGTTAAGGCATGCGTGCATGTACACAGAAGCTCAACCCTCACACATACACATGCACACACACACACACACACCCTTACACGCCCTGTGTTTTCCCTGTGCGTTG
Source organism: Lota lota (assembly GCA_026745465.1). Lineage (NCBI taxonomy): Eukaryota > Metazoa > Chordata > Actinopteri > Gadiformes > Lotidae > Lota > Lota lota. Next base: position 3,428,087 of record JACYXH010000425.1, on the reverse strand, counting down.
GATATTATTTCAAACCCACTCCAGCGTCCACCAACGTCTACACCCTTGCCTCCTCTCCTTGTTTTGAACAACTCTGTGATTCTCTCGGGTGCTCGACAACACTCGTGTCGAGGAGAGACGTTAGCTGAATGCTACAGAAAGAAAACAGTGGAGGGAGAGAGCAGTGAAAAAGCCATTAAAAGAATATTTCCCCCTGCTCCTCTTTGTCTCCACCCCCTCCCCACCCTCTGTCGCTCCCTCCCTCCCTCCCTCCCTCTCTCCCTCTCTCTCTCTCTCTCTCTCTCTCTGTTCTCTCTCTTCCACCCAAGTGCTCCCAGCACCAGCCCAGGCCCACGCAAACAAATGCTAATGTGGGTGAGGAACTCTACACAGAGCGTCCCGGGCCGCGCTGCAGCAACGGGCTGAATGGCCTCTAAAGGAGCCCTAATTAATCTAAGTACAGGCCAATAGACCCACTTGGAATTTTTTTTCACCCCCTTTATTCCGAATGGGAGGTGTGTGTGTGTGTGTGTGTGTGTGTGTGTGTGTGTGTGCAGGGATAGGGGGGAGAGGAGAGGGGAACGGAGAGGAGGGGGGTCTCTATTATTCTCCCCAGAAAGGGAGCCCCGCCCCATTGGGTCCAGCGTGCTCGCGCTACCAAGGCTGACTCTGCTCCACCGCGCCGGGGGACAATCAATCAAATCTTTACATCAACCCCCCCCCCCCACACACCCACACACACACACACACACACACACACACACACACACACACACACACACACACACACACCTACACACACACACCCCTCTCCCCTTTTTAGCATCTCTCTTACTCTGTGTAGCTCTCTCTCTCTCTTTTTTTTCTCTCTCTCGCTCACCATCTCTCCTCCCCTTTATAGCATCTCTCTTACTCTGCGTATAACTCTCTCTCTCTCTCCCTGTGCCTCTCTCTCCTCTTCTTTTTAGCATCTCCCTCACTCTACGGTAACTCTCTCTTTTCTTCTCACTCCCTCTCTCTCTTTCTCTCATTCACCCTATTTCTCTCTCTCCTCCCCTTTTATGCATCTCTCCTACTCTGCTTCTAACTATCTCTCTCTTTCCCAAGAAGCCCCTCACCCCAAAGAGAGAGAGAGAGACGGCAAGAGACAGCCAAGAGAGAGAGAGAGAGAGAGACAGCAAGAGACAATGAGAGACAGAGAGAGAGACAGCAAGAGACAGCTAAAGAGACAGCCAGAGAGAGAAAAAGGTGAGACGTAGAGAGAATGGGAGAGAGAGAGCGCGTGACAGAGAGAGAGAGACAGTAAGAGACAGCCAAGAGAGAGAGAGAGAGAAAGAGAGAGAATGTGAGAGAGAGAGAGAGAGAGAGAGAGTAGAAGTAGAACTAGTAGAAAAAGTGTATGTTCGATGGTGGTTAGAGTCAGGTACGGTGCTGGTGCTGGTGGTGGTGGGGGGGGGGGCTGGTGTTGGTGGTGGTGCTGGTGCTGGTGGTGGTGGTAGTGGTGGTAGTGGTGGGGGACAATAGGCGGAGGAGAAGCAGAAGGCTGGGGATGAATGCTGAGGGTGAATCAGTAATGGAGCTAAGGGCCGTACGCCTGGGGGGGTGAATTTGCCGGCTTATAAAGGGGGCTTTAAGAGGGGCCTTCATTCATATGGACCCAAAGAGATTTGAATTGCCCCCTTCACAATCACTTGAAAGGATGAGCCCAGGGTGTTCCCAAACAAAGTGAAAATCACCCTGGCTTTCAGAGCTTCTAATAAGCTTTTAACTATTTTACATTACGCCGTCCCCGAGTTCGTCCCCTCTCTCTCTGGCAAAGTGTCGCCCGGCCGTCAGGCAAAAGAGGGCAACTTAAATGTGTGATTTATACTTGTCTTCATGGTGAATTTACGTTTTTTTTTCTGTTCTTTTTCTTTTTCAAGAGCGCTAAAAGAGAAATCGAACTGAAAGGTTTATTATACGCGGGGGGAGATAGAGACGGTCATTATTCAGGCTAGGCTGACTCCAGCTCAGGGGAAAGAACTGGAGGAAAGTATGGAGGCAGAACACACAGCACTATACAACATGGTATTAATATATAAAGTATTTAAACGTGCAGGATGTGAGCACAGTGTTGCAGTGTTATTAGTGTTACTGTCGCAACAGTGGGAGGTATGGTATGGATGTATGTGCTAGTAAGTAAATAAATGCATGACCATGCACCATTGCAGTGTCATTTTTATATATGCCCTTTTATGGATATCCCTCACCATGAAAATAGAAAATTTCAATCACTCTCACATAATGTTTATTATTTTCTACCAGTTTATCCATGGTAAAATAACTTGAAGCTGCATTTTTATTAAAGATGCTATGCAAGTAAAGGTTAGTATAATTTATGTTTTTAAATGAGTTTAATAACGTGGGCAATTTATGCCAGATACTTTTTCAAGCGAATGGGTTGCTTGTTCAGTCTGCAGGAACTTTTTGGTTCTATTGGGTTCTACTAGGTTTCGATTGGATTCCCATTGGTTCCGCAGAACATTCTAGAACCGTTTCCACGGGCAGCGTCGTCTCTGTTGCCATGGCGCCTGTTTTATCGCCCTGGAAATTGCCCTGGCCTCTTCTAAACGGCGGAGGTCAGAGGTTCAGCCAGGGTGCTCCCTGACAGCCAGCCAGTACTCTAAACCATCCTTACAGAGGGATGACAGAGAGATTAGATTATTCTGTGGGCCCGTATGTGTGTGTGTGTGTGTGTTTGTGGGCACTTGTGCATGTGTGCGGGCATGAGTGTGTATGGGCACACGTGTGTGTGTGTGTGTGCGTGCGAGATAGGGTTTTGTATATGTGTGTAAGTGTGTGTTCAGCATGTGTGTGATGTGTGTCCTGTATGTGTTCACCGTGTGTGTGCATGTGTGAGTGTGCATGTGTGCTCTGCATGCGTGGTGTGTGGTAATGTGTGTTCTGCATGTGGGTGCTGCACATGTGCGGGTGTGTGTGCATGTGTGTGTGCGAGTGTGCTCCGCATGTGTGTGTGTGCATATGTCTGTGTGCCTTTGTGTGTGTCGCTGCACCCTGTTGAACTCGGGTTGACTCTGGTGAAGCGGTGTCCAGCGCGACGCTTGTGGA